>PYHW01010514.1:530125-609121 GCA_013186435.1 Turdus rufiventris
GCACATGATTATAAGCCGCACTTCGGGTTCGGACCAAAATTTTAGTCAAAATGGTGCGGCTTATAATTGTGAAATTACTGTATTCACACTGAAAACCTCCATGCTTAAGGATGTGAATGTTAAAAATTTGTATTGATTAAAGGGAGGGCTTGATGGGTTTCTGAAGAACAGATGATCTGCATTAAAAAGAATATGGATAATATAGCATAGACAGTATCTGGATGTGGTTAGAGGTAAGAGGGCCCTCAAGAAACCATTGCATTGCTCCTCTCACTCTTACTAGTCTTTCATGAGCATCAACATTTGGCTTGTGTCAGTAACAGGATACTGGATTTATAGGAAACTTTAATCTGGTACAAGAGAGCAACTTCATCTTCTGAACATGAACATCAAAAATGTTTACCATGGATTTCAGAAAACATGCTACACTAATGAAATATAATTAATTTCAAACAGACTCACAAAAGGTTTGCTTAGCTCAGATGCTGGTCATTTCAGAAAGCAATCAAATTGAGTGGGTTAACTTTAATGATTTTCCTTCTGAAATTAGTTCTGAAATGTTGACTATTTCATGCACTTTAAAAAAAAATCTAATCATGCAAGTGATACAAGGCTTATCTTGGTGGCTGTTATCAGCTGTGACAGGTTGAAAGTTAATTAGAAAGCTGAACTGGATTTGATAAATGTTTGCATTTCACCAGTTGTTAATGTTGATGAAACACTGATGTGTAAACCAAGTCAGGCAGGTGACAGCAAGTTACTGTCACTGCCACTTAGGTGCGCATTCTCAGAACCACCCATATTTAATAAACTCATTTCAGGCACTTGTCTCAGGCGCTCACATGCATTCTGGAGAACTGCACATTAAACAGGGTTGCCCTTAGTTGCTTGCTCCCATTCTTCTTGCAAACCACCACCTGTGACAAGAGAATGAGCTGCACCTGCATTTCTGACTCATGTGACATACTTGTATACGGTTGATACCCATGTCACACCACCCAAGGCACACCCTGAAGTCACAGAAAGGCAACACAGAGGTGCTGCTATGCTGCCACATTGATAAACCACCACCAGACGAGACCAGGGAACGTGGAAACGGAAGGGATACGATGGTGCCCAGAACCAGTCCCATGCCATGTTTTGCACAGTGATTCTGCTCCTTTCATCGGGTTTCCATGTTCAGAAGAGATGTGCAGAGTACTCATAAATGAGAGCAAAGCACCTTGCGTGGAAATGAGGTGAGGGGGGAAGAGAACCTACCTTACCACAGGAGGTCTCAACACCTTCCTCTGCATCAGCAGGGGAAGTTCCCCACAGGGAGCGTGCATGATCAGGGAGGGTAGCAGATCTCCCCATCCACAGCCCTCAGAAATCCCACTGGGTCCTCACTCCACAAATGTTAACACTTCTGTTATGCTTGGTGCTAAGCATGATTCTCTTTGGTATTGTATGCTGTCACAGAGCCTGCTGATTCTGCCTTTCACAGCTGCAGGAACATTTTGTCACTGCTTATGTTTAGGCAAGAAGCTGAAATGGTCTCCTCCCCCATACCGTCTCTCTCCTCTTGAATCAGAGATACTGAACTCGCTTCAGAGGTCAAAAAAGAAGAGTCAGCATTTCTGAAAGCCTGACCTATATTTTTGCTAGTTTTAAAGGTCAAGAGAGACCCTTTTTAACACTGATACAGGACTGCAGTCATCTGATGTCAATACCGTTACTGGCCTGCACTGCCTCAAGGCTGTGGAATTCAGGCACTAAGTTTCATTTTAATTTCCAGTTCTTCTTGAAGATCAGTAGGGAATTGCAATAATTTAGCACATGTTGGAATGCAGAGGAACACATGCAAGAGGGAGGAATAAAATCCCTTCACATCAGAGATAAAAGAAGTTCTTTTCAGTCATGGTTGTTGTCTTCGAAGCTAGAAATAGAAAGTCATCAGTGTGTTTTTTGTCCTGTTGTCATAAGGCAGATTTCCTAAATGATGTGAAATCCTTCTTTTATATTCTTTGGGACTCAGAGCCCAAATTTATCTAACACTCAGCTTGTCTCAGCATGTGATGTTGTAGATGAAATATAGATCTTCAGCATGAATAATTATTCAAAATCATAAAACACATTTCTGTCAGAGGCAGTCTCCTCTGGCAGGCAAAATGAGAATCATGATGTGCAATTTTTATAAAAACTCCGTCAATACAACTTGCTTTGTTGAACATTGACTCAGGCTGTGGTTCTGCTTCTCTTGTCAATTCATCTGTCAGATATGAAAACAGCAGGTAAATTCTTTCTGTTTTCAGTTTGCCTTCCTCAGTGCTGTATCCCTGGCCCATCAATGAGGCTTAGGTGTTCCAGGGGGAAAGTGATAATCTTCCCAGAAAGTTTTCTATATTAGACAGTCTCCTCTCCAGTCCAGTATTTATGAAATTAGTTCCTTTTCACTGTCATATTTAAGTCAATTGGGTTGAAATAGGTTGAAATATAATAGTGAAAGTAAGCTCTTGCTAGTATGCTTATTTTTTTCTTTATCAAGACCCAAAACTGTAGCATTTGCACAGATTTTACAGAGGGTCTCTCTTCACAAAGGGGCTCAGACAACACCACACACCTCTCCTGCCCTGCAGAAATCAGATATTCTGACAGCTAGAGGAAAATGCTGAAGCAGGTTGGCCCAGCTCAGCCCCCAGGAAATCAGGCAAGAGCTCCACCAGTCCAAGCAGTGGCAGAGCCAACCTGCACTCACCATACAGACCAACCCATTTTGAGAATTTTTTATCAGTCTGCCAAAACCCGGTTTTTCAATTTGTTTAGTTGCATTCTGGATTTGGATTGTGTGCAACGTTGAGACAGGAATTCACATTTCACATATTCATTATTCTCAGTTAACAAAGAGTTATTTACACCTGACTAGGGTTTCAAGATAAGGTTAGAATACTATTAATGATTAAAAACCCCCTGGTTTATATTCAGATTCTATAACATTGCAGACTGAACTGATCAATAAAAGGCATTCAAATTCTAAGAAGAAAAATTGAGGATTTTCATCACTTCACAATAAAATCCAGAGAAAGATATATAAGTATACAGCAAAACCAGCTATGGTATGTTTTAAAGATTGTCCTTGAACACATCACATTAATGTCACCAAAAAAGACCTTAGGGTCATTTTCAGGTTCTGTGTGGAAGATAAATTCCTTATATATGTTTGTAACTGAAAAGTTTCTTGAATTAATTTTTTTTCAAGTTGTCTGTGAAGAAAAAAGCAATGCATAGATATTACAGGGTAGAAAAGGAGGTGGGAGAAAAAGCAGGGATCCAGGAAAGATGCAGGAACAGAACTGCAGGAATCAAAGTTGGCAGGCGGCTGCTGTCTCCTGCTGTATCATATATGTGTGATTTCTGCTGTTATACATGCTTAACAGAATTTAAAGAGTTATTTATATTTAAGAAGCATAATATTGCTAATACAAAAGATTTTTTTTATTATCTGATACATGTATACAATACTGTGAAAATAGCTATATTTCAATTCCATCCAAACATCACTAGATGGCACTAAGAGCCCCAAAATTCTTGGTCACAAGATGAAGTCATTAAAACAAATTATTTAGGCTTCATTGTACTAATGTTTCCTTAAGATTTATAAGATTTTTTTTTTTACAAAAAAGAAAACCAGTTTTGAACACGCATTTACATAACATGTTCTGACATATACTGGGTTCTAATTTTCTCAAATACCACTGTAGTAAATAAATAATTTATTTGTTGAAAGGATACATGTCATCCTTGCACTTATTGAAAGTGGATTGTAGCTTTTAAGTGCATCCCTAGGGTTCTTGGAATATAAACTTGTTTAATACTTGTGGTATGTAGTTACACGGTAGTTTGAGCAATAGAGTAATTTACATAGATGGGATCATACTTAAGCAGAAATAAAGGAAATGCTGAGGACAGAACTAAATGGCACCTTTCAAATCTTTTCCAGTACTGAGTGTGCCAGCTGCCAAAAGCCTACTAAGGAGAGTCTGATCAAAACCTAGCTCCAGTATCACCAAAGGAAATTATGGAACCTTGGACACTTTTATCTGAATCTCTCCGTAGCTGCAGAGTTCACATAAGCTAAGATGTATGCTTCTTTTCATCTTCTTGCAATCTTCCCAAGCCTGAAATTCACACATTTTTGAGCAAATTACACTCCAAAAATTTTTTTTACTTGAGGTATACAATTCATGTTGACTTCTGTTTTTTAAATAGTAATAAACATGGACTATTTGGGGAAGATTTCACAAAACTCCTGGGGAGCAGTATAAATAAAGGGTTTTGGCAGATATTTATCGATAGCTTTTTTTTTTTTTTTTAAATATCAACTAGAGTGCAGAGAAACTTGTGAGTAACTAAGAGGCGTGTCTGAGGAATATTGCTGCTGTTTAAACAGTCACAAGACTTCAGGAAGGAAATAAATTTTTTTTCTGAAACCACACCATGAGGAAAACATGAAGTAGTAAGATGCTAGCAAATGCCCTGATGTTGTCATGGCTTTTCTCTCTCCTGCTCTGTTCCTGCATATTTTTATGCTTCTGGCTTATTAGATATTTGAAATTTTTTTGTTACAGGAAGTGTTGTGCAGTTTCTGAAGCAGCACAGGTGTAGTGACCAGGTTTTCTGACCCTTCTGAACCCACTGTGACTGTTTCAGGATTATGATTGCTGTCACTGAATGATTACCTGCAATTTTAAGGTACAAGCTTTGAAGATCACTTTTAACTTTGCTCCTACTTCCACTCACTATAAATAATAATATAACATTATTATACTGCAACACTGGGAGCTGCTTTTGGTAATAATAATTTCTCCATCACAAATTTAACAAGATTCCCTTTTGTTAAAGCTCACTATCCCCACATCCTGCAAACTGGGATGACAGAAATACAGCTCAAAGATCACCAGAACATCTTGTCTGTGGGGGTTTAAAATAGATAATATAGGATTTCTTACTTTCAAAAGAAGTGAGTTCATTTAAAATCTTTAAGTAAAAGCTGTATCTTTATCATTAGTTTATAAAATGTTTTCTTTATTCCCCATGGATGTAAATGTAAAAGAGCACATCATGCTGATGCTCCATTGTCACAGGGTTCAGAATCCCCTTTCCCATGGCCACAACCAGACCCATCAGGTCACATCTGCCAAGAAGCGCCAAAAATCTCATTGATAGGGTTCTGAAGTGACAGGAGCAGTTGGGAGCAAAAGAAGGAGGGTGATATATGTTGATAAGGATTTAAACATATATCCTTCAGGAAAACTATTGTCTATAGAATTCAGCCAGGTTCCAAAGTAGAGTTTTGATGGCAAATTTAATTTATTCCAAATTCTTACCAGGTATCCAATAGAAATTGTATCAAATTATTTATGTTTATTATATGAAACAAATTAGCATTCTAATGTGAGTGGCTTTGTGCTGGAAGGTGCTGCTGAATAGTACAGACCTGATATGGATTCACGCTGAGCTTTGAATCTGACAGGGACTATGAAGCTTTTAGTCTCTCTGAATAATGAAGGGTATGTCTTGGAGTGTGGAGTGCAAGGAGATAATTCTCAGCACTTTGGATAAATGACACTTACTTCCCCCAGAGCGGATAAATTAATTGACTCTTCTGTTATGTCTCTTCTGCAGAAGGAATTACAGAGAAGCCCTTTAAGTTTAAATTAATTTCAAGATAAGTAGAGCTGCAATATCTACTGCTTTCACAACTATGTGCATAATGTACATAACTGCCAGTATCACATTATTAGTGATTATTGGCCCCAGGTGTGGCATTCATAAAATGAGAACAGCCTGTTTACACGTAGCCCTCATGTGGCTGTGACCTCTGCAAAAGGAAAAAGAAAAAAAGAAAATTCTGAATTCCCACGAGGCAAAGTAATTACAAGGAAAAGTTCTAAAACATAATTTCACTCCTTGCCCTGTAACATGCCAAACACCTGCTGGCTCCACAATGCTGGCTCCTGCAGAAGCTGAGTCAATTTAGCATTCCGAAATACTCAGTATGTTTCAGGACAGCACCTGGCTGAGCCTGATACTCCATATGAATGCCCAAAATCACCAGTGATTTCAATCTTAAAGGGAAATATTGCCTTTCATTGCATATAGATCTTATCACCTAAAGTGGGTATAATTAGAAAAAATGCAAGTGAATGTAATCAGTTTGGAATGTGCAATGGGCAGTTCTTGAACCAGACTTGCAGCACTGACCCTAAGTACATTATGGAAGCAATTTTAAAAGTCTGAATTAAAGCAAAGTTGTATGTGCAATCATATGAAAATCTTGAGGTCTGTTTTGGGAAAGGTTTTCCCTGCTAGACTTTCTCTCCTCTAATTACGCTTAAGTGTAAATATTCAAGGCAACATCTATTAGTGAGTTTATATTAATAACCAAAAACCACCACAGACAAAAACCAGACATGAAAAAAAAAAGCATATTCCCAGATACTATGAGCTACTGTTTCTGTTTGTCTTTCCCTTGTATAATTCTTAAATTCTTCTCAGCTTTTGCTAGAAAGATTCTACTTGTACCCCCACAGATGGAGTCTTCTGCTCTTTTCAGGAAAAAGTAACAAATGAGTACTTGAATGCAAAATTTTTACAAGCCACAAATATTGCACACACAGGCAAAGTCAGGCCACAGCATAATCAGCAATCAACAATGAAATGTTCAGAAATTTCTCTTTCTCCCTGGGTTCCTACTCCCAATCTCCATATATAATTCAGTTAATCCTTCACTCGTACTGTACTTCATGTACTTCACTAGAACTGTACTTCATTTAGTTATTGTATCATTTCATTAAGGGCATGCTAAGGACTAGCAGCAAGTCCCAATTATATTTTAATTGTACTTTTTGATAACTAAGGCTCATCCTGTTAATTAACAATTTTTTTTCTGGTAAAATTTGATGGAACTTATCCCACTACCTTCAAGGTGAGGTTTAATGTTAAACAGTTCTTGAACTTTTGTAGATGCTTGAACTTCGGAGGAAAAAACTTCAAATACCTGGGGAATACTATACATGGGAAACATGAATACCTGTGGACTTAAAGCATCTTGAGGGTTAGATGGCAAGATGTTAAGTGCTAGATTTTGGATGTCTACCTACGATGAAAATTTGAAACTAATTGACTGAGCCAACCTCTCCTTCTGTATTCATAAAGTCTATCTGGCATCTACATTTGTAGTGTATCTACCTTGCTACCCTGATGGGTTCTCTGTACCTTACCTTTGCAGTTTAAATGTAGGCTTCCAAGCACACACAGAAAACGCCTTGCTCTGAGCTGCAGTCTAACACATTTGCAGACTCATCTCCAAAGTGGACAGAGCAAACACATGCACCCAACATCTATTCCAAGAGACAGCCACACCTTCAGACAATGACTCATGCAGTGAGTCAGCACCTGAGCTGGATGTCAATGTGTTTCCAGAATTCCAGTATAAGGAACTTGAGTGTAACTTTTGATTTACAGCAAGATAAATACACTCAACACTTCCAGTTATATTGCTGGGTGTCCTTGGAAAGACTAAATTATCTCAGAAGTTCACTCCAGTAAATTGACATTAAAAGATAAACTCCCTGTTAGCATGGGCCCAATAAAGGTTTATGCTGTTTCTTCACACTACTGTTCCCAGGATTTTTTGCATCCCTTATTCAATAAAAGCTTCCTCACAGCCTTGTGAGCATTACTTTCCTCACTTCCTGTAAAAATAAACAAGCTCAACCAAGGTTAAATAACACCAGGTAGCACAGAAAAGCTTTAATCCCAAATTACTGCAGTATCTGTATTGCTGGAAGAACAGGTCAAAATTCCAGTGCTATTTTATAGTCAAAATGTATGAAATTACTTGTCCGTGGACTCATTATTAATACTCAGAACTACACTTCCTCCTACAGACAACAACAAGCCTATGTAATTAACCTGGGGTTCATGCATTTTTTAGAAATAGAAAGCAGATAAGATAGACTTTACTATTTCCCATTAACCAAGCTCTTGTAAGGAAGATGAGATGGGCCATGTCACAGCTGTGCCTAAGCACTCTGGACTAAGAGATAAGATTATTTCACCTGCAGTTTAACAAGGCACTGGAAATTGATTGAAGGTTCTCATTCCAAATGAGGTGTAAAACACGCCAGTCCAGACTTCAGTCTAGGTTAATAGAAGAAAAAATGTTTTCCCTGACAAGTACCAGGGAAGGAGCATACACACTGGCAGTCACCTGCCTTGGCTGACATGCAGTAACTCATAAGGTTCAGAAATCCGCTAGTCTACCTGAACCATTAGAGATAAACAACCTATCACCCTAATTAAAATGCAGCTCTGGAAGCTGCCCTTCAGAAGTAATGGAATGTGCAATGCTGGCTCGATTCTGCCTTGTACAGGAGAGAATGATTATGCAAAGTCATGAGTTCACTTTATAGATGAGCGAGTAATATTAATGAAGGAGCTCTTGAAAACAGAGAAGCATGTGTAAAGATTTCTTTGCAGAATAAGAGATTATAGTGTCAGTGTTGAATAAAAGCTTGCTATGTACTAAATGGTTTTATTCTTAGCAGACATTTTCAATGTCTATTTTTTTCCCCCACTGCATTCAGCTCTACTGACTATAACACATTATAAGAATTTACATCACTTATGTAGTAACTGCACTTTTCTTCAGAAAATAAGCCCTGACGCTGGGTTGGCATAGGGTCACCTTTGCTCCACTGGCTTTTAGGATGCTTTGAGAAAGAGGTGAACAGGCAGTTGGATAGAGTGCAGGACTGCAGGGAAGGAAGGGGAGAAAGAGAGAGTGTCACAGCCTGGAAATCACCTTACCCAGACAAGAACTCTGAGAGCCAAGTCACCTACTGCTCTTGCTGCTGTCATGGGGAGGGCACAGTGTCCTGAGCTGGTGGGTGTTGCAGGACAAATGACTCTGAATAAGCACCTAAGAAACTAGAGAGCAAAGGCACTAAACACTACAATAAATGGTTAGTAATGGCTCCATCTTTCTCCTTCGTAAGTCTACAGAAATTTTCCCATGTAAGCAGGAGGGGATCGGGAAGTTTTGGGAAGCAGAAGGTGTTGAGTAATTGCAGCCTTACAACTGAAAGCCAGTTTTGAAGTGGCCCCATGCTGCATGGTAATATACTTTTGTTTTCTGTGCTAGCAGGATGGGTGCTGCAGAGGGAAGCAGGCTGCATCCTAGTGTGATCCTAAGGCCATTGATCAGCCAACAGAAGGTAGAGGCCCAAGAAATCCATGTGAACCACTCTGCAAAACTTTTTTATTCAATTTATGTTTTTTCTCCTTTTGAGGGATTTTCTACCAATGGAGGTAACATTTTTCTCTGTAATAGGGATTTTTTTTTTAAATAGAGTAATACCACAAAGTTCATTAATCACTCATCCCAAGCTTTCTGACAGCAGCCTGCTTCATCCATTCTTGGACTCTAAAAACAATGAAATTTAAAATTCCAGAAGCAGAATAAAATCAGCAGTTGTCAGAAGTCTGTTCTCTTCAGGAAAAAATTAAAATTCTTACTAGCCTCTACCTTACTCCAGTAATTTTTTCCCTCTTCCCTATTGAATAATATGGTACTGAGAACACATATATTAGCACTCACAAGTAAAATTAAGATAAACATCCTGCAACAGATTTCAGAACTATCCTTGAACTAGAAGTATATGAGACACTGAAATGCACTCTATTTTAAAAGTCCATTTAAATTCAATCTCTATTCAGGGTTAATATTGTGTGGACAATTCACTAACAGCAAAATAGCTCAGAGGTCTCATGTAAAAATAAGCAGAAAAGCAGCCATGGAAACAAGGAAAGAACAGTCCTGTAAAGACATTCTTCTTCCATTTCAAAACCTCTGCTTCTTTGAGGGTTTCACATTGCCACTGAATATAATGGCAGAACAGTTGCATCTGCATTTGTTCACATAAAGTGTTATTTTTGATTCAGATTGCGGACAGCAAAAACAGTGACAGCCTAAGAATGTTTCTTATGGAAAGGAGAAGACAAGACATCAAGTACTACAACATTTGACTTAAACAAATACAGAGAACAGCCTCTCTTGACAATAGTCAAAAGTCTTCATTAAGTTTGCACTGCCTGAAACGGCAGAATGTCAGCGTAATCTTTGCAAATAAAATATCCAAGGAATCTTTTGGGCTTGCCTCTTTGTTTATGATCTGTGAAATGAATTTCACCCTGATAGCTGCAGTGGTGGAAGCAACAATTATTCCTGGTTTGTATTTTCAGCTAGTTCTTTGTACCGCATTCACTTGTGCACTGTGAACTTCAGCAAAGAATATTTTGTGCATAGATCAGTGTCCAGGCTCTGCTGAGTGGTGTGGGGGTCATATCAACAGCTTTCAAAAGGACCTACATTCAGAGCAAGAAAGTGCCAAGGGTAGGGAATAATCAGTATGTCAGCCAGACCACTCTGGAAAAGCAAGTTTCCAAAACAAATCTGGCCCGATTTGCATCACCAGGACATGGCTTTATCCTAAGAACTATTTGAAGCAGCCAGTCTGTTCCTTCTGGAATAGCCATGAGCCAGTGCTCTTCCCTGGGAATAGACAAGAACAGTGATGCAACATTCTGCTTTTCCTTCCTGCAAGGCAGACATTCCCAGCTCTCTGTATTCAAGATACAGAGATGCTTTCCCCAGGATATGCCACCATAAAAAGCCAGGTAAGTTAGCTCACAATTTTGCCACCACCAGTGTCATGGCAGCTGGCAGAGAATACTGCTTATTTCCATTCCAGAAAAAATTATTTAGAAAGATGTCTTGTTGCATTCACACAGACAATCACAAAAATTCAGAGTGGGTAATTTTTCGGGTGTGTCTGGGTGGTTACTCCACATGGCTTCCTTCACTCTCTGCCCCTCATGGACTGAGACATCCGGTCTGTTTTAACTGGATAAATGAGATCGCAACACAGTATAACAGTGGATTCATTTTGTTCTGTCTTTTGCCACAACCTTGCCTTGAGCAGGTAGGTAATCAAGTCTGTCAGTCTGTCCTAGAGCTGGTTTCATCTGGATACAGCCCTATATTATCCCCACCAACTCATTCCCTTTTACATAATACAGGAACTTATTTTTGTGAAAACATCTTTTCTGAAATTTAATCTCTTTGAGTACTGACAGCCAAATTTTGCAAAGGGAAGGCAAATGAGAACATTTTAGCAGGCAATAAAAGGATGATCAAACTTGTGGGTTTTCTCATCAGGGATCCTTGTCTTATGGTCGAGTGATTTTGGATACTAAACATGCAAAATAGTGTGGTGTCTCGCATTCCAACAACAGAATGGTTATTGTACAAATAATACTTCAGGTTGCATGAAAGAATGTGGTTTAGTAGGTCATGCCCTTGAGGGATTTTTTTTTAATGGGAAATAACTTTTATAGAACCAAGAATGTGTCTGTAAGATACTAATTCCGCACATGTTTCTGCAGTGGGAACACCCAAAGGCACACTAACATTGATAGTTACAGTAATTTCACGATTACAAACCTGATTACAAGCTGCACCTGTGGGTATCAGCATATATAAGCTGCACCTGATTATAAGCCGCACTGTTGTTTGCAGCGAGGACCCGCGGCAACAAAGTTGCCAATTAGTAACAGAATCGCGGGGTTTACTGGCCCGGCTCATGGACGGGCAGGCTCAGCGGGGCCACTCGGGGCCGGCCACCACTGCCGTGCTCACTCACCCTGGCCCGGCGCTGCCCTGCGGCAGCAGGCGGAGACAGAGCCCCCCGCCTCCCTCCCCGCACTGCGGGTGGCAGGGAGCCCGCCTCCACCCACCGCACCACAGAGTAACCAATTTGTAACAATCACACAATCCCAGGTTTTACTGGCAGGTGCTCGGCTCGGCACCTCGGCTTGCACTTCTGGGTTGGGAAATTTCAGAACTTTTTTCATATATTGGCCGCTCCTTAGTGTAAGCTGCATTTCCATGTAGGGATCAACATTTTAGTCAAATGATGCGGCTTATAATCATGAAATTACTGTAATTTTTTTCATTCTGTGAGCGTAATTTTGCATCATTCTTAAGACTAAATTAGTCCACAGCATCTTCTTACACTTCATATTTTTGTAGGCATTACCTGTATTGTTTACCCTTGCATTTCATGGGAGATAATGTGTTTCATGTCACAGGTCTACACTGCAAGATCTAGACTGTGCAGGAGCATCCTAATGACCAGTGACATTCTCTGTGTATTGCTGTGTGGATCAACTTGTTCCACTTCAGCAAAAAGCAGGTTTGTGGTAATTGTAGAAGTTGCACACTTGAGAATTACCCAATACTGAAAATGACAAAAGCATCATTAGCCCTGAAGGCTTCAGCTCACAGATGGAGGGAGCTCTGATGCCATCTACAGAGGACACACAGGAGGGAATGAAATGAGCAGGCAGCTTCTGCATGATTTCAGGCCAAGCAACATGAGATTTGGCCAGAAATTTTTTGGATTTCTCGTGTAAACTAGTCAACCCTCGTGTCTGACCCAGTGTAGTCCTGTTGGCAACCTGTAGTCAAATTTGGCATTCAGAACACTTCCATCTGGTGTCTTCCCTGGAGGAGATGCAATAGTCATTCAAGTATGAATGACACTTGAAGAGACAGATGCCTCTTCCAGAGGCTATGAATGAGCTGCCGTAGCACTGCGGCTGCCACCTCTGGCAGATGAGGAGAGGACCCAGAGACAGACCTTCCAGTCATAGCTACCTTCTCCGACTTTCCCTCACTGCCTACAGCAGTGATCTCCCAAGACAGTCACAGGGTGCAGCTGTTACTGCTCTTGATGGTAAGAAATTGAGGCAGAAGCAGTTTCCAGAAGCTGAGAGCGGCCAGGAAAAATACAGATGCTAAAAAAAAAACCCCAAGATTATTTCAAAACACCTGAGTGTTTTCTTATCCCTGCTCAGAGACAAGGGCCAGGGCAAGATGTGAGATGTGTTTTTAAGAAGGATATATCCTTGGCACTCAGACATTTCTAAAGTGCCCTCACAGAGCTGAAACCGAAGCTTTGGACCGAGGACATACTCTTTCCTTTGTCTGGACTCTGCTGCCCACAGACCATGTTGGCTGTGGAGCCAACATACCTCAGCCAGGCACTGTCTGGAGAAATGGAGACCAGAAACAGGCATAGCTCTGCCCCAGAGCTGTGAGGGTAGATAAGACAGTCTTGATACTGAATGGACTGAGCACAGAGGCAGTATGACACAGGTAAATAAGGCAGAAACACTGAAGCATCTGGCAATGCTGGAGCTGCAGGATGTAGCACCAGGAGGAGTTGCCAGGAGAATCACCAATGTTTCTTTGCAGAGCAAAGCAGGCAGCTGGAAAGAGATCTGCCTGAAAACAGCCCTGAGCCCAAAATCTTTACTGTTGACAGCTCCCTGAGAGCAGAAGAAAGAAAAATTCAAGAGTTTAAGGAACACTCACTGGTAGGACTGTGTAATTAACTATTCACATGTGATAATTATTCAAGTCTTCCTAAACTTTCCTCAGGTAATGAAGGTTTTCCTATCCCCTTGCAAAGCATTCAGTGCTGGTCAGTGATAATGTGCTTTCCATTAAACTTGGCTGAGGAGTCATTTGTCTCTCTCAGGTTACAGAGTGACAGGACTCAGTTTTGGTTTCTGTTTACTGAGGTTTTCAATCCTGCTCTGTTTTGCATTCCAAAGTCTAAGACTGCTGATAATAATTAAATTACTCATATCTTTATGCCCTTGTGATCTTCACACTTCTGGGTATAATTAACAGATTAGTCAGTGGGTAATGAGGGACAGAATGTCCCTTTCATACACTCCCAAGTGATAAGCAAACCAATCCCTCTCTAGGTAGTTCCTGAAAGGACATTTCATTTGTCTTGTGGACACCAGAGATACATGGGAAACAGGAAAGACTCACTTTCTGTGTTTCTCAGGGAAGCCCCTCAGTGGCTGAAGAACAGTTATGACTGGAGATTTTTTTTTCTAGCCTTGTGTGTAGTCAATGCATCTGACTGCTTCATAAGTACTTTTTGGGAACAGTCCAACATTTATGGGAGAAACAGAAAAAATTTTTAAAAAATTAAATGACAAATCAGTGTTGTTTATTTTCTAACACGATCACATACTGGAGTTCTTTCATAATGACTATTTCTATTGTAGCAGATGACTGATGAACCATTAATCAGCTAATCTGCTGGCTTCTGTGTGCTAGAGTGGCATTTTCTCATGCTGTTACTATTGATCCATTGCCATCCCATTAGCTTACAGAATTGACTTACAGAGCACTTTAGACATAGGAAAAGTAGATACTACACAAAAGTGCCTTCCATTTTTATTAATACACTAGAGCTAAATTCTCAAGGATTGACACCACTGTGTACAAGAAGCTGTAACTTATCCACCACTCAGCCTTTTAAGTCTGTGTCCCCATGAAGATAGTGCTAATGTGATACGGGATGTCCACTGCTTGTAGTAGAATTTCTTGGTTCAATGTTAATAGAGAAATTAACTGTAGGATTACACAACAGGTAGAGACTAAGCACACTATATTCTGACTTTAACAATACTTACAGTTCTCAGTAAACCGTTGTCCCTGTCAGTTCCCACACAACACCTTCTTACCTTGTCTGTCCCTCACATGACTGCATGTCCCTTACCTCCTCACAGCCAGCAAACACCATCCCAAACTGCAGCAGACACTGAGTCTCAAACTCCAACTTAGTCTTGTCCAGCTAAACCACTCTTTTATAACCCCCATCCTTATTGGGTGGGCAAGGCTGTTTTCACTCCTTGGTAATCAGTACAGCCATGATTCATTGAGGAAAACTGCCTTCTGCTCTAGCCTTACAAACTATTCTCCTACAGCTCAGTACCAGTGACAAAGTGTCTTTTCCATGCTCCTATTTGCACTGACTGCTTCAGAGCACAGAGAACAAGTCATCCCCACAGTCCCTGTATTACACAGCCTGTGTTCCTGCCTGCTCCCCTCTACGTCTGCACCTTCCGGGGAGAAGCCACGCTGGCAGGAGGCTTCCCAAGCACAGAGACGAGAGCAAAGAGGAAACCAGGGGCGGACAGCACTACCTTGTCTCACCTTTCCCTGGTCAGTCATAGCGTCACTGGGCTTTGCCCAGGAAATGTGAGGAAAAAGAGGGACAGGTACTTCTGGGTCCAGGCATTGAGGTAGCAGCAGATATGTGAGATATCCCTGCAGAGAGGGGGATTTGCTCACCCTCAGGGCTCCCAGCTGGCCACGGAAGACAGCGCTTCAGTGAGCAGCTTTGCTGCTGACACAAAATTGATTTTTTTTATGACCCAGTTGAAGGACAAAATAATGCATTCAATTTTCAGCTCTGGGGAAGAAAACCGTATTTGCCTGCTTTACTGAGGTCACTGAGCCTACCTTGGTTGCTGAGGCTGTGAAAGAATAAACTGCTTTGTGCAGTGCATAGTGACAGAGTGCCAAACAGATACCTCTGACAAGAGCAACAAGGAGGCAGCTCCATCATGTCTACCCCAGACACATGCAGCACATTTGAATCACCCTTTTTCTGCATTTTAGGCAGCCACTGACACCTGTGAGGTTAACTTCTAGCAAGTCAATTTGCATTCATTTCAGACCTGAGAAAAATAATGAGTATATAGAGCGCAGTGGTGCTGAATGCAGTCCAAAAAGATGGGTGACAGTCACAGCTGTTAACGAGTTAAATGAAATTGACTTCACATTTTCTCAGCCAAATGTGCATATCACAGAGTATATCTTAAGAAAAGAATATAGTTTGCTTCCTGATTTGGAAACAAGGTGGCAATACAAAATCTACTGGAACCTTAGTGACTGTGGTCAGGAGTCACAGGTCCTTTATCAGCTTCCAAGATAAGGCTTAGTCGCTCGTAAAATGAATAGTGCAAACAAACACGCTTTATTCTTGAATGTCTTCCTGCATCACTTACCAGCAAATCTGAATACAACCCTTTTTTACTGTGAAAATGACTGCAGATGGTTCCCAGAGAGGGACTCTCAGAGGCATGAGGAATGCATCTCCTCCTTTTTAAACTGTATTAGGATGTTCCAGACTTGTAAACTGCTCCCCCCCAAAAAAAAAAAAAAAAATCTGGCAAAACAGGCCTGAGGCAATTTTGAATGAAAGTCAATATTAACACTGTAGCTACAGGGTACAGGTAAAGAAAATAGAATGGATTTTGTAAACTCATTAATCTTTCTCCTTAGCTTTGAAAGTGTCTGTTTAATTCCTAGCACACCTAATGAGATACCTTTTCTTCTATGGAGATAATTAATATTAAATGAATAGTTCATTCTATTGCTTCAGTTTCTATTTAAAATGTAATCCATAGGTAAATTCTATATTCCCTCTAGATTTTATGAATTATAAACCATACACTAAATCCATTTTACTTAAACCAATAAATTTTCTCTTTCAAAAGACAAGAGTTCTTCCACACTATAAGACTACCTTTAGCAATATCTAAGTAGGCAGATGATGATTACTCTGGGTTTTTTGTCAAGCCTGTAAATCTGATGCACACTAATTGGAGTTTTATGTGCAAATAAGTAAAAATTCATTCTTCAAAGTTCTGAACAGCTTGCCTAACACCTGGAGGTGGTAAGCACCACTTCAAGGTGCCAAGCTCCTCTAAGAACCCTTATGCTAATGGGACCTCTGTTATAACCCAAGGTTTCTCCAGTTGGTAACAGAGTTTGATGCACTTATTATAAATTCTGTCAGAAAGTGAGAAATTCCTTTATATTTATCTGTCTAATCTTTGTGTTTCACTCTTGGCTAGACAGACTTAACAGTAAGTTAAGAACAGTAAGTGTTGTCAGACTTCTAGGAATGTCAGCTGTATTTGTAATCGTCTTCCTAATTCTTATTTTAAAAATAATGTATGCAAGTATATTAATGCAATGTAATAATAATCAACATGTCTGTAGTAACTGCATACCACACAGGAAAGTACCAGACCAAAATCTCACACTCTGAATTCTTTATCTAACTCAAGTCTCTTATGATATTGCTGAAAATTAAAGTAAGGTTTATTTTTCTTCTGAAGAGTAGTTCTCTGTACTCCTGTATTTGCAGTCGCTCTTCCACACCCTGATGCACTAGACAACAAAAAACAGGCAAAAATCACTTGAGAAACTCACGTAACTATAATGATAACACCAAGAATTCAGTTTTTTGTTTGATAAATTGTAAGTGCCCTTTTTTGTGTTCTTTCTTGTCTTTTTGATGAGTGTACACAAAACATTTTTTGTTCAATGTACATGATAAATGCTTGTCAAGAGTTTATATGCCAGAATTTCATCTATGTTTTTAACTCTGAAAGCATTACTGTAAGTCTCTATTTTTAAAAAACTACCAGTTCAGTCCGCTGGACAGTCTCTCTGACCAAGAACCTTCTGCTCAAGTGTTTCTATTTCCTTAGAATGCCACTATAAATCATCCACATTTCTGCTCCCACAGGAGTTCCATGTCTTAGCTGCATATATAAACCATTGTATGTTAGGTGTGCACTGAATAATTATAAGAGAAGACCTAAATTTCACAAGTATTTTAATGGAGCAGTTTTTAATATTCTGTTTATTTTTGTCATCATGCAGTACTCTAACTAGAAGAAGCTGGAAAACATTATTTTCAATTAAAAGTAGAAGGTTTGAAGACTTCTCTCAAAAATTAGAAGCTGGAGAATAAAATCCATTCTGTAATTCTATTATGATTTTCTGCTCACATCAGTGTTGTCCATCACAACATATTACCAGAAAGTAGCTGCAATTTGCTGTAGCCATTTGGCTAGCTGCAATGAGTGTTTTGTTCACAGACAAAAAGTAGTTCCTTTTCTGGATTCTACTGGGTAAGATCTGTCCGCTATTTGAATTGTGTTGAGTTTCATACAGATTAAAGTGTTACAGAGTGATTTCAGATTTCCCAGATTTCTCTCTGATATGTTGGATGTTGTTCAGACTTTTGCTCCAGTCATTGTATGACTGCTGTTGGAAAAGATTCTATGTAGTTGTTCTGCTATGAAAATTTTAACTGAGGCAAATACATGGAACACAAACTGGAGGTGCAGAATGAAAGGTGGAACAAAACACACAGGAATGTCTGAAGGTGCCTGCACTGAAATGTTGAAAATTCATGGAGAATTTCTTGCTTCTGGAAAGTTTTGCCATTTATTTCTCTCTCAGAGCCATATGTGCGCAGAGTCATCATTAAAAAAAAAAAAAAAAGAAAGAAAAAAGAGATAATAATGCCTTACACTACCTCCTTAAAATAAAGACCTTTTTCCTTACATCACCTTCCAAGTTGACTTACTTTTCCACCTAAAGGTTTGTCGTATTTCACAGTCTTTAAAATGTAAAGGTCACATCTGCTCACATACCACAAATTCATTTAAGCTTTTAAACACCAAATTACAAAAATATTACACAGTTTTGCTTCTTTTCTAAAACAATGGGTCCCTCCAGATAAGACACATTCTGCCATGACTCTCTTAGCTGTTCAAGTGATCTACAGGGTGAAGCCTCTATGACTAACCACTCATTCCATTCAGTGGCAGAATGTGAACCCCTCAACAGAGTGCAGTTCAGCTCACCTAGAACACTGTGAGGGGTTTTCTGCATTTGCATGGATGAACGACTGGTTCTGGAGTAAATGGAATGTCTGATATGAGCAGCTGCATTCTGTGGGGCCAAGGAAGCCAAGAACCAGGGATGGGTGCAGCTTAACTTCCTCTTGACAGACAGCTGTAGCTAGGGCACTCCCTGGGGTTGGGCACGGAACTCAAAGAGCCATTCTGCTTCAGGACAACTGAGCCAACATTGTCCAGCAGAGTGATCTAAATCCCCTGAGCACAGGAATGGCAGGACGGCTTCTCCAGTCACTTGACCTTGTTCAGTTCAGTTCAACAAGAATAACACTGAATATTCCCTGGGGAGAAAGAGTCTCATGTCTCACTTTCACTGTGTGTGTGTGAGTGGCAGGGGTGGAGTGCTCCTGGTTCCGGTGGAATCTGTTGCTGCATGGCCACCCTGCATTGGTGATGTGGGTGACAGGCAGCACTGGGCAGAATCAGCTTTGAGGGCAGCTCAGTGTGAGCAGAACAACCAGGACTTCAGGTGCAGGTGGGGGATACTCGTGAGAGGCCGCAACTAACCATTCAACTAAGGTAAGAGGATGAATGAGCCCTGAATAGATGAGGATTACAGAAGGATGGAGATCACTGAAAATAATTAAAGGACTAAAGATACCTGTGTCATCTCCTTGGGGTTAAAATAGGAGGGCAGCAAGTCAACCAGTATATAGAAGAGATGAGACTGTTGGATGAAAAGAAAGCTTTAACTTCCTTTGTTTTATGGGTACCACCAGGAAATAATGCAGTATTCCTCTCTTTTTCTCTGTGGTCATGAATAGGAGAGAAAAGTGAGAAATTTCAGGCCTGCTCAGCAGCAAAATGAGAAATAAGGAAAGCAACTCTAGCTTTGTTCTTTATCAGTTCTGATGGGGGAAGGGAGCTAGTAAGGGAGCAGAGCAGATTTGATTTGCATATCTGCTAGAGGAGTGCTGGGTACAGTGGGAGGATAGTAAAACTGATGTTTCTGAGAAGAAGAGAGCTGTGAAAACTTGAAACCTAGTTTCTCTTAATTTGATCATTATTGTGTGGGATACAGAATAAATCTAAAATATTCAATTTTATTGGACAAGGGGATTTAACAATGCAGTATTTAATTAATGCTGTCATGTTCCTGTGTTTATTTGCACTTCCTACTTTTTTGTCTCAGTATTTGAGTATATTGCACAACTTGCATTGTGGTTAATGCTTAATAGAATTCTAAGGAAAGGACTATAAATAGGATATTTTTATAGGGGGAGCATTAAATTAGTGACAGAAAATTCCTTTTTAATTCAGTTTTTTCTTCCTCCATTTTTAAGGGGTTTGAAGAAATTAAATCAGTGGTTTTTGCATGTGTTTTCTACAAGTTTTTCCTTATGCCTCATTTAGTCCAGCCCATTTAGCCTGGGGGAAAGAATACATGAAACATCACATTTCAGGATCAGTGAGACAAACTATCAGTGCCCATATTGCCTTTTATAGTGGCAGTAGAAAATACCACCTGGGGGAAGCAGAAGAGGCCAGCTCCCTACTGTCCAGAAGATTTGGTTGAAAGATGTTAGAAGGTAGCACACATCACTGCCTGTTCCCTTTAAGGAATTTATCTACCTCTTTTAAAGGCTGTGATAGTTTTTACCTATTTTAAATTAGCTCCACCAGGTGCTCTCTAGTCCTAGTATTGCAAGATGTAGCAAATTTTACTTCTGCATCGACCTTTCCACCACTCTGATAATTTTGTAAATTTTAGTCCTTTTTCCTTTTAGACTTCTCAGTTCCCTTTTAAACAGCTTCAACTTTTTGAATCTTTCCTTATAAGACTCCTGTGATATCCCCTCAATGATTTTAGTTGCCTTTTTCTGTACCTTGTCTAGCTCCACTACATTTTACTTGAGGACCCAGAAACTATAAGTTCACAACTTGAGAGGTTTACATAGTGGTGAAATTATGCTCCTTCTGTTATTTTCAACACCTTTCCTGTCAATGATCTGCGTTTTGTGGGCTTTGCTGTGGGGCTGATACTGAACACTATGACAATGATTTTTGTAAACTGACTTCAGTGTTTCCAAGATCACTTTCCTGAGCTGGAATACTGAGAATCCTGAATTCTGTAGGTGCACTTAAAATTCTTTTTCTCTAGATGCACTGCTTTTCTTTTAGATACAATGAAATGAATTAGATATCTTTTTCCATTCAGTTTTGTGAACTTCTGGAGTTCCTCATTGCCTATTGTAAGAGCATGGTATCATTTTCAAATGTGAGGAGTTTGCTGTATTTCCCTTTCCAGACCACTGGTGAAGAATACAAATAAATCTGGTTCTCATACTAGTCCCTATTGAAGTCGACTGCCAATATTTTTCTACTCTGTACAGGATTAGCTTTTATTTTCCAACCTTTATCCATCTTCCAGTAGATAAAGGGTCATTTTCTGCAATCCTGTGCCTGTGCAAGGTTGGGTTTTTTGTATATCTTTGGCATGTAATCTAGTCAAAGGCTTTTTGGAAATTCAAGAGCACTATTCCCCTGCCCATGTTATAATTCCAACAGGCCAGGGAGATAGGACACTGCTTCAGCCATGCTGACACTTTTTCGATAGACACTGTTTATCCATGTATTCAGCAATTCCTTTCTTTTCTACACACTTGTTCTACCACTTTCTCATGAGTCAGACTCACTGCTCAGTAGCTCACAAGTTCCCCCTCCAGCATGTGTTGTGGATAACCAATAGTTCTACAATATTAGTCCCATTTCCTTCTGAACACTTGGGTGAATGTCATCTGGTCCTGGTGATTTGTTAACATTTAGTTCTTCTGATTAGTCTAAATACTTTGGGTATGCCTACTCCAAATTAACTCATCTGCCCTCTCTGCTATAAAAGTTATAGGTTATGAGAATCTTACCAAGACTGAAGTTAAGAACCTACTACATTTCTTTGTTGTGGCTCTTTTGTTCCCAGTTGCTCCTTATTTCCAGTCCTTAGACAGTCCCATCATTTCCCACCCAGGCTTCCGGCTTGTCTGGATAGGGCTGCTTGACATCCTCAAGAAAGATATACATCACCTTCTGGGATGTTCTCTTCTCCTCCATAAATGTTTGAGTTTTGGAAAACATTGGTATTATCACCTTGGCTGGAGTCCAAGATAATATTCATTTCATGCTCTGCTCATCTTCGCTGTGATGCTCATGGTTTTATAGGTGTCTCTCATATCGTATCTCAGGGGAACATTCCTGGCTCAATAGCCTTGTCTAGAGAGCAAATCCTTTCCTTTCATACACTTGAGCGCCCTTATCCTTCTCTGGGCCTTCAGATGGAAATCTTTTGTTTCCTTACCTATTGTCCTTTGCCTGATTTGAATTGTTTTGTGCAATTTGGTATAATTTTTGTTTGGAATATAATGTGCAAAGTCAGGCATCCTGCAAGTTTGTTTAGTTTCTTTCCCAAAGCTCTGTGTTTGTAACAGACTCTGGCATGGGCGTTTGCAACTCTTTTAAATCATACATAGCTGTCCTCACTTCACATTCAAGAGCATCCTATATTTTCATTTGGGTTTTCTGGGAATAAAAAACATGCATGCACATTAGGAGCAGTGCCCATCATGGTTATTCATGTACAGTTAAACTTATAGCTGAACTAAGATAGATGTTCACCATCTGCCAGGAAACAAACTTATCAGAAAACTAAGTCTGCAAATGAAAAGGGTGAAGTTTTTCATTGGATTAAGAAACTTAATCATGATCAAAGCATATCATGCTGTGAGGCATGCTAGAGCAAGAGAGTTATGCAGCTGCAGGCATGGGAAGAAAGGGCAGGAACAGCTTCTGGGAGGCATTGAGCTGTGGCCAGACTACGCCTGACCTGCTGACCTGCACACTGACTCACTACAGGTGGAACAGAGCAGTCACGGAGCGGTTGCAGAGTTGATGTGGATGCATGCAGAAACCTGGCACATTTTGGACAAGCTGGGTTCGCTGCACACTTTCACAGCAGCTGTGTTGTAGAGTTGGTCAGTCTGTACCAGATAATAAACAAGACACAAGATTTTATCCAGAAAATATGTAGATGTGGAGTATCATCCCTGGTCATGGGCATGGGAGCTGCCAGCACCTGCACTGTGCATTGCCTCTCTCTTCCCTCTCCTTCCATTCACAGCTGCAGTCAGATTCATCTGCTGGGGCACCCACCCTGCAGCAGTGATGGACAGGTTTCCCTGGGGAGAAGCAGGAATGGCTGGAAAGTTTATAAGTGTCTGCATCTAATAGATGGACATGGGAGCCCTGGGATGCAGCATAGCCTTGTTCTTGCACACTGATGCAAGGGTCCCTCCATGAGTGTTCAGAGGAGAGTGTCAGAAATAGTCCACATGGCCCTGATAACAGAGAGTTGGAATGTTTGAGAAAGAGGTGGGGGTTTCTTGACCTTACAGAGTTCTTTATTCAAGTGATAACTCTATTATTACATAGTTTGCAGAAACTTTGGGCTCAGTCCAAGTCATATTTGGCATTTTTCCAGCAGGAGGGTTTGTTGTGATTGTGCTTTCTTTGTCATTGTGGGTATGGTAGAGGCTTGTTAGCTGAAATTCTATGCTGTTTTCCTCTCTAATTTTTGGTGTGCAGCTGTAAAAAGAACAATAATGAGCTCCTTGAAAAGGTGCAGTTAGGTAGGGACATTCTCTTCACATCTCTGCAGAGCCTGTTCTTTGGTTCAGCTACTACAGGACATAGGCTTAAAATACACGACAATACAATGCCTGCAAAGCATCAAACAAACAAATGAAATAATGATTTAGCACTGTGAAACTACCGTGTTTAGGACAAAAGAGCTAACAACAATAATATGAAACTGCAGGTGCTGAATCTGAATTAATCAGGTGCAATGACAAAAAATCTTACAGTCATCCAGAGATGCTGTTGCACTCACTGAAGATGGTGAAAAGATTTTCATGCATTTCAATATGAGGGGGATTGGCTATGTCAAATATGACAGGTAATTATCACAAAGTGCAAAAGAATGAATTTACAGCCTAATATCCTGGACCATCAAAAATTGCATTGTCCTTCGAAAATTTTAATTACTTCTTTTCTTTTACTCATTTGAACAGCTTAGTATGCATAAGTTACTGTAAGATTATTTTAATTGATGATTCCTTTATTACTAACACTGAAGATCAGTGCAACTCCAGTATTCCAATGATCATGCGCTCTCTGGAAACCTGTTTCAAATTAGCTTCCTTATTTCTTATACAACCATTGAAAAGGGAAAAAAAAAGTAAATCCAAGCATTCATATGCCTATAATGCGTCCCAGTGAGGGCTCCCTGTTCTCAGTTCTTCCTTGTATGTGTTATGATATCATGTTTAATTTTGAGTTGATGGCAAGATATTCGAGATTCACCAAGGGAATGGATAATGCTCTGGGAAAAATCTGGAGCCTGTAAGAGTAGAGAATGTTGGCTACTTCCTTTAAAGACATAAGTAGACATGCACTGGGTAAGCTGGGGAAAAGCAGGATGGCAGGTGATGCCCTTTACACTGCATAGTTGTGTGCTTTTCTGGGGAACTGAACCTTCCTCAATCACAGACTGCTTTTATGATTCTAGGCAGTTCTTTAATTTAGCCCACTGTCTTGGCCAATAAGTGAGCCTCATGCTTTGAAAATTTAGGGCAATTGTGATTTTTTTTTTTTAAACTGATGTAGTATTTTTTAATAGAAATTGGCATATATTTTGTATTGATAATTTTGGTTTTAATTTCCCTGCCTCTGCTTATAGAATGAGAATAATGATGCCCCATAATGTAATAGTCATATTATGGAGGCAACTATAATAATGCTTTTGAATTACTTAGCTTATTCTGTTAACAGCAATCATGAAAACTCTAAAGAAAATGCAACTTCTTTTTAATCCAAACCATGGTCTGAGGTGGGAAAGTACTGAAAAATATAAGTACAGTTTCATATTTTAAAGACAATAATAATGTCTGTACAATGAAAGAGCAAATTAAGATTGCACAGAGATCCTCAATTCTGTCACTAATAATAAGATGCTATGTTAGAAAGAAACATAAGTTTGGAAGTTTTTTTCTAATATCAAGATATGTATGTTAGTTATTACAGTGTCTTTCCTTCTAATTTTTTTTTCTTCCATCCTCCCAATGCTTTTCTGCCATTCAGATACTAATCTACTTCCTAATTCCTTTCTAGCTTCCAAAGACTCTCAATGAAATTGCACACAGAAGTATTTCGTTTTGCTGTGTTACAGAAAACAGGGTGCTTTGCTTACAGAGCTAAGAATATTCTGAGATGGGTTTCTTTGTTATTGTTCTCATTATTTGCAAACAGGCATCAAATCCATATCTTTGCACTGAGGAAAAGGAAATAATTAAAAATCGGTTATTCATTAATTTGGAGTTTTCTTTTGGTCTACATGCCCTCCCTAAACCCCATTGATCTGTTGCTAGTTGAAGTTGTGTCCTAGAGCTGGAGCCAACCTTTGGTCTCTGTCAGCGTCACTGTTCCACACTGTTCCACCATATTCCTCCTCCTCCTGAAAAACCACAGCTCCAGCAATCTGTCTTCTCTTGATAGCACCCACATCAAGTCCTTCTGCTTTCTGAAGTCAGATTTTTGCATTCCATTAAATAAAAGTGATGACAGACAACCTGGTTTTGACTGAGAGTTGACAGAGATAAATCCCCACATCATATAAATTAGCATAAGCTATCTAAAAAGTTTCAAAATGTGATATGACAAGCTTGCATTTATCATAGAGTAAATGTAGAAATCATAGCACCAAAAATAAAATTTGCTAGCATGGTGGTTTCACTTTCAGCATAGTCATTAGATCATGAAGACATCTCAGTTCTCAAATAACATTACTTTTAAGCTGCAGTATCACAGAAGTAACCATTTTTAAAAGCCAATCAAGTAAAAAAACCCAAATTTCCAGAATAATTAGCGAAGCAGCTTTGTCTGAGATTAGATATTCAATTAGAAATTAAATTATTCAGAGCTTGTTTACACAGGTATTAAAAAAAAAAACTATTCAGTCCATCCTTGGAAGCCTGTGTCTTTTGTTAACATTCCTATCAAGACAACTTTGAGAATGAAGGTTTTTTCTCATGCAAACAAACAAACGTTTTTCCAAGTTATTGTTATCACACTTCAGGCAGTGGAGCTTATGAGCCACGATTCTCCATGACAAGTGACTGACTGCTAGAGACATAGAAGTAGCCATCAGAAATGCTCTACTAGGAGTGCTGCTTGGCTTTGAAATCAATTAAGGAGCAGTAATTAAGAGCAAGATCAAGATTTTTTTTAAGTCATCTGAGGAGGTGAAATGGTATCAGAAGACATCCCTTTTTCATCTGCCTGTGAAATTATTACAGTCACAGTATTTATCTCTTGAGAAAGTGATCAGCTCTGTTCTAGCAGGGCAGAATTGAGCACCCCTGCTAGTACACCTTCTGCAACCACAGAAGGATACAGAACAAAAAGAAAAAAAATGCCCTTTTCAAGTACAACAGTGCAAACATTTTCTTGGATGTTACAGAACTTGGATGGCCACTTGCACATTTCATCTCAGTCATTTTAGTCTCTTAACTGAAGTGCCTGATGCCAAGGATTTTATTTTACCGCAAGAGGGAGAACTGTCTTTAAAGAGTAACTTAGCCAAGCCAACTGCAAGCATCTATTTATATTTCTATTTATTTGAGAATGTTTGTTGAACAATTCAGTTAAGGGTCCAAAGCTTTTTTTGATCACATTTATTATTCCCAGAACTGTCACAGGGTTGATGGAATTTCATATTATTCCAATAGATAGATGGGTGCTTTGCAAAGTACACTGAGCCCTCAAATAATCAGACCACATCTCTTATTATTTTGCATGGTAGCACTTTTCAGGGATATAGGACAGCCTATTGTTGGTCCTGAAGCAATACTACGAACAAAAATTATTACATTAAATTATGTTAATATTACATTAATATTATGTAAGACAGATTGACTGTAGCTTTGCTTTTCTATGGTATTTCATTCAGTCCCAAAGTATTAGAAAGTGGCTTGATATCTTCTGGCCATCTGTACAGGCCCAAATGCACTACTGCTTCAAGAAGGTTCAATTCTGCTTCATAAGCATTCCATTCATTTGCTCGCAGAATAGTAAATGTAGTCAAGGCATTTCAAAGGGTTAAGAGACCATCAGCAAAGTGGGACATGAGCACATCATCTCATAGCCCTATTAAATATGAAAAATTGACTCTTCCATAATACAAATATGATACTCCATGATATGTTTATAATGTACTGTGCATAAAAATTGCCACTAGGAAGTCTTTCTTCATTTGTAGCTCTGTTCAATATATTCTCAGATACCATAATATCTCCCTCTAATTTAAGGGGCAAAATCAAGGGCAGAGATACTTACTGTGTAAATCAGGTCTTCTTTATTCTGAAAATTTTGCTATTTTCTTCCTATGGACTGTGTGATACAGAAACCTTTTGCACACCTGGAGATTTGCTTGCTGCTCACCATGGCTCTCTTGAAAGGATAACAGCCTTAACTACTCTAGTAAATAAGATAATAAGAAGACATAGGCAACACTGTAATTACAGTAAATCAGTGCATTGACACAAAACTTCAACTTTGGTGTGAAACAAGGGCAGGTCACAATCTAAAACTTTCTGTGGTGTCTATATGGAGGAATACAAAGAGAATACACTCATCTGAAAGCCCTCCAAACTCATCCAAAGAGCAATGGAGACATGGAAAAATTAATTACCGACTCACATAGGCTGCTTTGTGGCAGTGGCCATTACCAGTGACATGCTGGAAAGTCAAGGGCAAGGCAGAATTGATTGCTTGAACCTTCCCAGTACCCTGATGGACATAGGTCTAATAAAAATATCTTATAAAATCATATCAGGCACTATCGAATTTTGGGTCTCTTCTTGGGGAATTAAATAAGGCAACTAGCTGTTAAAAATCACTATGGCTCAGAAACAGTGTTAATAAAATATAGAAATATACCTGTAGAAACAGTAATATGTATGGCAATGCAACTTTAAGAGTGCTGTTAAATCCCTCTGTTATCTCTATCTCTTGCTCATCTGAGTCAAGGCTCATAGTGACTAAAAGAGGTTGTAGCACAGCCTGCTGAAATTAGTTCTGCAAAACAAGTTAGGTGGATTTCATCCAGCTTCCAAGAGAGCAAGAGAGACATGTCTTCATCCCAAAATAAATCATCACTGCTCCTGCCACTAACAAGCATCTGTGCTGGTATTTTCAACAGAAGAGCTGAAGGCACTGCCAGCAGATGGGGAATGGAATCGTTACTGCTCCTTAGGGCTGTCATTTGGGACAGGCACGAGACACGTGCAATAGTAGGGGGCAAAGAGTGACTGCATGTGCTGCCTGGGAGCCTGCAACCCCCCACTAACTCCACCTTATGCCTACGGTCACATCTGTCCTTTGACAGCTTTCATCTCAATTACTTTGAGCAGTGTGTGTATGTGTGTGTGTTTGCCTCATGTTTTTTGAAGCACCAAGTCATTCCTTCCCTTTTTCTTTCAAATTCATTAAAAAATGAGGTGAACCTGCTAAATGACTCACCAGGATGTATAAAAAAGATGTTTTTGCTTCCACCACAGTCACTGGGCACAAATCCAGGTTCCTGAATCTTGTTTCAGGAATGGTTGACTTCCATCAGGGGCGAACAGAGGTCTTCTAATTGCTGACCTGTTGGTGTGACATTTTATAGATTTGATATTCTGCATGGATTAGGTTTTAAGAAAGAATAAGACAGAGTATAAATTGTTTAGTAAATTCTAGGTATGTATGAAGGAACCTTATTCTACTATTTAAATACAACAATACCAAGTATGTAATGCTGTCACTATTTGTGATCAGTGTATTGTTCATCCACCTTTTATGTTTTTGGGATTTCATTCAAGATTACTACAGTCCTTTTAATCAGCCTTTAAACCGGAATTTCTGCCCTTGGTAGCAAAATTCATGTGCTCTCTAATTCAAGGGATTGAATATACTGAACAGAAAATAATTAACTGCTGTCCTCAGAAACAACTAGAGACAGACTTGTGTTAGCTGTCCCTGAGAAGCAGTCTCTGCCAAAGTTCCTCCCAAAACCTAGGTGTTACTAGGCCTTGTTACAATCAAAATTTAAATGCTCCCATATGCTGCAGCAAAATATGGATAGAGAAGTGCAATGTATAAAAAATGCACAATAAAATATTTGAAGATGCTAAGGCAATTTACTTGATTTATCATAAATCTTATTATCTCCATGGAAAAAATAGCACTTTAATACAAGAATTAGAGAAATAATTCTTAATTTGTCATGTTTCACCTAGTTGTCAGGGTAAAATTCCTACGGAGACTTTGATCAGTACCAGGTTTTAATTCTCAAAAGCAAAACAACTGAGATGTTTCCTAGCGTTATGGTATCACTGCAAAAAAAAAAAAAATCATACTGAGGTCATGTATGAAAGACAAAAGTTTTAGTATCTTTGTGAGGTTCTCCATCTTTTCACCCATTTGCCTTTTTTACACTACCATGTTGCAAAAGTAGTCTTCTTTACAAATACAAGGGGTGTTTCACATAAAGTCGGAAAAAATAAAACCCAAAACAAATTAAACCATTCACAAACCAGTCTGTGAATTAAATGCATGTATTTTACTGAATCTACAAGCTTTTGTCCCCACACAAAAAATTTACATTCAAATAAATATATAAAAAAAAATCTAAATCTTGTCTTGGAGATAAAAAATTATGTGACAACTCTATAATATTTATTTTATCTATATTCTCATTCTTATTTTTACAGTATCAACTTTGTGTTCTCAAAAACAGGTTTAATTTTCACAGATGCTTGTCAAGTTTCCAGCAGTTAAATATTTAATAAGAAATGTTGAGGCTACAGTGTTAAATGCTGTAACCTGCTACCACCATATTAATATTCCTTTCATCAAGCAACAGTTGGAAAAAATTAATTAGATATCTTTTTATTCAAGGTGAAATTGAAGATCTAAAAGGCACAGTATGATTGAAACTAATTTATTTTTTAATCTGTGGTATAAGTGAAAACTGAGACAGTTATCTCACCCAGGCCTATGTTTACAATACAATTGGCCTATGCTGGGGATCTGAACAGCTTACAACTCTACATCATGACTGGAGCACTTTTGCAAAACAAACTGGAAAAACCTGTATCTGTATAGACTTCCATACCTCAAGCCACTGCAGTTCAGATTGAATCAATATTGCTTCACAGTATTTTTCACCACTCTAGTGGAAAAAATAATATAGTATATCCTGGTGGTGCAACACCATGCTGATGTCTTGCAACAGAAGTTGTCTGCAAGTACAAATATGTGTGAGTAAAAAGGAAGAGGTAAGAAGAAGTGATTATATTACTTTCTCAAAAGACTCTCTGATGGACTTTTTACAAGGACAGCTAGTGACAGGACTCAAGAGAGTGGTTTTACACTGGTAGGTTTAGATTAGATACTAGGAAGAATTCCTTTGCTCTGAGGGTGGTGAGACACTGGAACAGGTTGTCCAGACAAGTCTTGGATGTCCAACCCCTTGCAAGTGGTCAAGGCCATATTGAACAGGGCTTTGAGCCGCATGGTCTAGTGGAGGGTGACAGGGGAGTAAGAATTGGATGAACTTTAAAGGTCCCTTTCAATCCAAATAACTCGATGATTCCACTATTGCTCAGGTTTCTCAAAACTAGCCCTTCTGCACAATGGAAATGATTACAGTAGAAATATACTGTGCCATGCTCATATGTGTACAGCCTGCTCAAACTCAGAAAGTTCTGTGGCAGGTTTGGTGGTTTGCGCATATGAAGGAAACAAAATTAGTTTTAACAGCTACTGCATCACTAGCTGTTTCTTTGTTTCTTTCAGCATTGAAGCGTAACGTTTTGGTTTTGTCTGATACACGGGTTTATATTTTGTTCCTTGATTTGCATTGTGTGAAAGAGCTCTCAAAGCATTGGGATGAAACAACAGCATAGGAAGTCAGGAAAGTTTCCCACACACCAGCTATCAAGCATGTAAGGCAGATAGCCACAGTGATGTCTCTTCATGTGACACATTTCCTATTCTGATCATGTGGCAAATACTCATCTTGGTCACACAGGTTTGAGGGGAAGGTCATGCTCTATTGTCTCAGGTCTTAAAGAAGCAGCAATTCATGCACAGCCATTTATTCTGAATTGTGATTGTGAAGTTTAACATAGGTTTTACCAGGGTATGAGTCTGAGATGAAAATGCTTATTTTCTTACTTGGTGATGAGCACCCTGGCCCTTTGATTTCAAGCTATTTTGCAGCCTTTGAGAAAGGACCCACATTGCCTGAAACCAGTGATATTGCAAACATATGTTGAGCAGCATGTCATTCTGCTGGTGAACACAACAAAATCAGAGGAAGACTGTCATCTTTTCAACCCTGCCTACTACCTCTACAATCTTCTTTCAGACTGACATGGATCATATGTGCAGATATATGGAGCCTGATGTACCCCAGACATAACACAGCTTGTGCATGTGCAGACTGAACTTCAACACATGTGCTGCACAACCAGGGTTCAAAATGAGTCCTACTTCCAGTGCATGCACAAATCAGTTGCACAGTGGATTCCATATGCTATAAACCTCTCAGGCTGTACCTCCACACTATAGCACAAGTAAGCACTAGACAAGTGGCTGTAAGCCCTGGATTTGTGGACATGCAGACACTGAGATACTTAGAAATCCTTGACAAATGGCAAAACCTCTAGTAGTTCAGAAGATGATTCATGAAAGCAGAAATCAACTGCTAAACTTGGTAAAGCAAGAGTGTGCAGTGCCTGGCAGAGCTGTGCTGCAGACTAGTTTTTGATAATGGTCCCAAGGCAATCTCAGGCATAATGCCAGACTCAGTGTAATTGGGGAATCATGACCATTTACATTACAATAAAAACAATTTAGATTTTTAGATATTTTCAGGGACCTTGGAAACTGTTTAAATATTGTATACACTAAACTGAGAATAGGAAGTCTGAGGGGATGTATTGGGCTGGAAACCCATGGAAAAAACGATAGCTGACTAAACTTGAGGATAAGTGTAACTAAACTTTCACTGATATCTCTCACTATCTGGGTGGGTTCTCCACTCTGTGCAAATTGACCTGAGTTAACTTCATACCTATTAATGCCTTTTCAGCTATGTTCTTCTGACTGACCAGGTAGTCAATTGAGTGAAGGTGTTGACTCCCTGGTCAGTCAGAAAAAATAACTCCCTGTCTTGGTCTTGAACCCAATATTTCCTTTTTCTATCCTGGAGAAGTTTTAAGTTTTAAGGTTGAAAAATCCTATCCAAGAACAAGAAAAGTCACCAGTGGAGCTCCCAAGCACTGCAACGTACAGAGAAATTAGGCCTGTTGAAGCAAGCCAAGACAAAGAGTAGCAGGAGCCTAAAGATACATAGATTTCAAATTCAGTCAAAACCACACAGAGGTTTTGCTTAAGAAAAAATTGCAGTGTTTTGTTTAAAGGCAGTCCATTAAATACAAAATGTTGCAACAAAGTACATGAAAATGTATCCACAGAGGGACTGATTCAGCTTATTTTGAAGTCAAAGAGATGAAAATTGGAGACCCAGTATTTTGGAAAGAAGATCAAGAAATAAGGTCACCCTTGAGGCAAGAAACTTGAGTGTAGGTTAGCCTAAGAATGCTGTAACACAGAGAAAAGCCTCAGTTTTGAGGTAGACTCAGATACCAGCCTTTCATCTTCTTCCCAGTCACTCTATGTTTTCCGTCTATGGCATAGTAGTTGTTATCCCACAACGACTGGATGTTTGATTAAGCAAGAAGTAAAGTTTAATCACCATTTAACAGATAATTTGATATTAGATACAACTCTGTCAACAGGTCTTGCTCACATTTGTCAAAATTTTGCCTCACACGGTTCATAGAGTCATGTCCATATTGGATGTTGGCCAATAAAGGCAACAGGAAGTTTGCCATGTTTTCAAAGGAGTCAGGATCTCCCCCATATTCATCATGTGGCAGTGTATTCAGCATGACAGCAAAACAGGATACTTTAAAACTCAATATGTGCAGGGAGTATTAGTCAATGGCAAATACACTCAATGACTCAACTTTGCCAACACATATCTATCCTTCAAAAGGCACACTATTTTGCACAGTTTGGTTTCTAAAATGTTCATATTCTCTATTTTAGTCAAGTGAGTGGTAAATTAGCACTGTTTTACAATCTCTTAAATGGGCAGATTAAAACTACATGCTTAAATGCTGTTGCACTGGAATTGATACAAAAACATTCCTGAATGTTGCATAATACCAGGATTTCATGCTGCCTCAGAGGCAGGATCTGAACATACTGTGTCTATCAGTTGTCACTGCTGACTGGAAGACAGTCAGACTTTTTTATAAATTTCAGCAAATATTTACATTCTACAAATGCATAAGAGCCATTGTTATTTCCCTTAGGAATCTAGAACCAGTATTTTCCTTAATAGATAGGTCAATGCTCCCTTTAGCTCTGTATTTGACAATGGTTAATATATATTTGTGGGGAAAAGGTCAGGAAAAACCATGAATAGAACATATTTTTTCATGGTATATCCTACCATAATACCCTGGTTAATTGCAATAAAGGAACTTCCAAGGTCTTGGTTTCAGTTAGACAATTGGGTAGAATGTTCACCAAATAAAATTTTAGAAAATACAGTTTTAATAGAATCATAGAAATGTGGAGGTTGACTGGTCCATTCTCATTCAAAGCAAGACTAAACTTGTCTTACTTTTAAACCATCCCTCATTATACAGGCTGAAACAGCAATTGTATTCTTCTCTTGGCTTTTTCTTCAGGCTGGACAAACTCCCTGACATGCTTCTAACCCATCACCAGGTTGTTGGCTCATACTCAACCTCACATCACCTATCATGAGCTCTTCTTATCAGTGCTGCTACTCAGACAGTTAATTCTCAGTGTATGGGGTAATCCTACTCCAGGTGTAGGACTTTGCACCTCTGCTCTTACAACTGTATGAAATTTCTATTAGCTCAATCATCAAGTTTCCAAAAGTCCTCCTGGACTGAAGCCCTACTCTTTGGCAGGCCACCTATTACCCTGATTTTGTGGATTTTTAGTAGTTTTCATCACATTTAGTAATTCTAATTGTGTATTTGACATCGTGCATCACAAAAGGGATATTAGAGCTTTTCCCAAAACATTTTAGTGTGAGAATACCAAACAACCATGAAACACATAAGGAGCAAATAGCCTTGTTTTGAAAAATCTGGTGTGGCTTTGAAGTTGCTGCCATCTCCATAGCTGTTTTCTAGTCTCCTGTTTGTATAGAGCACCAAGGCAAAGTAGCATCAGTACACAGACATGTTGCCGTGTTAGGCTGAGTTTGAGACAGGAGCAGCAGCATCACATAGGATTGGGAAAAAACCGGACACAGACTCACTCTGTGAGCTGAGCTGTAAGGGCTGTAAGTCCCTTGACTGCAAGTAAGACCAGCATGTGAGAAATGAAAATTAAAAAGAACAGGCAAGGAAGTTATTTTCTTTGGCTGAAGACAGAATTGGATGATCATCTAAGGCACAAAAGAAGGCATTTAATTTTAACTAAGACTCTTAATAGAATATGCTGGACAGTGAAATAGTAAACCAGGTCATATTAATATGTTTTGTGGTTCTAAAAAACCCAGTAATTTTCCATATATTTTTCTTTTGCTTCTGAAATGGAATATTGTGTATCAGTACTTCAAAGATATATTGAAGGAAGTAGTCAGTTATTAAGTACTGTGAGGAAAGTGTTAGCAAAGCAGTGCCTATATGCCCACATCAACAGGGGCATTACAGCCTTGTCTTATGTTAAGGTGTGGCCTTTGTCATTTGCATGCCTATCTATAGTCAGCCTGCAGGAACTCCATTAGTATCCGTGTAATTTTATACAACAGCTTGTAAAAAATAGATATGCACATGCTTAAAGGATTAGGCTCTGATCTGGAAGAAATGCAAATATTTTTTTTATACAATAGAAGATTTTAATAGTTTAAAATTTGGAATGAAACCAAGAAGTGTTGAGTCTTTTCATGGCATGATGCTTCTGTTCTGGGGAAGCCTGTTAGCCTTGCCCCCACATGTCTAGGGAACTGGGATTGCCAAGAAGCCACGAAGTGGAGGGTTCTTCCCTTCCAGCTCTCAGCACTCTGTTAAACCCAAGGCAAAGCAGCCTGTAAGCCCAAGATCTCCTAGAACCAGCCAAATGACTGTAAAGAAGAGAACTGGCAGGCTCATCTGTCTTGGAAACCTGCCTAGATTCCATTGGAAATTGGTCAAAAATGGAAATTCTTTTGTGGAACATTTTGATTTCAATGAATGGCATACCCTGATGAAGAAACGTTTCATCAGAAAATTTCTAGCCAGATTGTTCTCTGTTGGAAGTAGATAAAGCTATTTTTATGGGTTGTTTTTTGATTTGTGGGGTATTTTGGTAGGATCAGGTTAGTGAGCAAAGCACTCTGAACATTTGGTGACATTTGATTCTGAGGTTTTGCTCCAGGAGCCCCTCCCTCTAGCTGAAATCTAAGTTCCAGCTCCATCATTCAGGCTTCAGTTAGGGAAAAGTGAGGCTGATATCAGAAGATAATTAATTGCTCTCTACTTACGCATTTCTTAAATGTCCATAAATGCTCTTTAGTTCGGAACAATTAATTGAACTAGAAGCCTGCCTCTGATTAAAGACAGGCATTAATACCAGATTAGTCCTAAATACAGGAAAGGGATATTTCCAATGAAAATCCTGGTATATCTTTCTGTAAGCAGTTTTTATTCACTTAGACAGCTCCTAATAGTACTACAAGAAATAAAATCTCATAGCCCCAAAAGCAGGTCCAAAAAGTGTAGGATTTTCTGGTTATTTCAATTCTAAAATGGTAATAAGTAAAAAAACCACTCTGTGACTGTGAATATATTTTATTGTAGGTGGGCAAATGTCCAATTAATGTCATTGTTGCTGTGAAATCAATGAGAATTCTGTTAATGAAGAAGAAATATTCCTTCAAACACCACAAAGACTAAATATCTTTCTTCAGTTAATCATCACAGGCCTTATCATGCTAAAGAGAAATAAAATTATTTAGATGAGCAACCTAACCAAGTCAACAGGCCATGCAGATAGGAAAAATGTTGGTGGCTGCAATATGGTAGGAGGATTGTGGACTCCGTCTTTTTTGAGATTTTCAGGTGCAATCTTGGCACACAAGACCTGAAGAAAACTTCCTTGACACAGGTGCAATACTGCTGGAAGAAAAATGCTCTCAGCTGTGTTATGCCAAAATCCCTTTGCTACTCCCAGCAGTCTATCCTGTCCTGGTTCCAGTAAAGAGCACTGCTCCCATTGGCATTTCAGATGATGGAACATTGCATTGCTAAATAAGGAGCTGCAACCAATCTGTAAGAGCCTGTGAGGGTTTTAGAGAACAGGAATATCTTCAAAAATATCTTGGCAGAGAGCAGAAATGATATAAAAAAGGCTCCAGCGTAGATTTTAAAAAAATCAGCTGCATAAACATAGGACTGGAAACTCTCATCAGGGTGGTAGATCCCAAGATGAGGTTGTAGGGGTCATACACAGTCACAGCAAGCATTAGTAAATGAAGATGCTGTGGCAAAAAAAATGGAAGAAAACATGTAAGAGCACTGTGTGCCATAGATAATTTTCTGTTGGTGATGGCTAAATAGGAAAAGTGTTTTGAGGTTTGGCTACCATGTTTCAAAGAAACTGTAATCCAGAGAAGGAGACTGAAAGTTTGTAAAATATTATCTGTGAGTAAGAATAAGAGGGAGTGTGACTGTTTTGTTTAGGGAAGGCTGAGAGAAAAAAGAAGAAAATGTCTTCAAACAAGAATAGCACAAACAAGAATAGCACAGGCAAAGCAAATATGTGGTTCTCTGTACGTCACCACTGTAGATGAGAAGAAGAAATGAGCATGCACTACAAGGAAGTTTTAGTTAGACATTAGGATCATAAACATAGGTAGGTATGGATGATTTAGAGAGACCACACTCTGCCTCACCAGATAGAGTGTGAAGGAAAGTTTCATGATTCTGATGGGAAGCAAAAAGGTGAATTAGGAGACCACCAGAGGCCCCTTTCAGTTTCTTCCAGACATCTATGACAAATACGAGTGTCTTTATCTGATCAACAAATCTGTTTCAGCAAATTCTAAAAGGAACAGATTTAGGGATAATTTAAACAGTTTTACTCAGAGAAATATCTTCACTGAATTTGTAACAGAAATTCAGCACTTCAAGCAGGAAAGTACATTAAAGACATTTTGTAACACAAATCTATTACAGTAACAATTCTGTCTAGTCTATGTGGAGTCACTTTAATTTCAGTATGTCCTGCCTAGAAACTAACTGTGTAACAGCAGAACAGACTTTTATTCCTCTGGTATTTTCCTTTCCTCTTCCTTTATGCTCTGTTTGCAAGATAAAAGACTGATTGCAAGAAATAAAAGTTTAGAATTCAAGTCTTGCCTAGATTATTTTTAAGTAGTATTCAGGCAAATACAAATGCCAAAACCCAAAACTACTGCCTGTTTTGTTTTAGGAGTGTTGCTAGAAGGGACTGTTAGCACTTTATTTCAGCAGCGCAAGACACATGTGCAGTGTCACATTTTGTAGAACTAGTGAGGTTTCCTACAGAGACACAGGGTCACAAGACAGGCCATGGTCTGCTGTGAGGACCTGATGGAAGAAGTTCACGCTTTAGAGAAGTTTGCCTTCCTCTGGATGTTATGCACCTCTGCATTTTTTAGCGGGGGTGGGTGGCGGGGGGAAGTATAACAGATTTTTCTGTCTACAGACTATTATTCAAGTTGAAATTTGAATGGAAGTTTAACAAACTGGGTGAATAGACCCAGCAAAAGCAGAGCACAAAACACCACAGCGCCAAAGAGTACCTGCCTTGGAATAACTTACAAGCTGCACCCTCTCATACTTCACGAGCTCTTTCTTTCCTTTGATGTTTGTACAGCACATTGCTGCAAAACAAAGCAAACATGCTTTCAGTGTCATTATTTGAACTAAAATGTAAGTTATCTGTAGATGTTTCATATGGAATATATGTTTATAAAATTCAGTAAAAGTCATACTATTCTTTTGTCAGAAAATCTATAGTAGTAGGCTGGTACACTGTTGAAGCCAGCAACATGAAAACCAGTTAAAAGTACTGCATAAGAAGTTGCTGTCCTGCTGCAAAAAAGTGGAGGTGTCAGTTCTGACAGGGTACTGTGCTTAATGAGACTATTATTAAAATTGGTTTGTCTCATACCATATCACTTTGGCTATTGAGATAAGCCTCCTTCAAAGACATCTGAGTTTAAGTGACCATATCAACTCTGTAGTAGAAGGAAGCAACCAGTGAGAAATATTTCTTCATCCTAAACTGCTGAGCTCAGAAAACCACCATGCCTGTGGTGAATAGTCTTCACTGCATTTGTTTTATCACTCAAAAAGGCTGAAATTTTGTCCCAGCCAGAAGAGCTTTTGAGATAGGAGTTGGTTAGCAGCAGGAGAAGCCAGAGTTTGCTTGCACTTCCCTATGAATGTCATTGTGCTACTGTGAGATGCTCAGAAATACCAATACATGGAGGCAACACCCATGTGAAGATGGCAAGTGAGCAATATCAGAGGGGCGTATGGGTTAAATGAGGAGCCAGCAACTTCCAAATTACCCCAGAAGTTCTCATGTTTCCGGTTCTTTTGCCCACAGCTGCAAAACAATGGTTTCTAACCTCAACATCCAAACTGTCATAGCTTCAGTATTTTAGTCTCAGAATACTGTATCTTCTGGCCCTTGAAGAGATCTTTTTGCTGTGTGATATTATGGTTGGTGAACCATAAGCTCTGCTGCATCCCCATGCATCTGTTCCTGGAGTTTCCACAGTTATCAGAGATCCTTTCATTAGATTTGAGCTCTCTGTACTAGCCTGAGCCTAGTCTGGTCTCTAGACAAATCCTTTTGACCTGAAAACTTCTGCATTTTGGCCTGCTTCACCCAAAGTGTGTTTGCTGTCCAAGTTCTCTTTTTCACTTTCAAGGACATTCAGATGCCTCCAGTACCAGTTCTGTAACTCTGTGGTTAGAGCTAGAACCTCCTTTTCAGGGCTGTGCCTATCAATCCAGCTAAGGAAGCAATTTCTTTTCTGTGGTCTAGCCAAGCATGACAATAGGGATGGAATGATCACCACTGCTTTTGCACTTTTTATCTTACTCATCACTTGAAGCTTAGATGGATGGGATCCGGTCATTCCATCTGGTGAAATATGTGTGAGCTGGCTGAATCCTTAATTATACAGGCTGCTTTCTATTTCTGGATACATAGGATTTAAATTTTTTTATTACAGTAATACCTAAGGGCCTGAGTACAGTCTCTATCCTGCAGATTTTTGCTGAGCTGCCGTGTCTTTCTGCCCCATCACCCTGAGATTTTTCAGAAGATTAAATTCTTTCCTTCCCACTAGAAAACACAGACATGATAACTACTGACAATGGTTTATATTTTGGTAAGACAGGGAGTGGTTACCTTGATTAAGCACTAAAATGTGGGTGGACATGGAGAGACTGTCCATCAATTCCTCTCTTGTCATTTGTGATGTGCTGTAAAAACCAGAGCACATTCCTCACACATTCACAGAGGTGGAGGGTAAAGAAGGCTGGAAACTTGTGGATTCTAGCAATAGGAGGAAGGTTCCCACTTCTATCTGCAGATCTACAAAATACTGAGTGTCCTGGCAGTGGGGTCCAGGAGCTTGGTCCAGAAAAACAGCTAAGGCTGAACCTGCAACAACACCACGTGGAATCTGCAAGTGGGAGCAGGGTCAGACTCCTTGTTTTAGGGAAGAAGGTCCCCATGTGCTGACCTCACCTGCTGGCAAAGGGAATTTTCTTCTTGCTGGGGCTTATATCCTACATAACAAAGACTTGACACATGGAGTGGTGCGGTTGATGGATACAGGATACAGGCAGTTTAGTGAGGACTGGGAGGGAGGGGAGGAACTGACCTTTTTTGAGAGACCAGCAGCAATACATGGAGCTCTGCCTTGGGAAAGGTAGGATCTAGTTGAGAGTCCGTGGATCAGGAAAAATATCTTGCTGAAATGAAACATTAATAAACTTGGAAGCAAACTCCATATGTTTTCTATGATGAAGGGTTACATTTGGAGGAGGTTTATTGTGTGGAAGAATTCTCATGCTGTCACAAGATGTTCAGAGTGGCGCTCATGACCTTTTACAATGCAGCTCATGAACAATACAATCTGTAGTCTGTCTTTCTCGAGACATCTACAATTTCCAGCTGGTGATGCTTGCTCTTGATCTCCGTGAGTACAACCTCAGTTGGAAATGTTCCTCGCATGCTTCTCATCTAAAACTAGAACACTGATTTTAGTTCCATACCCACTGTTAACCAGACATCTCATATCAGACCTGCTATTTTGGCTGCTTGAAAATTAACTTTTGATAGCAACAGGGTGAAGTCACAAAAATATATACTGAATGTGAATATTTTAAATTCTACCACATCATTGGACAAACACTAAATAATACATTCTCTGTCAGACACACGCCCACACTGTATATATAAAACCAGTCATAAAGCCAACAGGACACAAAGGAAGATTTTTATCATACATGTTCTCACATGTTTGGAAGAGGTGGAGAGAAAAGAAGAGGGAGCTTCATGTTGTACTAATACATTTCAGTTTCTATTTATGGTTAAAATACTCACAACTTGGTGGAAATCAATTTTCCAATTTCTTAAAGGCCAACTGCCTGTAGCATTCTCTAAGGAACTTTCTTCTCTTTTATTTATTTTTCCTTTCCTCTCTATAATATTTGAAAGAGGTCTTGGGGTTGCATTTTATTTATCACAGCACTGTAATACTGGTGCTATCAAATGCAAAGTGTTTCCTATGACTGTTCTACTGTGTTGAGAAAAGTAACTTCTATGCCACAGATATCCCAAATTTTGGAGAGCTGGCTCTCTCCCAGTAATGTGAGTCTGGCTCATTCAAAGCACCATGGGAAGTTTTGCTAGGGCAGAAGTATTAGTTTATAGCATACAAACATGAAGTTTAGGCTTACAGGGAAATAGTACTTTGAAAAGTCACCAGAAACAGCTTTGATTCCAGAACTGAGAATCCAGACTGATGACTAATTAGCAGAACATCTCTTGCCAGAGGCAATATTCAACAGAACAAAGGTAAAACACCTGAAAGGGTTTGCTTCTGCATTTTAGTTTATTTTCAATTATCCCTGTTATCTCTAGGATGTTAAATGAGGCTTGCAGTACATCTAGTTTTCCTGTAATTACATGGAGGAAATGTTTTTATTTTCAATAAAACAATCATAGTACAATGCTATGATTTCACTTAGTAAAAAGATGTAGTTATGAGGAGACAAGAAACTTCAGGTCAAATGCTAGAGACACTAGCAAAGAAATTTGTCAAATAAGGTCAACAAGGTCATCTCTATTCAAGCCCAGTGTGCCCAAATTCTTAAGATACTTTTGTTTCTGATGTTTGCAAAATAAATAGGTATAGTATATGCTTTTCCTAGACAGTGTAATCATAAAATCAAGTTGTTAATTTATCATTAAATAAATATAAATGTTTTAGAATAAAAATTGTGAATTTAGAACATATTAGGGCATGATGAAACATTTAGAATATATGTGGCTATGAAACACATTTAGTTTCATGACAATGTACAGAAGAAAAAATAGTTCATCACAGATAATACTAGATATTTACACTTCTTATGAAAGACCTATACTTAATGGCCATAGCAATTTTAATACATGAAAAAAGGGACAATTACAAGACAAATTAGAAATACAAAAGGAAAAGAGGACATGTGAGCCTTCTTGAGACACTGGGAAGGCTGGCATACTCCTTTGGTTCTGTCAGTGGCCATGGTTTCAGGGAAGCATGACTCTACACCCTCTGTGTGATGTGGCAGCTTTTCAGCCAAGTAAATAATCAACGAGATTCAACTTCAGCTGTTCTCAAGTATAACTTATTTCTTTGACTTTGATGCGGATGTGTTCTGAGGTATTGGTTATTGTGCAGATAATGTTATTTCTTCTTCAAATAATTTGATATTGCTACTTACGTAATCTTTTTTCAATGTTTATTTCAATTGCAAACATTTGCTTATCAAAGGAGTTAGCCTCTGTTAGCGTAACTAATCTGCTACTGTGGACAGTGCCACCTAATTTTAGTAATCAGGGGAACATGGTTAATTTTAATATATTAAGCACTAACTGTCAAACTATTATATATCTATAGCATCATTTAGAACTAAAAGCTATGAATACCTTCCTTTTGTGTAATGTTCCAACTGAGAACATTTTGCTTATTTTGAGATTACAGTATGCCTGAAACTTCATTGTATTGTGAAAATTTACTGAAGAAATTACTTGACTGATGTTCAAATAACCATCTCATACCAAGGACCGGTCAGTCTCAAAGCATTCTATTTTAAAACCAATAAAAGAAATATCTATTGCCCAGAAGTCGTTAAAATAAGACATGGAAACTTTCTTTTGTCTACCTGTCACTGATGATGTGCGATATGCCCTACATTTCGTCTGTGGCTCTGTCCCCTGCTAAAAGAAGTGCCACACTGATTTTGTAAAAATGGTCTCTTGCTGATTTGACAATAGTGGAATTTACAGATCTGGAGCTCTGCTTCCCCAGCACTTTGATACTTACCCCAGAAATAGTCCAGCTGAGTGAGTTCAAAAAATAAAATGTGAGTTCACAAAATAACATGCTGTTCTTCCTGCTTGCATCCCCACCCACCCCAAATATCCCTAACTCCCTACCTACCCCAACTCATGGTGGGGTTAGAGGAAAATCAGTGCAAAAAAAAAAAAAAAAAAGGATAAAGAAGAGATTTTTTATTCTTCTTATGCAATAACACAAATTGCCTCAGTCCTGCTGATCATAATGTTTTTAAAATAAAATGGTTGGACTTTATTACTTTATTTTAAAACCGAAAATGCCATAAAAAAAAAAAAAGTGTAAAATAGGAGAGAAAACAAGCAGAAACAGCTGGGTGTCCAAGCTCTGCGGGGCCGGGCCCCAGGCTGACGGTGGGGCACTGCAGGCACGCCGTGTCGGAGGCGCTCCGCTGTCCCCGCTGTCGCCGCTGTCCCGGGGCGGGGCGGGGCGCGGGGCGGGGCGGGCCCGGTCCGCCACCGGCAGGGGGCGGGTGCGCCCCCCGCGCCTTCCTCCGGCTGCGCGGCGGCGGCTCCGCTCGGTTCCTGCTCGGGCCGGGGCAGCCTTCGCGGCGCGGCTGCCGAGGGGACGCTGCGCGACGAGCCCGCGCCCTCCAGCCCCGGTGAGTGCTCGCGGTCTCCGCGGGGCTGCCGGGGAGCGGCCCCGGCCCGTTCTCCCGCCGGGCATCCCTCCGCTGGCTCCGCCGCCCGGGCGCGCATCGCTCTGCTCTGCGCGGGGCAGCCGCTGGCTGCCAGCCCCTGCCCCCGCCGCTGCCTTTCCCCGGCCGTGCCCCTTCCCCGGGCGGCCTGGCCCTTCCCCCATCCCCTCCCGCCCCGGGAAGGGCGAGGTGGGCCGGGGCCGCGGGCCGGAGCCGGGCGGGGCGCTGGACGGGGGTGTCCGTCCCGTGCTCCGCTCTCCGCCAGCCCGGCCCGGCTCGGCCCGGCTCGGCTCGGGGCCAGGGCCGGGCGGGGGCGAGCGCCGGAGCTGCGGCGGTGCCGGAGGAGGAGGCAGCGGGCGGCGGCGGTCGGGCCGACAGGACGCGCCGGTCCGGGGAAATGAGTGAAACCTGGCAGCGTGGCAGCCCCTTCCTGCTGAAACAAAGTCAGCTCGCCGGTGCTTTCCCTCGGCTTGCTCTGTGGATTGGCTCATGGGTTGTAGGGCTCAGCTCTTGTTTGACTAAAACACTAAATGCATCTTTATAGAGGGCAGCCGTGAACTCCTAAGGAAGTTAAACGTGCTGTTTGCAGGGAGATACTTCTCGAAGCATCCTGTGTGCCTTTGGTTACTGCAGTTGCTGAAGCAGGAAAACATATAGAAATGATTTTTTGCCCCTCTTAGGCAAATGCTGCTATATGTTAGGTCACTTGTTTGGCTGCGCCACTAAGGGACCATAGAACTCACCTTATTTGTTTATCTTCCCATTTTCTCACATTTAAAAGGGGTTAATCGTCAGCATAATAACTCCAGACTTGGGTGAAGGTCTTTGCATATACCAGGTATTTTAAATATTCTGCATGGCCTGGTGTGCCTCACAGACTTGGAGCCTGTGGTGGCTCTTGCTCATGAACGCAGCTGACTGCTTCTCTTTTAACAAAGTATTTATTTAATACTAATTGGCGAGTTATTTAGAAAAAGTATCAAAACCACAAACCCACACCAGAAATGGCTACTAAATGGCTACTTAATGACTGTCATGTTGTTGTTTGTTTTTTTTTTTTTTAAAGCTTTCGAAACTTCTCAAGGTATGAGCATCTTCATTAACACATATTTCCCCTCAGGGTTTCTTTTAAGTATGAAGAAATCTCTTTTAACCATTGATTTGCATAGTTGTTTGTGTGGCAAAACAAGTTTTGTGACTTGCTTTAAGCCTGCAGGTAGGCTCTTCACTAGCTAATAGCTTGCCATCCTCATGTAATAGCACCTAATCACTTCAGGATGGAAGAAGTACCTCTTTGTTGTAGGTATTGCTTCCATCCCTTTGCAAAAGGCCTGACCGATCACCCAGTAAGAGTGCAGAGTAAACAGATAGTAACAGTTGCTTCTCAGAGCCACGAGTTCCTGCCCAGCCCCTCTAAGCAGCCCCAGTGCTTCAGGCCATATGTGCTTACATAAAATGGTTTGGATTAGAAGGGCCCTTAAAGACAGTCTATTTCCAGCCCCCCTGCCATGGCCAGGGCACCTTCCATTAGACCAGGTTGCTTAAAGCCCCATCCAAACCTGGCCTTGAGTGCTTGCAGCGACGGATTACCTGCCACCTCTCTGGTAAACCTGTGTCACTGTCTAATCACCATCTCAATACCAACCTCTGAGGCACATTGCTCTAGTCCTTTGGACATTGACTACAACTCTTGGGGTGTGGCTATCCAGTAGCCACCTACATTTAATGAGAACTATTAGTACTTATAGAAGAGAGGGATGATGTACACAGAGTTTAACATTTTAGTGGAACTTTGGAAAATTAATATTTAAGAAGTGAATTCCTGGATGTTCACTTTTCAGGTTTGGGGAGGGAGGGGCGGGGGGGAAATACTAACATGAAGGAAACAGATTTTTTTTTTTTTTTATAAAATCAAGATGTGTTGATACTGTGCAAAAATACCTGTCTACTTACAGATTATACCTGAAGATTAGGTGTTCATAAAATGCATCTACAGCAGACACAGAGAACTTGTTCTTGATAAAAGAGAATTTGTTATTCAAATAGAACTTAGGTTCTGTTTTTTAAACTTGTAGCTCCAGTGAAGTCAGGGGATTAACATGTGAGTGTAATGGCTGCAGGTCTTTTAGTTATACCGGTAATCAGTATGTCCATGTCCATTATATAAGTCATATGTATGTTCAGTTAGGAGTTTTTCACTAAAATTTGCTGAGATTGTGTAGGACGTGAGGAATAATTATTGTAAAGGTCCATGTTTTACCTGCCAGTGGCTGGCTGCACTATCCCTATGACGATTCTTTTGCTGTCAACAATATTGGAATTATTGTAATTGTTTGCAGTTTGGAAGGATCTGTCTGAGAAGTCTCACCAAGATTGTACACAAATTCTCCAAAAAAACGTAATTTGCATTTGTGTCGGGAATCTGATAGTCTTGCAGTGCGATCATGATATGAGTGAGCAAAGCTAGCAGCCCAATGCTGCTGCACTTTGCCTCTAAACACTCTTGAAAGTTGTCCTGTAATTCGTTATAAGTTATATTCTCTTTTACTACATTAAGTTTCCTTAGTGAGCAAAATCATGTGAGCTGGAACAGCCTGGCAGGTGAGCTCACCTATCTCCTCAATTTTTAATGCCTCTTAATATGTTTCCTAATGTATGTGCCTGAGGTGTTGTGGCATGAGGACACAATGGAAGGGTAATGAGGAAGTAACTTTAAACTGGTATTGCTGCTTGAAACCTCATTTCTTAGATTAAACATATGTAACCTATAAATAGGTGCTCCTGCATTCCTGCCTCATCATCTGCAATTCTATGTCTAACCATGAATCCAAGCATAGCCTCCTCATACTTTTATTAAGGGTATATTCATCCTGAGAGGACTTTAGGAATTTTTTTGTTAAAATAAATAGATTAATGTTTTTCTAGGTAATTTGTAACTCCAGTTCCACCCTGTGTTTTTTTTTTCCATCTGCCTGCTTCTTGGTGTTATCCACAAATTTAAAAATCTTATCCTTCTTCAGTAGTTCATTAATGTTAATAATAAGTGGTGGATGACTATATTAAATGGTATTTTTCACTCAAGGTTCCTGAAATTCAATCACACTGGAGTTTTCACAGGGTGTTAACAATAGTTACTCTTTTGGAATTATTCAACTATTTTTGGTCCCCATATACAGTACTGTATTTTTATAATACAAAAGTAGTTTGTATCTTAATTTTTACACTGAGCTGTACTGTAGCATTTTCCAGCCTTGGCCTCACATATCCTCAGTGACAAGAGAATGTGAAACACTCTTTGCAGATGAGAGGAGAAACTTTGTAAGACTCTCAGGACAGAGGGAGCTGCTGGAGTAAACCTGCATTTGGTGTGACTGTTGAGTGGCAGAAAGTTGTACAATATGTTTATATGTACAAACATGTGTTAGTTCTCACAGTCCAATTAAATTCTTATCATGGAAATGCATGACATCTTCCCTCTATTCATAAGATTTGCTTTCTTGTGACTGTCTGGCTTCCTTCCCTTCTCCCAGTTGTCTTTTGTCTGAGAAGAAAGTAACCATCTTCTAGTAGCAAAAGTTTCTTTTATATTTTATTTTGAACTATTTTGGTATCACCAGTTAGTCGCGTCATCATTCGTGAAATGTTTAAGCTTGTGTTTTTTAGTATTGCTGCTGCTAGAGAACAGCTGACCTGCTCCCAGACACTCAATGCTGCTTTGGGATCAGCCTTGATACTCTTGCACTTTCTTGGGGAGGTGGTTGATGGAGCTGCCATAGCTGCTTGTGTGCTTGCCGGTCAGCTGAATATCAGTTGACACACAAATGGTTTTGGAACTGCATTTGAGTTGATTCAGGCAGAGATTTATTAAAGAAGTTCTCGTAACAATCAGGTAACTTTTCTTAGAACAGCATAATCCAGAGGGGATTGCATTGGAAGTTGTTAGAGTATCAGTGGTTGCATGTCAGCGTATCTTTGTGTCAGCCATGCATAGAGTCTCAGTGGTAAGGTCACTGTAATAAGCACCTTTCTGTCACTGAGGGATGCTGTTCTTCAAAGGATTTTATATGTTCCTATGTTCCTAAATTTCTTCATAAGTAATGACGTACGGTATTGCTATGTAGCATAATTTTACATTTCCCCACTCATGATGATGCTTAGATTATAACATCTCAAAGGATAGAAAATATGTGTTGGATTTTAGTTAGTGGGTGTAACCAGTTGTTAACTAAATATTATGTAAATATATAATAAATAAAAAAAAAGGCATTGTCCCTAGATTTTTTTTTTTTCTGTGAAATTATTCCTCACAGATATGGCTCAAGGTTTTGGTAGTGGTTGCTGTAAGATTACACCAGGCCAAGATGCAGGTTGTAGGGCTTTTGTTCTGATATCTTCATGCTCGCAAACCTAGAAACTACAGGTTTTGGGACTGTTTTGTGTGTCTTCAGTAGGAAGAGGTGAGTCACTCTAGAGCTGTGAAGAATCATGTCACTGACTGACTTCCTCTTCATCTTCAAGCATCTTTAAGCTTATCACTCACAAATGATAACCTGTCCACTGCTAAAATGGACAAGTAGCAGTGACTTGCCTGCACTGCAGAAGCACTTTGGTTCTGGGTGCCTCATGCACCTGGGGTGATCGGGCACCAGCAGCAGTCCCATATGTGCAGTGTGATCCCACTGGCAGTATCCTGTAGCATAGCATGGCTCTTCTGTGTGGTGAGCCTGCTGCTGCCCTTCTTCCCAGAGCTGATGTGCAGCACTGTCTCTGCTGGGTGCTCTGCTCAGCCAGTGACATGCTCTCTTAATCTTGCAAAGGGCCAAAACCTGTCCAAATGCTACCTCACATGGGAGATAAGTAGATAAAAAGGGGCTGTGCAGTGGAGCATGGGTTTCAGTGTCCCTTAGAACAAGAGGAACTAGAGATAGCAACAGTGCTGTGAGCAGTGACTGTTACTGGGGAATACTTTCCCCCTCTTTCCTGATGAGATCATTGTGCTACCAAGCAAAGGTTAAAATTCCTTTCCAGCATACTGCCTCAGATCACGCTGAGCTTTTGTTAAAGAAACTTAAATTCTTGGTGGGTACAACAGATGGGGTTTTATTTCCAACAGTGTATGGAAATGTCCCTTGTTACATATTAGTGGTCTTAATCCTCTCTGCCTTGCAAAGCATTTACAAACTCCATGGATTGCCATGTTTGTAGTCCTGGTATGCATCTCTGGGATGAGGTTAGTGTGGTGCTCTGTGCAGTAAATGAATCTCATTCACAGGATGATCATCTCATCCTTACACCTTAAAGCTGCTATCTAGTGTTATTGTGGTTGGAGAGAAGTGTGGAAGAGCTGATTGGTTTTCCTGCAATAAACCTGGAACAGCAGAGGAAGTATTTGTAATGCTCCTTTCCTCTTCTTGCTTGCTTGATAAATTTATTTAAAATAGGCCTCTGTGTGAAATGATGTTCCATAACCATACCATTAAGTAAATTTATGTGGTGGTCATATGTGGTTTTATCAAGTCCTCAGTAGGTGAGAGACATGGAGTTCCTGGAGTAGGTCCAGCAGTGATGGTTAAGGCATGGAGTGTCTTTCTTTCAAGGAAAGGCTGAGAGAACTGGGCCTGTTCAGCCTTGAGAAGAGATGACTAAGAGGGGACCTCATCAATGTCTGTCAGTATCTGAAGGAAGCATGTCAAGAGGATGGAGCCAGGCTCTGCCTGGTGGGCCTGAGCAGCAGGACAAGAGGCAATGGGCAGAAACTGATGCATGGGAAGCTCCACCTTAACAGAGTTCTTCTGAGGAAGAGCTTCCTTCTGTGCAGTGAGGCTGTGGAGTCTCAACCCAGAGCGGCTGTGGAGTCTCCTTCACTGGAGATATTCAAGAACCATCTGGATTCAATCCTGTGCAATGAGCTCTAGGATGGATGCTTGAGCAGGAGGTTGGACCAGATGATCCAGTGGGGTCCCTTCCAACCTGAGCCATTCTGTGAAGTTGCAGTAATTATGTGTACTTGATTATTTATTTATTTGTTATTACTTATTTTTTATTGTTCTTCAGGCACATATCCTTTGGTGTGGTAGTTCTGCTGAGAATTGCTCTTTAGCAGGGCAGAATAATATTGCTTGATAGTGATGCAATATTCTAATAGGAGGCTTGGTATTTTTATTGGTGTGAATGCTCTTGTATATTTGAAACATCGGCTAGATTCTGGAAAACACCTTCAAGTGAAACCTGGTGATCCTACAGATAATTGTGCTGCGAAGCTTTATTGACTTCCTGTTGTGTAAAAGCTGAACAGACTTTGCAGTCTTATGAAATCAAGATCCTAATTTTTTTCTTAAAAGTATTACAGAAAACAAATCATTTGTTTTGAACTTTTGAACAGGTGGAAATTACAGAAGTGTTTTAGTTACAAAATAGTTCAAGGCACATCATTCTCTTAAATCTTTTTTGTGAGATTTATGTAGTTTGCTGAGATGAAGTGGGGAAGTAAGTTGGTGAATGAAGGTCAGCAATTTGTTCTTGATGATTTTATCTTTCTGAACTTCAATATATGATTTATCGAACCCCATGAAACACAGAGCTAAGACTCTCTTCAATAGGTTTGTCAGCAACAATTGTATGATTTACTTTATCACATATAAATAGTATGGGTTTTAGGGACCATAGATCACATTCTTAACTATATGAACCAGTAAATTTTTGTAATAATTGAGAGCAGTCTTTGAAGTATGGATTAAGTGCTTATAAGGCTAAATATTTTTTTGTTGTTGTTGATTGGATGTGTTGCTTTTGTTTTCCTTGGAACGGTTTGGTTTTGTTGCTTTAATTGCAGAAGGAATGTGGGTTGAGTTTCATTCTCTTTGGGAAGAAAGAATGCCTCAGTATTTTTATCTCAGCTTCTCAGGATTCAGAAGAATTTTTCAGTGTTTGAGACTGGCTAGTTTGTGTGTTGCCTAAGGTGAAAAGTCCTGGCTTGATGCCACTAGCAAAAGCTTGCATGGTCAGTGATTTGACATGTCGTTCGGGAAAAGTTTGTTTTGCACATCAAGTTTCAGAACACTAAGGCACAATGCTGCTTCTCATGTGTATTTCCTTTCTTAAAAGTGAAACCACAGAGTGGGAGTCACAACATAGGACATGCAACATGTCATAGCTGGATTGTCTATTTCTAACTTTGGAATAAGCTGGATTTTCATTTCCTACATTTATCTACGTTCCTTTGTTGTCGATATAATTTGATTGAAGTAAAAGAAAATCTTGTATTTACAAGAAAACGCTTTAGGTCCGATTCAGTCCTCTGGAATACCAAGATGAATCTTGGTATGTGTATGGAAGAACATGATTCTTATAAGAATTCTCTTTTTTATAAGAAATTTATAATTTTACTTCATGGTACCATTTATCGCAAAGGAGAAAAGAAAATATATATTCCTGAGTCTCTACATTTTTCTGTGTGGACAAACCTTTTCCCTATGTGGAGTTCTGCCAGAACCTCAAAGAATTTGTATGGATGTAGGAGTGCTGCCTGTAGAGAGTAACTACTGGGATCATAGCCTGTGTTTCCAAAGGACACAAATGGTGCATGATTATACAACTGAGTTATAATGTTTACTTTTTTAAAGATATAATTCTTTTCTGTGTGTGTCCTTCACTAATTTCAAATTAAATTACGTAATTTTGTAAACATATTGGAAAAACTATTCATTGCCTAGCAGAAAAGCAAGCAATCATCTGGATAAGAAAATGCCTCCTGCATTTAAATAAAAGAGTCTTGAATGATTTTGAATGTCTCAGCTCTTTTATCCATGGTATATAATTCAAGTTGGCACAACCACTGGTTTAAAACCAGAAATCACATAAGAATAGCTAATGCTGTCCTTGACAAATCTAATTCACTGTGTAATATTGAGAAAAAAAAAACACTGCTCTGAACTGCTTGAATACAACACACTGAAATATCTTATCAAGAGACACTGGATTAAACACAATATTGTTTCATTGATTATATTTAAGCACGTATGAGGGGGTTTTTCTTAGTTTAAAGGATTTTTTGCTATTCTTTGACAGGAATAAAATGCATCTGCTCATCACTGAGGAATGCAGTTTGTGCTAAAAAAGAAAAAAACCCAGCAACAACAAAAGACAATGTCCTAATCTACTAAAGTCTTGGAAATAAAAAATAAAAGCTCAAGTGGTTTTTGTTTTTTGGGGGTTTTTTTGCTGATTTTTTGGGGGGTGGAAATTTGGTCTTTTTTGTTTGATTGTTTGGTTTTTTTGGTGCTAAGTAATTTTGAATACTTGTTTAACTGCAGTATAGTGTATGGTATTCATATGAAAAAATAGCAGATATATACAAAACCAGGTATAACATTATTTGACCTTGCTGGGAAGTATACAAACACTGGTCTGGAGGAAAACTTCCCCCTGCATTGAACGCAAAGTATCTCAGGCTGCCACCCATTTAATATTATGTAAACTGGGTACAGATTTGCATGTTCAGTATTTGCAGTATAAAAATGTGGACTTAATATTGAAGGGGACATTAGCTCACACCTTGTAGACTATATGTGTTAAGAAAAATTGTCTCTGTTCCCAGACTTTTATGGTGATTTATAGCCTCTTTTGAATTTTTTCGTTTATCCTTGTAACTGTAAGGTTGTTTTTCTTTAATATTATAACTGCAAATAGGTAAGCAACAGCCAGTTCTTATCAGCATTTAAAAAAAAAATATTAAAATATATATTTAATGTCTTTAATAGATATTTTAGTTTTGCTATAAATATTTTTAAATATATATTTATTTCCAAAAATTTATAGAATTACACCTTGAAGATTAGAGATAAAGATGTCTGATCCTGACTTCTCTTTCACAGTTCCTTACAAAGCAGACTTTATTCTTTTATCCCTTAGTTGGTTTATTTAGGTCATGTAATTCTTATCTAGATTCTTCCATTTGGGGATTATGCATTGAGATAGACTTAGGAAAAAACTGTGCATGGGCCTTAGTTAAAAGTCAAGATAGCACATAGAACAGGGTATTTTTTGTTTATTTAGGCAGAGCAGAATAATTTCTTTTTTTCCATACACAGCAGTCCTATCAGTGCAGTTCACAACGAACACTTACACTTTTGTGGCAGTATGACATTGTTGACCCCAATATTAGAGAGCTGCTATAATCTCCTTTTTCCATTTCTACTGCTTGTTTTGCAGCACTTGATGTCAATTTTTGGAGTGCATTACTTTCTGTTTTATGAAATATTGTTGTTGAATGGACCTCTTCCTAATCAGCTATGGTCAGAATTCAAAATTATCTTGACCTTCTAAATTCTTGCCTCTCATCTTTGCTTGTTTGTACGTGCCCATTTTGTAAGCATAATCCACTCATGTTATCAAGCTGCTAATGGAAATGCTATTATCCTGGGAATGAAATAGACTAATCTACATGTTTCATTATCATCCTTCAAAACATTAATTACAATCTTATTGAAACCCCTTATAAACCAAAGTTTGTGGCAAGTGGCCACAGCTTTCTGCATGGTAAGGAGGGCAGAGGCTGTGCTCCTGCCCTTGTGACGTGTGTCCCATGGCACTGCCTCTGGGCAAGTCTTGAGTAAAGCCTGATAAAGAATTAACCAAATTGAATTGCATTCAGCTTGGGACTGAAATTTGCACTTCATTCACTGTAATGTCAGTGAGGTAGGATTAATAGGAACTGTTAATTTGTCAATTATCTCAATGCAGCTTCCTCTTGCACAATGATTCTAGAAGGAAAACTTGCATGATGACCACTCTGTCTAACACATGAATGTAGAAAGAACTCCATCTTAGTGTGTTAGAAACTTTATATCATCTGACAAAATATTGTGCTGATTTGCTTGGAAGGATTATAGGCTGTCGAAGTTGTAGACCTTGACTGAAAAGCTTCCTAAGTTTTGTGCCAAGAAAACAGTCTGAAGAAAAAGAAAATCCATATTTAAGTCACATAATGCTTCCCAAACCTAGGCATTTTACTTTGCAACTTGAAGATGTTGATCACTTGTGTTGCCTGTTTTTGGTGTTCTCCTTGGTCATTGCATCTCTGTAGCGTTCTGCTGAACTCATCAGGACGCTGCCTGTCAACCCTGCTGTGGGCTGCACCTCTCTAATGAGTGATACTGGGGAGCCTTTTTGTACTGCCTGACAGACAATAGTGTAGTCATAAATTCTGTTATTTCTGTTACTTGACATTCATAAGTCAGGAGGATTCTAAGGTTCTAATTCTTCTGCCTCTGCTTGATGGAATCTTAAAGAAGAGAAAAATAGTGTTTAGGTTATCTTGGCCCATTTCTGAAGCAATCAAAGGAATGTTTTTGGTACTGGTTTTGTGCATCTGAGTTTGAGCAAGCTCAGTTGTGATCCAGTGTTCTTTGCTTTTAAATGATCCTAAAGTGTGCACTATTAAAAATTCCAAACCCATTTTCTAATTGGTTCTCTAATTTCAGTTATGAAATCTAATACTGAAGATGTGGAATAACGGTCCATGATCATTTATAAGGGTTCACAGCTTATCCTGTTTTATTCCTGTTCTGTCTTGAAATACTTAAAAAAAAAATAAATCTAAGATAATAAGTGTAGGAAAAGGATTTGATGTCCATAAATTATTTGCTTGCAGCTGGAAAGTGCTGTGCAACACTTGTCTGTACTGTAGCGCTACTGTATTATTATATTATACTGCATATTCATGAGGTAAATAAAACCTAATGATTTTTCAGTATACTGTAATTTAGAAAAAGAATCGCTATATTTTAAAAATTTCTTTTAAGTTGATGCATAGCATACTCATTTCTTCTTTTTCTAAATCAAAACACATTCCACACATAAAGAAGAATGTGCATTCTTATTTGTTGATTGCAACAAATGATGATCTCTGAGATGGGTGAAAGGAGAGAAAAGCAGTCAAGGTTAGATCATACAATTGCTTCACTAAGATTCTTCTTTCTGGTGTTCATATTCTTGTTTTCATTCTTTGAATTGATGTTGTGTTTTTGTTCAGAGTAAAACAAAAAAGGAATCTTCTTTTTTTTGTTCAGTGCAGACTTTAAACAAGCTTGTAGCTGTTCAAAGTACAGTCAGTGTTTATTGTAACATTGATATATTTCTGGGTGTCTGTAAGAAGAAACCTAGAATAATTCTGCTCAGACTTTGAAATAAAATGAGTTTATCTGCCCTGACCAATTATTTTTTACTTTTTTGTCTTGCCTTTACGAGACAGGTAAATACTAGCCTTTCACTGAAAGAAATTATATGAGGATATAATATGTGTGGCTACAGTTAAATGGATATATTATGGTCTATAATATGCTGTGAGATTTCCTTTACAGTACAACATTAGCACTCAAAGACATTTGTCTACTTTTAAACTTTGGTGATAAATACTTTCAAATTTGAATACAGTAAAAATAAATATTTTTGTATTTGCAATTCTCTTTCCTGTTTATCGCTCTGCTGAGTGTTTTCTTGTAAACTTGAAGGAATAGAGCACAAAGACTGAGTCTTTGGGTAGCAGGATCTGGACACAAATCACTGAACTTGGAGATACTGAACTAAGTGAAGGCAAAAGGTTTTCTGCATAATTCCAATTATTTCTCCCTAGTTAGTATAGACCATGAGAACTATGTTGGTGTTTTGGTTCTTGTTTCCAAATAATTTGTGTTTCTAATAATAGCAGTTTCTCTAATAATTTCTAAAGATAACATTTTTTGATGTTTTTCAAAATCATGGCACAGGACTGCAGATGATTAGGGATGCTATAGCTTCAGTGATGGGGACAGCTACTTGGATTAGAGTGGTAGATGAGTACATGTTTTCAAATGTTCCTTAGTGTAGGTGATTCAACAAGATTCCTGAATCAGGGGGAAAGTTGAGCCAGATGTCCAGGCTCAGTGCAGTGTGGGCCCACTAGGACTGAACAGGAGCATGGTGCAGAGCAACCCTGGAGCGGCTCTGGCTCTGCAGCAGAGGGCAGGTTTGGTATGGCCCCTGGAACCAGCGTTACTTGAGGAGGAGGAGGTGGGAGCTTTTGCTCAGAGCTTGTGGAGTTTATGACCCATTTTGACTCTGTATGGTGACATGCTCTTCTCAAGAAGCTTGTGGATGCTTAGACACTGTTTGCTTAGAGTGGTTTCTAGTTTATTCTGAAATAATTGGAATACTCAGGTTGGTGCTTCTGTCATCGTTAACCATCACCTTATTCATCCAGCTGAACTTAGGAGTGACAAATGTTGTTATGTTTCTGTAATGCACAGATTAAAGTGTTGACCTTCTTTCAGTTCTGTTGAATGCAGTTTATGTAGTATCCTAGAGACCCAAATGCTTAAGTATTTTCTCTCTAAAGCATAGTTTGCTATGCTATGTTGCCAAATAGCAACTTGCAGCCAGAAGCAGGTAGGGTTTTGAAGGAGTGAAGGTAGAGTTGTTAACTTCTACCACATAGCTTAAGGAAACTAAAGTCTGCTTTGATAGAGCGCTGGTAAGTACTTAGGTCACAAACTGAAGGACTGAAAGTTACACTGAATTTGTAGGGGATTAGATGAAATTAATGTTTTTTCGGAACACTTGTTTTGTGGAGAAATAAATGAAAACAGACATTCAAAATCCATCTTAAATCTTCCCTTAACTACGAGTGTTCAGAAATAGGTATTCAGAGAAATTGTCATTAATTCTATCAACTAGAAAATCAATGGGATTTTTTTACACAAAAGTGCTTTTTTGACTGTAATTATGGTGAAATGTTTTTAGTTTTTATTTTATGTGGTGTGGTTTTTTTTGTTTCCTATAGGTGGCTGTTTTAATGCAACAGTGTCATTAACTGTCCAAAGACTAAACATGAGAATAGCAGGTAAGTACACTTAGTAAAATCAGACTTTGGTCATTTACGAAACAACTGCTATGGGCAACATTAACAAGCTGTGACAATAAAGTTTTAAAGTCACATAATCATAGAATAGGTTAAAAGGAATTCAAGACTTAACCACTTCTTGGCAGAAGTACTGTCTGGACAAGATAGTTGCCATGTGAAAAGTGGAGATTTCCTCAAACCTTTAGTGTTTGATTAGTCTGTCAGCCCAGGAAAGCCAAGACCCTTGTGCCCGACTAGTCTGTGTCCAGTTATGGACACCCTTCAATGAACTTCCTTCACATTTGGGTGCATCTCGAGTGACTCTAGTAATACATACTTTTGTTACTCATTGATGCAAAATTCTCTTGCTTTGCTGTTACAGATATAAAATATAGAGCACATGCGTAGTGAGGGGTGGTAGTACATTGGAGGCAGATATCTTTGAGATGATGGTGTGAGTTATTACAATTAATGCGTAAAGAGCCAAGTTAATCTCAGGAGACTGATTTCACCACAGTTCATCAGGAAGATACCTGCTCCTATCTCCCTTGGTTGGCAGGTGCTGTGCAGGTTTATCAGCTACAAAGTACCATCTAATTTCAACTGAACCTGGCCAAGGTGTTTCCACTCTGCTCTACACCTTGTTTCCTGTTAGCACGTACTTGAGGTTGCAGATTCCACGTGTGTGGAATCATTGTGGGATAGGTTTTGAGCATACTCACAGCATTCCATCCAGGAAGCAGCAGCTGTATTTTACCCTATAATTTTCATACTGCTATAACTTTCTCTAATTTGAGCCTCGGACCAGCACTCTGTCCAGCCAGATTTTAAAATGGCCAGTGTTGGGGAGTCCACCACTTCCTGGGGAGATTATTCCAATGCCTGATTGTTCTCATTGTGACAAATTTTCCATGGCTAACTGGAATCTTCCCCAGAATAACTTGTAATCACCATGACTCTTGTTTTCCATGTGACTCCTTGCAAAAGGGGAGTCTGCATCTTCTTTGTAGCCACTCTTGAAATACTGGAACATGCTACTAAGTTTTCTCTAAGCCTTTTCTCAAGGCTGAACAAACAGCAGCAGTCTTAGGCTTTCCTCGTCTGGCAGGCTTCCCAGTCCTTTGATTATCTTTGTGTTGGACTGTCTCTAGATTGTCCATCTTTTTCTTTTTTCTTTTTTTTTAATACTGGGGTCCCACGCTGAAGGGAGTGTAACAAGTATGGCCTGATGAGTGCTTTGAAGAGAGGAATAATGGCCTTATCCTTCTCTGCTGGTGATGCCCTTGTTGATACAGCCCAGCATCCTGTTGGCTTCTTTGCCAGCACCCTCCATTTGTATTGAGCTTGTCCACCAGAATCCCCTAGTCCTTTTCTACAGAGCTGCTCCCCAGCTGGGTAGATTCCAATCTGTTCTTTACTCCTGGGTTATGATTCCTGTGGAAGACTTTACATTTGTCATTGTTGAACTTCACTGTTAGTGTTAGCCCATTCCTCCAGTCTATCCAGGTGTTCCTGCAGGTTGGCTCTCCCTTTAGACATGCCCCCTACCATTCAGTTTGGTATCCTCATCAATCTTTGTCAGGGCACACTTCACTTAACTGCCATAACAGGCATTGCTGTTCTACTTCCTTGTGTTCAATGAAACTCATTTTGGAATTGGGAAGGTCAAAGAACAATCACCTTGTTAAAATGCTGTAGCTGATATGCGGTGATTGCTTAAGGTGCCATGACTTGACATATTTTGGCTGCTGTTTCTGTAAGATGATGAAGGAATAAGGAAATGGCAAATGGTTTCTGAAGCTGTTCCTTCCTCGCCTCAGTAAAATTGCTATGTACTGTTTTAAGTGTCTGAAACTTTCTGAATGGCTGCTGGGAGTTTGAAAGCTATAAAAGCCTTTTCATAGAGCAAAGTTACTGTAGTACAGGCTTTAAGAAAATAATTCTAGTTGACAGAAGGTATAGAGGTTGTAAAAATAAGATCTTTACTAATACAACATTAAAAAAACCCATTATTTTAGACATTTTGTCACAGTAGAATAGCCTGTGTAGCAATGGAACGGTTTTGAGTTTCTGGTGCATTGCACTTTTATCAATAGTTACAGTGTTATTTTGCAGAAGGAGAAACTGTTGCCTCTTCTAGAAGAAAAGGACACTTTTTCCAAGAGTTTGTTAATGCATGAAATTTTTCTCGCTACTCCTAATTTAGCTTTATTAACCACAATGTGTTATTGGGAGCTTTGTTAAAGTGAATCTGCTGAAGAACTGGAAGGAGCATCAAATTTTATGTGCCTGACTCATCTGGAAAATCACTTTCCAAACGTGTTTATTTGTTTTTTTTTTTTTTTCCCCTTCTATCCAAGTTTTTTTTTTTTTTTTTGCTAAAAACCACAAAGGAGATATAGCAGTTCCTATAGAATGTTTCACCTGTAGCAAACACGCCAGTTTTGGTTCAAATGCTTAAAGAACCTTCTAGGAAATTTCTTACTGTTTCTTTGAAGGGAGCACTTGCAGTTCAGCTGAAAAGCTTAGAATATATAGAGGGGATGGTTAGTCCTCAGACTGAATTCTTGTTCATCTCACCTACTGTATACTAAAACATGCTCTCCAAATGCCACTTGCTAGATGACACGTTCCAAAATCTGGTACCATCTTGTGGTTTTAAGCAGGGTTGCTTGGAAAACCTTTGCCCCATTTCTTAACTTATGCTCAGATCATCTGTTTCTCCAATGCTTACACATGGTTCACTTCCTTTCAAGTGCAGTGGTCTTTGGAGTTCCAGCATAATATTTTTAAGTTAGGTTTGCACCTGTGTTTTAAAACATCATAATATGTATGTGCTCACACACAAAAAAGACCAAATTACAAGCAAAAAACCCTTGTATCTTTCTTCATCTTTCTTTTCTTTTTCTATCCCCTTATCTTTTTTTAGCCTTTCGGGAGGATTGATTAGCATCTCTCATCCTTCTGAAGGCTGAGTAATCTGTCTATTTTAAGATTTTCTGAGCAGCCCATCAAAGCAGCAGTCTGGGATCTGCAGGAGTATATAAGTTTGGCTTTTTCTAAAGGATTAGGCTGGCAATCTGAAAAAAAAACAAGCATGCTTTAAGGTTGATTCTTCCAACTAGTTTGACATAGTGCAGTAAGATAGGAAGGCAGGAGATTGATCAGATGCCTCCTCACCTGACTTGTTCTCTGTCAGTATTTTTTAGTCAGTATTTTACAGTCAGTTAAGAGTGGAGTATTGTGTAAAAATATATTGCAAATTATGCAAAAAAATGGTGAGGTTTGTGGCAGTATCACATACATTTCCATTTCTCATGTAAGCTGATGTGGTTGTGAGCTTACAGCTCTTCTCCCAGGAAGTAGACTGGCCACTCAGCACTGCAGGAACTTAGCCTTGTAAAACCTAGAGCTGCCTACTTCAGTATAGTAAAGGGGGATGGGAGAGGTAGTGCTTTTTCTTACTTATTTTGAAATAGCCTTGGAGTCATCAAACTTACTTTTTGAAGGTCATTAATATAAATTTATTGAAAAGTGAGAATGCTTGTTTCTGGTTGGCTGCTGGTTTGGGTTTTTTTTGTTTTGTTGTTTTTCTTTGTTTATTGCGTTGTTTTTTGCTTTTTTTTTTTTAAATTTCATACTCAGGGCTGACTGACCATAGTAGCCAGGCTGCAGTATATAAACAGATCCCTAATCACTCAGTCTGGACCATATATTAAAACTGAGGTAGCTCATTTTGAGGGTGGGTGAAACAGTATTTGTGAACAGTAAGGAACCAGGTGCTTATGGCTAAGAACATGGAAGTGGAATGGGGAAGGTGGGAATTTTGGGCAACAGCCAGGTAGATCATCTTAGTTCATTTGGTTAAGCTGGATTTTCATGCAAGTCTGATTTCTTCTGGCTGCTGAGCTGAGTTGGTGTACTGTGGTGTCAGACAAGCATGAAGGTAGAGAAAATTAAAACCAGAGTGCATCTGGTATGATAACCTGATGGATTGGTGCAGTTACATCCTACATTATAATATCCATCCTTTTTTTTCAGATTTATTCTGTATAGTAGGTCCACAAATGATCTTTCTGTTTCTGAGTTCCCCAGAATGTTATCTAGTACACATTTCTCATGGTGGTAATTTTGGTAAACTAATGTTACCATTTGCAGATAATTTTTTGAAACTTTCTTCTGTTTCTTAACAGGTGCTGCAAAGTTGGTAGTAGTCATAGCAATATTTTTATTGACGTTTTATGTCATATCTCAAGTGTTTGAAATAAAAATGGATGCAAACTTAGGACACATATTTGGTAAGTGACTTTGTTTTCTCTGGACATTGATTAATATTTACTTGAGCTTTTATCAAGAATATTGTATTTGTTTTGCCTTAGGCTCTTCAACTTAAGAATTCTGTGTTTATTTTTAATATGTGTGCTTGTTTTTTTTTAATCTATAGTATATGTGTTAAATTATTTTCCATATGAAATATTTAACCTATTAACTCTCTTAATTAGTTTGATTCTTTTGTCTGCCAAAGATACATAATTTAACCTGCTTTTGTTTTGTTTACTGGAAATGCATTCTTAGTGTAGAGTGATAAATTAGGTGACTTGAACCATGTTTCCAGAAATCCATGCTCTGCCTTACTACTGCTAAAGAGATTTCGAATTAGTTTTGGAGGGGGGGCTTTTTCTCTTGTGCAGGTATGCGACTGTGTTGAGTTGAATGTGCAGTAATCAGAACATTTCAGATGTGGCCAGGTGTTCTACGCAGATAAAGATTAGCATTTGAGGTGTATCAAATTCCAGTCTATTTTAAATCAGAATTTTCTTTCAAGGTGGGTTTTGTTACCAAAAAAACACCCCAAAAATGGGTGGAGTTTGTGTTCTTTAACTCTGGATGACTGCAATGTAAGCTGCCATCCAAACAAGTCAGCAGAAACATCTTCAGTAATCATTGAAGAGATGGGGGTGTCATTGTACATGGTAGGGGCACTTGGGTCTCTTCATATCTCAGGAAAGAGAGTCATGAATGGTTGGGTTGAAATATACCTGAGCTGCAGGCTTCCAGTTTAAGTGAAAGGAAACCCCATCCCAGTGAAGCTGTAAGGAGAGAATTAATTTCACTTCAATGCCTTGAAATCCATAAATTCTCAGAGGTTTTGCATGTCTGTGGGTTTTTGATTCCATGACTCTCAAGGAGCAATAAATTAAAGCAGTGCTTCTGAATGGGATTCCTAGTCACTGTCATTCTGCTAATGCATAAAAGTTATTTTTTTTAATTGGGGCATAATATTCAGGTCTATTTGATACTTCATTTCAACCAGCCTGTTTTTATAGGGGTACACAAAGATTTTACATTTATAGGATAAGATATAGCAGATGACACTTTAATAGTAACATCTTGTAAAACTTTCTTTTTTCATTTTAGCTAGATCAGCATTGGATGCAGCTGCACGCTGTGAGTATTCATAGGCATGTGTTACTGCTGTGACTTGCTTTTACTAATAACAGAAAGACTGATGAATTTTCATAGTTAAGAAAGCCTTAATTACACTTCAAATGCAATCAGAAACTAATTTTCCTCTTCTCCCGATTTTCCTAAATTTCTGGTAAAGTCTGTTTTGTAGTTTTGGATTGTGGTTTTTGATGATAGTGCCAGAGCAAGCAGCAGGGTGACAAGAAGTTGAAATAATAAGGTCCTTCAGGAACTTAGATTATTTTAAACTGCTATGTAACTGCAGATGAAATAGTGTTTGTATTTCTTCTCTTCTTTGAATTCCTTCAGAATATATTTGTCTGTTAGCCTATCTGTGATGTTCTTTAAAATCTTGGTTTATTTCCTTTTGAAAGCTACAAAACCTCCAAGATACAAGTGTGGGATCTCTAAATCTTGTCCTGAAAAGCATTTTGCATTCAAAATGTCAAGTGGAGCAGCGAATGTAGTTGGACCTAAAATCTGTGTAGAGGACAATGTGTGAGTATTTTTCCTGGTTGTTTCCAAGTGTCTCTTTCAAATACTTAGATCACTTTGCACATAAAATCAGCAGTTTGACATGTAAGTGTTGTTGGAAGGAGATTTTTTTTTAAATATCAGTCACACTTAACGTCTTTGCCTTCCACATTCATTTAAGCTACTCCAGTTTAGCTGTTTCTCAGCTCAGACTATATTAGTGCAGTTAGCATGTACAGCAGCTGGTGCTAATGAATTCTAGAGCCAATGGCAACTTCTCTGTGAACAACAGAACCCACATCATAGAGTAAATAGGATAATTCATGTATGAAAGAACAAAAATGTATTGGTAGCATTTTCCATCACTTCACTCTCCAAAGTAACTGTAAGACTAGTCTCAAGTGATCCTGAAGAGAAGACTGTTTTCAGCACTAAGTAGCACTCCTGTGTAAGGCTGGCTTAGCTCAAGCTTGCTGGCTTGTGTGGGAGTCAGTCTGCAGCAGAGCATCCCTGTGTAGTTGGGAGCACGTGCTAGCAGGAGCTCACCTTGACACATACAGGCTACAGGCTGCTCCTTCTGCTTTTCTGCTTCCTGCTTCCTTACTGGCGACTTGCTTGGTGACCTTGGGCAAGCTTATTTAATCTCAGCATGGTATTTCTGCTGGTGTTACAAAACATGCTATTATTTCATTCTGGTTGCTTAATATAGGAAGCTTAATAACGGTGAAGACTTAAGCTGATTCAATGATTAAAAGTTGTGAAAGTGCAAGTAATATTTTAATTTCAAGATTGTAGGGTTGTTCTCTTTGAGATTTTTTACTTTTTTTTTTTTTTTTTTAGTGTCTTGCTAACTGATTAACTAAGAAGAGTTTTGTTATTTCTGTCCAAAAAAAGGAAAATCCTATAATAGTTTTTTTGCTGAAGAAAGTGATGAAAAGAAAGTAGTTGCTGGGAAAAGTCCTCTAAGCAAGCACTTTAGTGCACAGCTATTGGATTCTAAAATGCAGCTTTTCTTGGCAAACATTTTTCTGAATTTCTTCATAGGGCAACTGATCATGTCAGTCTTAAGTGTCCACCATAAAATTTGATTGTTTTTATATGATCTGCTTTCCTCATAAGAGGTTTTATTTCTCTTTGAAAAGTTCTCAACTTGTTGACTGTAAATTCTTGGAAGAATTCTAAAACTGATGAAGGGCTGCCCTCCTGTGAGAAGCTGTTGCATTGCAGCCTGTTGTGTTTGATGCTGCACCGACTGTCTCAAGTGTATGAAGAAATATATCAGAGCTCTGAAAAAAACTCATTTACTCTTGAGCTCCTTTTTTAGAGAGATTTTCGTGAACTCACACCCACAAAAAGGTTTTTCTTTTTCTGATTACTTTGTGTTCTTCACTTTTCCAAGACAGGACAGCAGGAACAAATTTTCATGATTGGTGAATGATATATGTGAAATAGAGTATTTTCCTATGTATTAAATGTAAGGATGTCACTTGACTTAAGCAAGCACTAAAGTTACTGATACAATTCAGAATGCAAGTAATTTGTCCATTTTTCTTTTTTATTATATAGATATTTTGATGTCAAACAGGAGTTCTGCTTTATACAAGTTCAGTCATAACCTTGTTCTACATTGGGAGAACGTAATCCAAATTAGAAAAAAAATGCTGGCCTTATCATCAGAATATTAAATATTGTAGTTGCTACTTCATGGGCTTTTTAGAGGAGACTTCATTTACTTCTTTACTAGCAACTTCTCCATGCAGTTTTATTTTTTTAAGAAGCCAGTTGCATGATAGTGCCACAGTAACCCAATAGCAGGGTTGTATGTACTACATTCCTTTAGTAACTAGTAAGTCTTGTATTCATAATTGCAGATTTTGTTATCTGAATCCATTATAACTCTATGCATGTGTGGAGTTTTTGTGTCTAGTCACATTAGTATTAGATATTTTTCTGTTGGTATTTAATTGCAGGGAATTTTGTTGTCCAAATGAGAGGACGTTCTTATTCTTTTTGGTAAATTAAATGTCCACTACATCTTACAGGAGGAAAATAATGGGTTTAGAACTTCATTGCCTTTATTAATTTATGTTCCAGTTTTTATTTGCCATGTGTTTTTCTTGTTTAGAATGGATGTTCAGACATGCATGAAAATCACAAGATCAGAGCAGAAATGATCCTCCAGTGGCTAAAATACTTCTGGAGTTCCCTATTAACCAGGATTGAATTCTGAATTTCAGCAGAAAATTTCAAGTATTTCCTTTCAGAAATTACTGAATTAGAGTTTTAATTTAAATCACAGTTTTTGGCAGATAGTATAACTTAAGGGACTAACAGAAGAATATGAACTCTATCATCTCTGATTACTAGGTCTTTAAAACCTTTTACATTCACTCTGCCAGGAGTTGCCTTTATCTGGTAGTCTTTCACAGCCTCTCTGAATACTGAGTCTGTCTGTGATACTGGTCTATTCTGTTTGTCATTCCTCTACATTTTGGCTTCTGTCTTCATCCTGGGTACAAGAGAGCACCAGAGAGGAAGATTTTTGACATACTTCTGTGATAGACCATTTCTTGTTTCTAGCCATATCCCTAAGAAGTTGGCATGAGAAACCTGACATGGAAGCTGTGTGTGTAAGGATGCATTGCTTAGAGTAGGTGTTCAGACATGACCAGAACATCATATTGCTGTAGAAGAAATGTGAAAAAAATTTGAATGTTACAGGATTGTACACATGTGCAGCCCCTTCCTAAAGCCAGGTAGGGAGGTTAAAGAATCCTGATCAGGATGTAATTTAAGCATCTTTTAGAGTGTGTTTGTAACTAAGGACATGTGCAGCTGTATGCTTTTGCCGAGATGCTTTCTTTAATCTCAGCTGATGGCTTCTTCATTATCTTAAATTATGTAATTGTTCCAAACTTCTATTTGTCCTGTTTATGTGACCTCTTTTAATCCTAGCTTCAAAATGTTAATGCTGGGATATTTGGGCCCTGAAGGCAGAACAGACTTCTTCACATTGTGTGAACTGCTAGTGAACAGGGATGAGGAGCTCTGGAAGCTTTCTCTCACTGGAGCGGTACAGCCACCATGGTCTAAGGTGGCACAGCATCCTACCTAAATTTTAATGCTCCTGCTACCTCTTCTTTACCAGTCTGAAGGGCTTCCATTTCACGAAGGGACTCTTCTTTTCAGTCCCTTTGCCCCCTCTTGAGTTTGGTAAATAAATTTCTGTCACAGATTGTGACATTTTTTTGGGATGTGTGATTGTAGTCCAAGATGGTATGCCACTTTTGCTTAAAGTCCCATCAGTGTGCTAACTATTTTTCTTGCAGTTAGGTTTCCTATTAATTGTATCAGTAGCTAAGTGCTTTGCCTTTCTTGTTTCTTGATGTGAATTTTAATGGTTCTGTATAGTTAGCTTTTAAACTCATTAACACATTTTTGTTCATTGTGTGCTTACAAAAGAAAGATTAAAATATTGGTTATGTGACAGTGCTGAGCTCCATAAATTAGTATTTGGTTATTTTTAATAACATTAATAGCATAACTACATATAATGCTCATTTTTATGACACTTAATATATAGACATACTTTGAAACCATGATTAAGCAATGAAATTTAATCACTACCATTGGGGATACTTGATGTATTATTCTTAATTCACTGGTGCTTCAAGATCACAGATTAGTTCAAGGAGATTTTGCTTTATTTGAGTACTCATGAACATGCAGTCTTTTAACTATGTCTCTTAGAACTTGGTTTGATTTAACAAAAAGAAATGTTTCACATTAGAAGATTGTCCAGTTAAAAATAAAAGCATTTATTTTGTTTCAGTTTAATGAGTGGAGTTAAAAATAATGTTGGCAGAGGAATAAATATCGCCTTGGTCAATGGTAAGTGATATTTTAAGGGGGCAGATTGTTTTCATTTTAAAATAGTTTCTGAAATGAAGGTGAAATACTGTGGGGTGGTGAAAGGCAAGCACCAAGGAGAAAAGGAAGTATTCAGCTTACTTATACTGAGATAACGTCAGATATTGGCACTGACACTTCATTACAAAGCAGAAAAACTCAGTGCATTTTTGCTTCTGAAAATGGGTTGTAAAAATAGTAGTAACATGCAGTTCTGTGGTGACTGCCTTGTTGATATATCACAAACTCCTAATGCACAGAAAAATGGAAAAAGGCATTAGATGCTTTACCTCTTTTGACCTTGTGTTTTGCCGCCACTAATTAAACTGTAGACTGTATACTTCTGTTGCTCTCTTTTCAGTGAAACTTCTTTAGCATCTTTAACAGTTTTGTTACTGCACAGAAAGACCAGGTCATTATCTCCTCGCTTGAATCAGCATATTTGATGTAGATCTTGCCCATAAATACATTGTGTTAGGTAATTGTGTTCAGGGTTTGTAATTCTCATTAAACCTAACAAGTTTAGCTGTGTGTTACCTTGAAAGCTGAACTGAATGTCAGCACTGGCATATTTGTTTTTAATGTGTAGGAAATAATTCCTTGTAGCACTGAGATAGCACTTTGTCATTTGCTGCAATATGAATTCTTATTTGGGGATTGTACTCAGATTTACATCATCTAAAGCATAACTTGAACAATATTTCCTAATCCTATGTTGCTTTCCTAAAATGACTCAATCTGTTCAAAATACCTGTCTTAGTATTTTGTAGCTCCACTCTTTCTTCCAAACTTTAAATGAATGTATATATTTTAAAAAGTCTTCAACTTCCATCAAATACTCCTCTATAGATAGCATAATAATAAAAGGTAATGAAATATACTTTATTGTCCACTTTTTTGATTTATTCTGGATGTTTAAATCTACTTACAATTTCCAGTCTATAGCAAAATATGAGTCTAATTTTAATCTTTCTGACTTTCTATGTGGCACAAAAGGCAGTCTAAAGCTGTACTGTCTGTTTTTGCAAAACCAACTTTAAAAAAGGCAGATATATGAACTGAAAATTTTTTGTTCGTTTTAGAGCCAGTGGGTGTTATCATTTATTTTAGATTCCACTTGAAGCAAAATCAGAAATTTGCTTAGAATCACAGAATGATCTGTGCTTGAAGGCATCTTTAAGATCACCCAGTTGCACCCCATTCTGCCATTGCAGGGACTCCTTGCACTAGACCAAGTTACTTAAAGCTACATCCATGCTGGCCTCTAGCACTATTCTGGCTCTTCTCAGTTCTTTCTTCTTACCTTTTCCTGCACTTTTTCACAAACCAATAAACTGTTTCTATTAGAAAAAAAAAAGTTACCATAATTCATTTATCTAGTGTCTTCTGCAGCACTTTGTCTGAAAGAGTGTAAGAGGAGTTGAGCATGTTATCTGTAAAATAGTTTTGGCTATATATGATGATATCAAATGTTTCTTTTTTCTCTTTTCCTTCAGGTAAAACAGGAGAATTGTTAGATACTAAGTTTTATGACATGTGGGGAGGAGGTAGGTGCAGTAACACGGGTCAGAGAAAAACAAATGTGCTTTTTTCTTCCTTCTTGTCCAGACTCCATTTGCTGTGTGATTTCAGGTGGTAGTTAAGAGAGCGCTTCACTTCTACCTTTGTGAGGAGAATGCAACTTTAAAGAAACACTAATAGTTGAGGTTGGAGGGAATGGTGTGGTTAATCAAACAGACTTGTTCTCCAGAGTAGTTCTCATTAGTGGTTATGTCTTTACAAAATATGGATTAAACTCTTTCTATAAAGTAAGAGTTGTCTGATGCATTTTAGCTTTCTCTCACTCTGCATCTTTTTATAAAGATATATTTTAAAATACTATACATATTTTATATATATAAATATTATCTTTACAAATATTCTTAAAAGTATTGTCTTTGCAGAAAACATTGCAGGTGTTTAAATACAAAATTGTTTTTTATTATTAAACAGTTTTATGTTCTCTTTTTTCCCAGATGTGGCACCACTTATTGAATTTCTGAAGACCATCCAAGATGGAACAATTGTGTTAATGGCAACATATGATGATGGTGCAACCAAGTATGTAATTGATTTTAAACAGCACATTACTTAAACTTTTGTGTGCTGTTTTATACTGAAAAAGTACGTTATCACACAACCACTTTGAAAAAGATTTTGTTCTTCCAAGGTGACAGATTTGAAACTATACTTTCAGTTTATTAGTTTTATAATGCAGATGTGATTTGGGCACAACAAAACTAAAACTAAGCAGATATAGGTGTACTGATTTTTCTACTGCTGATAGCTCATTCTGTCGTAGGCTAGTAAATTCAGATAGGTCCAGACAAAGGAACATTATTATGAGAACAATACTATGGTAGAAAGTCTCTGTTCCATCCAGCACTTTCTTCAGAACAACTCTAAGACAGAGTTTGGTGGTTACAGGATTGTAACCTTTCCCAATCAGCCTTGCCTGAATCCTTACATTTAAAGTCACACAGGTTACTGGTTTGAGCCTTGTATTTTTTGGCTTCAGTGTTTTACTGTTTCACCTTAAAGCTATTCAATTTATTAATAGTCAAGTGTGTTTACATTCACTGCTTTTAGGAAAGAACAAAGTAATTTACTGGGGTTTTAGCCAAGGTTGGATCTTTTCTCTGTTGTTCTGTTCACTTGTTTTGTTACTTTACATTTTACTCACTTTCCTTTCTTCTTCAATGTTTTAGATAATAAGTACGATTAGTTTTGCTTCAGTAATCATGTTACAGATGATATTTTTTTCAAAGTTTGTATGCAGATAAAATACAGCTAAACAAAGACGTTGCATTTGGCCTTGTCATGCTGACAGACAGGAGCTACTGCTTACTGACAGTACTACAACTACCACTGGTAGTTGATAGTAAATATAAATGCCAGTTCTTGGAAACAAAATTTTGAAGAATCAAGCTGCCCTAATGCTTGAGAAGGTTGGAGTATGGGTTGGGCAAATAATCTCCATAGTATTTAACAATTTTCATAATTTTGGCTAGAGTGACTCATATAGCTGTATCTCAATAGGTGTTAAGAAGTTTTGTGTCTTGTTTGGTAATCAGGCACATTTAGTAACCTAAAGGAAGAAATAAAGAGCTGTTATTTGGAAATTTTGGAATGATATCCAACAGAACTGTTTTCCTTTCGATACTAAAATTGTCCTACTTGGGTTTACAGGCACTGAAACATGCTGTGAGGCATCATTCTGAATTTTGAATTAACTGTCCCAAGCAGATGAGAATTTATTTCACATATTTATTTCATTCTTCGAATCTGAAATAGCTTTTACTTTATCTAGACTTCAACTTTAGCCTGCAAATAGTGTTTGCTCTAAAGGCTGACTTTTTCAGTTGCTTGGAGAACTGTTAACAAAACTTGAGATGTATACATTCTCACAGGAGAGGGGTCTTGGCTTTTGTTGGTGTAGTGATAGGTTTATATCCTGGTTCCTTGAGATTATAGTATGAAAGAGCAGCACTTGTTGCATCAGGTGATTTCAGAACTAGCCTTATCTGATTCTGAGAGATAGATCTTGCCCAATATTGACTGACTTAAACTATATTAAATAAGATCAAAGCAGACGGGTTCAGTGAGCAATGAAAGCTCTAAGGGTCTGTATTTTATTCACATACTGAACTGCTCTGGTTTTTTCAAGGCTTAATGAGGAAGCACGGAAACTGATTGCTGAATTAGGAAGCACGTCTGTTACTAACCTTGGCTTCAGAGACAACTGGGTCTTCTGTGGTGGAAAAGGAATTAAGACTAAAAGTCCATTTGAACAGGTTTGTGATTCTAGAACTTCCTGGAATGTAACTTGCATTAATAGAGGCATAGCATGTTTTATAAATGCCATGCATTTGTTCAAGATGGGTGTCTATTGCAGTATTGGTACACACTGTTATTTTCAGGTTTTTTCCTTGAGTAGCCTCCTCCTTTTAAACATAAAAAAGATTCTTTGATGACTCATAAATAACAAAAAAATTATATAGTGTCGATCTTACTATGCCAGTAGCTAGATTATTCCTCTTTTTAATGAATCAAATTAAACTGAAGAATTCAAAACCTTCTGCCTGAGTTGTATTTTAGATGCACAAAGAACAGTGAACTTCCAAGAAATAAGTGAGTAGTTAAGGTGTATCCAGCTGTTAGCTTTGCTCTTCTCTTAATTGCTGCTCTCTCAAAAGTTGTGGAAGAGAATACATTCCCATACTTCAGCTGTTACAATTCAGCATGTGTCAATGTTGCCTTTAATTACTGTTAAAAGTAGCTTTGTACTAGCAGTGTAAAGAAGATGGGTTTTCTTCTGCTGGCTTTGTAAGACAGGGGAAACTAAGTGCAGAAGCCGTGGCAGACTCTTGGAGGCGATAACGTCTTACCTGACTGCAGATGGTTGCTTGGTGGACAAATAAAATGGTCTTTCAAATCTCACTATTTGTTTTCATTGCTTTGTAAGTTTAGTATCCTTATTTATTTTTACCTAGTGGTTCATGCTTTAATGCAGCTGATCATTTCCTTGCTTCTCTCTTCCTAAGCAAACATCTATAATAAAATTTAAAAATATGTTCCCTGTATGGCTTAACTTTTTACCATATACTCGTCTGAGTGAGTTACTTTAAATGGTGAATACTTACAGATTGTTAATTTGATTCAAAACACAAGAAGTTAATAATGTTGTTTTTTCTTTGTCCATGGGCTGAAAATAAGTACCTGTCTTAAAGCTGTGAGTTGAAGCAAAAGGATAAATGACTTCACATTAACAGCACTGTTATTTTCCATTTATAGCATATAAAGAATAACAAGGACACAAACAAGTATGAAGGCTGGCCAGAAGTTGTTGAGATGGAAGGCTGTATCCCACAGAAGCAAGACTAAATGAAAACAGAGGAAAAGGAGAAAGAATATGGAAGAAAATGCACTTTCTGCTATCATTAGAGAGAGGGCTATGAAGGAGACTGTACTGTAAAAATTATTTTTAAAGCATGCAGCCATCTTGTCAGTGTGTGCATGAGCACTGACATTTTGAATATTGGGATTATTTATTGCTAACACATAGAAATTCTTTTTTGTAAATATGTCCAAAATAAACATCCAATCATTTCTATGCAGGTTTCTTAAAAGCACAGTATTTAGTTTGCCTGTGGTAAATAATACTTGTAGATAACTGGCTAATAATATGTATGTGAACAATAAACAGATTGTGACAAATGTACTGTCCTCTTAACAGTTCAGTGTTGCTGTGACTATGTAAACTTGGTGGAATATTGTAGATTTTAGTAATATGTTAATAAGGAGCTTTAATTTTTTTTATCCTCTGCCTTTTTAATGGCAGCATCAATTTTTATTAAAACTATTTGGTTATTCTAATACCAAGTGCTTAAAAAATTTATTTTGTCGTCCCCCATCAAAACTGATCAATCAGCAAAGGAAGACTACATGATAGTATAACACAGATATACCATGAAAAGCACAATAGAATGTTTTTTTGTATCTTTAGGGGATGAACTAAAGTAAATATAAAAATAGTATGTGTGATATTTAAAAGCAGCTTGGAGGAATTTGTACTTGAAAGTGTTTACTTTATAGAAGAGGCTGGCACGTTAAGCAGCAGTACTGTGACTAATTTGTTCATTTTTTATTGCAGCTTTTGTACTGCTGCTTAACCATTGCTTCTCCCTTATGGCTGTTCAGCTGCAGTAGCTGGTCGTGCAGTGAATGTGTGTAATGAAAGAACTCCTACTTTTAGTTCTAACATCAGGAATGAATTTCCCATCACAAAGAGCCTGTGAGAAAGCAGACTGCCTTCTAGTGAGAGTTGTTTCAGGGTGCACAGTTCTGCACCTTCACCACCTACAGTACTTCTCATGAGCCAAGGCAATCTCTTCTTCAGTGCAATGGCAGAGAGAGCATAGTGTCTTGGGGTATGCAATGTGTGACTTGTAAACTTAACTGATGATGTTCCCTTCCTCCTTTTTTTAATGGAAAAAAGAAAGGACCAAGTTTAAGTGGCCTTATTCTTTAGCTTATATCACAGCTGTGTGAAGACCTTGCTTTCTTTCTAAACTTGTATTTCTTTTAAGTAGGGCCAGCTTGAACTTTTCCTGAAACTAAGTTATACCATACTAACTGACTGTGTCCATAGTCACAAAATTAGGGCTGACAGAGGACTGGCTGTAATCTTTTGGAGCTTTGCGTCATAAATGCTGGTATGTTCCTCAAAAACTTCAAGCTAGTACTATGGGGCAAAAGCCACAAAGATTTTTCAGGAACCCACAGTGAGTTTAACATAGATGAAATACATTAGAAGTAGTATTATTGTTGATGTTTTTTGAGTCAAATTCTGTGCACTAAAAATTTCAAGCAATATTGAGAATTACCTTATAAGAAAAATAGATAATGTCTGATATGAGTGAGACTGGATTTTGAGTTGTTCTCCATGTTTGACTAGCTTTTAAAAGAATGTGGATTTCCCTCAGTATTAATGTAAAATATCTATAAATGCATCTGACATAGTGCTTTTGTTAAATCTTGCAGATTTACCTGTGTAGGAGGATGTGTTAAAATCGTATGTATTTTTTCATTGAAGTAAAATCCCCTTTTCTAATCAGTTTGAAATTTTATTTCATTGTTTAAGGCTGTAGTGAAAAACTGTGTAATTCCTGGAATTTTCACAGAAAAGCAGTTCTGTTGGTGTATATGCCAGTATTGGTTACGCTGCTATCCCGAATAATACCAAAATTATTTTGAAGTTACTCAGCAGGGTTTTAAGAGGACGAAACCCTATTTGGCTGCATTAGCAGTTTCCCTGGACTACACTTGTCTTCATTCTTTTGGCCAATGAATATTTCATCTTTTTTCCAATTAAAAATTCCAAATTTCCTGTACAAAATTAAATGGAGAATGTGTGCCTTTATTAGCAATCCAAGTTAAGTAAATATGATTCTCTTAACCCCTTAAAGTTGTAACTGCAGCAAACCTTTTAACCAATGAATTTTAAAACAATAAAATGGTAGAATTATTTTTTTACATCTTAAGAATCAAATTATTTAAAATTTTGACAGAAATCTTCCTCTTACTCTCTAAGCTGTATCCTCACAGCTATATGCTATCATATTTAATAAGACTCTTTCCAAATATTTGAGTTATACTGGACTGGCCACACAAATGGGGTCTCCTTGTTTTTCTCTATTATCATGCTCTATTGACTTGCTGCAAGATCTGGTGCTGCCCTCTCTGCCTTGGGTGGGCAAGTTGCAGTATCCTTCTGCTGAGATGAACTCTGGAATCAGCGAGACTTTCTGGTACTCTATCTGCATTTCATTTGAGTTGCCAAGCACAAAGGTGATTATTCTGGCCTCTCTCCAGCTGGGGATAGGAAATCAGTTGCAAAGACAAAGGTACAGATGTACAAATACTTTTGTGTGTGACAAAGCTTCAGGATCCATATTTTCCTATACATGGCGATGGGAATTTTTGCAGCGTCTTGCAGACTTGTTGCAAACAGAGCGGGAAGGGAAGAAAAAAGTTCTAACATACGTCTACCTCAAAAAGTAGAGCTGTGAGAAGAGGGAGCAGGATGCAACAAGGTTTTAACTTAATTTTCACCAAGGAGTATCCAGCTGAGATTCAAGGCACCCGAAGATGACTTCAATGTAAACCACAGCTCTCAACTGCTTTAATAGTCGTGCTTTTTATGGATTAACAGGAGTCCTAAGAAAGAAATGGAAGGGGGTCTCTGCCTTCATGTATCCTCTGGACCTTCCCTAGTACCTTTCATGATCCAGCTATTTTTTTCCCCCTCTGGAAAAAGGAGACCCTTTTACAGCCTTAGTTTCCTGAATGCCAGTTTGGAAAAGGCTTTATTTTGCTCAGCATGTTTTGCTTTCCAGATGTCTTACTGTGGCACTTGGTTTCCTCAAACATTGAATTGACTGCTAAATGCTTGATGTGTATGTAATGTCTCCTGAACTGTTTGGGTTTTCTGCAGTCTGAGTGTTTTTGAAGAATAAGTGTATTAATGAAATAAGAGGCCAGGTGGGTAATTTCAGAAGGGGAAATAATGCTGCTGCTATACGTGCAGACTGACTTGCCTGTGTGAGGATGGGAAGGGCTGCAGTGCCTCCCAAACTGACTTGGGTCATGGCTATGGTGGGTACTAAGCAAAGGACTTTTTATTGATGAAATCCTCTTCAGTTTTAAGGCTGTAAGGGATGGGAACTTTGAGGGAGAAGCAGGAAAGCATGATGACAGCTCTCGATGTGTTCAATGATACCATGGGGTGTCAGTGGCTCCAGATGCTCTTCAAGGGATACAAGGGAACCCTGCTTCTCACTCGCTGACCAACAGGGCACAAACACCTGAGCTTCAGCCACATCCTGCTCCTGCCTCCCTAGGGGGTGAAAAAGTGAAGAATGGCAAGAGAACATGCTCTACTTGAGATTTTTCTTTGCATTTCTGATAATATTAAAGCCACTTTTAGTTCCTCCTTGCTGTATCTGTAGTTATCCCTTTCAATGTTACACAGCTCTAAGGCATTCTTCATAGACTCAGGTTAAAAGAGATTCCTCAGCTATCACTTTCTGTGCTTAACTGTTCATGTAGGTGGGTTGGCTCATGTGACTCTCCACTTAGGTATCTTTTTACATTATTCCTTGCTCTGTGTTCTCTCCAGAACAAACAAACCAGTTCCTTTACTCTTGTATTTCAATTGCTATAATCATAAATATGTAATCACCTGTTGCCTCAGAAGGGTCTCTTCCTTTCTTAGGGTGTTGTTCACAGCATGGTATAGCTACGGGCTCATGCCAAAAACATGAAAAAAGGCACTTCAAACTGAGGAGGAATCATGACTCCTCTTTGAGCTTGATGGATGGCATTGGAAGAATGCTATCTTCTGTGGAACATAGCTTGCAACTGTTTTTTCCTACCAAATGCTACAGCAATCTTCTCTATTTTTCCTTTTCAACCTTGAATGTTTCTGCATAGTTTTCATCAGTACAAGTTCCCAGGTCTTGGCAGCTGAATCATCCCATTGAAAAACTTGGTGGATGCCTTGAATTCTGACTTTTATATCTTAGTTCTCATAGATGCTTCAAAATGACCTAACCCACCATGTAGATAACTACACCTTGTGTCATGTTATGTATATTAATTATTAAAATCAACATCATCTGTTTATTATCACTTGAAGTATGCAGATGTGAAAACTTTGTTTCAGGGCATTAGAATATATGTGGAGAGAGGTAGCGATCAGCACAGACCACTGTAACAGTCCAACAACATTGTCTGTATATAAAATGCGTGGAAATCACTCCATCCTCTAGGAAGTTTCTGATCCCTGGAGGCAGCCAAAGTAGATACTTAATTCTCTTTCTCTTGATGATCTTGCAATCAGTGCACAGGGGGGAAACAAAACAAAACAAATCTAAACCAACAAACTACTGAGCTCATATAAGATTTCAAGGTTATTTAAGTGGTTACAATTGTATTATCCCAAGTATGGTCTCAGCAAAGAGTATGATACTGATCTGTCTGGACTTTGTGCTGTTCAGTCATCTCCCATCCATGCTGCCAATCGGTCCTGTGACACAGCCTGAGGAACATGTGAGTTTATTTTCACTGCTGAAACAACCTGGGATCACAACTCTCTCTTCAGAGTCTTCCACCATAGTACCTCCTCCCTATTCAAGTTTTCAAGAGAAGATGTTGAAACCTCCTGTGACAGTGCCTTACTGGCCATGCTGAGCACCCTTCCCACAGGCAGCAGATTTTGTGGTCCCAAGACAGTAATTTGGTCAGGCCAATGGAGGTGGACTGGCCAAATGTGGAGTAAAGGTCCAAATAGCAGATAATGGACTTCACTGTTGCTGAACTGATGTTCCTAAAATAATCCACATAAGGCAGTGAAATACCACATCAGAGATTTCGTTTCCTTCTTCCTGGCCTAAACACTCAATAAAGAGTGACAGTTCAGAATCTGGACACCATCTTTCCTGGGAAAATAACTGACAACAAGGAAATTAATTCTTTAAAGTAACTTTGAAAGCCTCAGCCAAACTGTGCCAAGTTTCTAAAAACTGGCTGTTAGTACAGAAGAAGTTAAGGGATTGCAAACCCTTCAAGTTCCCTTGATTTCAGTGGGAGTACTTACTGCTGGAGCTGGGATTTCAGTGTTGGTAAAATACATTTAAGAGAATAATAGAAAGTATGCAGAATACCAATTACCTGATCATTTAGAAAATCATACTAAGTGTATGAACTGCAATAGTTGCAGCAACGCTGATGATAAAAAACCCTAACATTTATGCAGTTCTCTGACTAATTTCCCCCAGCATATGCAAATAAAAATCAATTAAAGGCTACTACAATATTAACAAATATCTACCCAACAAATCTCAAGGGCTATAGTCTTATCACATTAGTTTTTAGAAACCTTTTACATAACTTGCATAATTTAAATATTTACAAAATATAAACTTTTTTGTTTTATCAAAAATAGTACTTTGCACAATTAAACAACAGTAATCCTTTCACATGATGCTTTTAAAGCCAGGCATTAAATCACTGCATAAAAATAAACAACCTTTTACAGATGTAAAATAAAATTAAGCCAACATATGGAGACAGAGAAAATGTTATCATTAACAGTTTAAATATTTTAGTGGTGTTTGCCAATCCATAAATAACATTGTGCAGTCAGCTTACTGAGGATGCAACCTAATTAAAAATTCTAGCTGCTGATTCTATAAAGAAAATATGTTTTAAATAATTCTTTGTTTTATGGCAGATTCCTTTGGGCTAAATTTCATGTGGTTAATTTTGATACAGATGATGAACCAGCAGTGAGCTGGTTGAATGTGGCAGGTTATTGCATAGTATTCAAGAGTGGGGTGACAACCAGCTGACTCACAAAATGTGTGCTCAGATACTCAGAAAATGCCTGCAGAGGATTGTATTTCCTTCAAATATCAAACTGTGTTTCTGTCCCTTCTCAGACCTGTCCCTTGTGTGTTTGAAGGATATCCTATTAAAAATTCTGAGTTTGCTATATTGTACCCCATTCACATTCACCAAGCTGTGCTCCTGCCTCTCTGCCCTGGGCACAGCTTGACCCTCCTTTTCCAGGCAGACGCTGCTGAGCTCTCTGCAGTCACACATTCCTCACTTCCCGACGCTTTTCTGCACATTGTGCAGAAGGCACTTTTCTGAACGGCTGCAAAGCAAATGCTTCGTGATCAACAGCTAAACCCTTTCCCTATCTCTGAGAGTTTTTCTGAAGTCTGCAGAAATCAACTATCTAGTGTATTCATCTAGTTCCAGTTTTAAAAGCACAGACATAAGGACTGTATCTAATGTGTCTTACAAACTCTCTTAATTCTTCAGTCTCTGACTAATGAGATCTTGAGATTTCTACACTGTGCCTTCCCGCCACATGGATCATCAGGACGTTTTGTCTATTAAATACTTGAAAAGTTTAGCATCTGTCCCTGCTCATGGAGTAATATGTTCAAATGTGTCATCAGGAGTCCTTTCTGCTGTTTAAGCTGTCCCTGCATGCAGCCTGATGTTTACTCAGCTGTCCTTTCAGTCGAGGCATGCTTGGACTACCCATTGTCCGGCAGTACCTGTTCCCCCTGAGGCTGCTCCCTCTGAAATCCCACTTGGTGACAGGGACTGCTGCCCCTGCAGCAGCTGTGTGCACCACATAGGGTGGAAGGCTTGGCCATGTTTCCTGTCCTTCATCTTACTTGCAGGTGTGTACGTCGGTCATGGTCTCACACCTCCTGCAGCGCACGTAGCAGCACCAGACAAACTTGCACTCGCACCTTTCCACGTGCCTGACAACGTGGGTGTTGTACCCGCGCCCACAGCACAGCAGGTTACAGCCCTCGGGCCCCTGCGACGTGCGGTTACACTCTCTTCCCTGAGTCCCAGGGATCCCCAGCTTCTGGTCTTCAACACAGTAATTGGGTGATTTGTTCACATACAGCAGGTCCTCTTTCCCAATTGGTATTTTCCTCTGGCTCTTCTCTTTCCTGCGCAGCTTTTTTTTCAGTCTGTCTGATATTTGTATGCTGTTTTCATACTTATCCTTTAAAAACCGGCCAATCTTTTCAAAGGATGACATGGTTTTCCAACAGGTTTTCACAGCACAGGACCCAGAAACACCATGACAACGGCAATCCACAGACATCAGCTTTGCTACAGCCTGAAAACAAAGGGAAAATAACATTTGGATGTGGTCTTTCATTCATCAGGAATGCTGCCTGACATCAGTAACACAGAGGTCACAAAGTATTTAATATTACAGCTGCCACTGCCATTTCCATAACAGGGAAGTCAGAGCACATGTTAGGAACCAGGTTTCCAGCCTGGACCCCCACTGTGAGAGGCATGATCTTCAGATGTGCTCTTCATTTGCAGTTTGCAAGGGCCATAATGTAGCAATATTGATCACAACAGTGAATGCTGTGATTTCTGGATAGCTTTTAATTCTGGAGGATCCTAAATACCTGAATGACATGTCCTGTGTCACTCTTCCCACTCCTGAAATGCAAAAGTCTCTCATGGGCAAAAGGGTCTAGTAGGGAATAGCAGAAGGGGAAAGCAAGGATAGGGGAGGTCATGGCACCCTTCTTATGCTGGAAGACATTTACTGGGCAAGTAAGTGCTCAGTTACATTGCCTTTTAAGGGTGCTTTAAAGCTACCATGAAGACAACTAAATGTTCAGAACCCTGTTTGTAACTAAGGCCACAGGGATGGCTGAAGTCACAACACAGTGCCTGGAGCAGCCAGTGTGGCTCAGCACCCAAAGCAGCACAGGAGGATGTTGGAAGAGCAGGAGGATGCTCACATCTCTGAGATCCACAGAAAGTCTGTCAAAAGACCCACCAGCTGTCCTAGCAGAGGTGTCTTCAGTTCAGGTATTCTGTACTAAACCTCACTTATAGTCTTAAGCCCTGTTCTTTAAATTTAGACATAGCTAGTTCTAGTATGGGTTTCTAGTGTTGCCAGTTTCATAATGGCTCTATTTAACACAGATAGTTGCATACATATTACAGTAATTTCAC
>PYHW01010514.1:619313-639122 GCA_013186435.1 Turdus rufiventris
TCCCCGGCTCTTTCCCCGGCTCTGCCTCCCCGGCCGTGCATTGGCCGCCCGGGGGCCGGGGCGGGCCGGGGCGGGCCGGGCGGGGGCGCGGCGGGGGCTCCGCTCCGCAAAATAGCGCTCAGCAAAACAGCGCTCAGCAAAACGGGGCTCAGCAAAACAGCGCTCAGCAAAACGGGGCTCAGCAAAGCACGGCTCCAGAGAACAGCGCTCCGCAAAGCACGGCCCCGCAAAACACAGCTCCACAAAACACCGCTCCGCACGGCTCAGCACGGCCCCGCACCGCTCCGCAAAACACATAAAGCACCGCTCCGCAAAGCACGGCCCCGCACGGCCCCTCTGCGGCGCTGCCGCTTGCGCTGTAGCGAGGTCCGGGCGCGGCAGAGCGGAGCCGAGGGCAAAGGAAGCCGTAGATCTGCAGTGATTTAATCCACAGAAATGAAAGAGATGTTAATATATCATAACATTCCCTGCACTTTTTATTCAATTTTGCTAAGGCTTTAGCAGTATTAACTGAGTCAGCACCAATATTCATTAGGGCAGCATTTGTTAATTCCTGATAACTTCAGTGAGACAGTCTTATCAACTGCTACCTCCATTGCTAGTCCTTAGTTACACATTAAAAACCAATGAGTCAGCTAGCACCTGATGGAGAGCTGGCGTTGGCACTCTGGACTTTCAAGTCCTCTTTGATCGCAATATATTGCTTCTTCCTTCTGTGTAAGCAAAACACCTGCACTAAAAATAACCTGGATAAAATGACAGATCTGTAAAACTTTGATTTGACACAGCTGTAAATTAGTGAGTGAAATAGCTCTTGTGGACTGAAAATTGCTCCAAGTGAAGAACACAATAAATCATCTCAATGACAAATGAACATTTTTGAGAGTACAACATGCTGGGGAATAATCACTTAGATGTGCTGTTTTCCCTGCCTTTCCCCCCCATGAATGTGCAGAGATGTTTTCAGAGCACACTCTGTGGTCTATTTAGATGTATAAAATGATGCCTCCTTCCTACTTTCATGCTTATGTATCTGCTCTCAAAGCATCTCCAAAACATCATCAGCTCTGGGTAGATTGCTAATGACCCCACTAGTTATTTAAACCTTTCAATATAACTTGTTTTCTCTGCTCTGAATTTTAGTCCAGAGAACATCTGCTTGTGGTTGCAGAGGAACTTAGACCAGAATGAGGGACATTGTAACACAGGCCTGAACCAGCCAAAATGTGTGGGCTGTGTCAAAGAATTATCTAATTATTCCAGGACACATGGTTCATTTTATCCTCTTTGCTGCTTCCTGGCTCTATCTTCTGAAGTTAATTCAAAGCCTTGGTCCAGCAGACGTGGATTCCTTATGTGCTGCTTTATCTGCTCTATGAATTTATCATCCACTCTGAAATAATTTTTTCCTTCAGGTTCTTTAAACAAGTTTCTTCTCTTCTGCTTGTTTGTTTTGATTTTGTTATTGCTGTTATTTTTTTTTTTAAATTTTTAGTTTATTAATGGTAATATGGATCTGTTGGTTCTAAATTCTTATATGTCAATTTTTCAAAGAAGCTGCAGAATCTTAAATTCAAATAGCAATGTAAGATTTATATCTTAAAAATATTGATTTCAAAAATTCCAAACCTATTTGTAGCAATTAATATATGCTCCCTTAAATAAATTAATTTTCTTTAGTTGGGTTCTTATGGGGATCTGATTTTATGTACATTTTTTGCTACAGTCATCTTTATCTAGTTAGAGTAATCCTTTGATCATATGCACTGTAAAGTGAAACACTTGCAATTTGGAGGGCTGATGCTAAACAAAATATAATATTTATTGCAAGGGACTTATTGAGATCATCCAGCTTCAATCTCTAACAATGTCTGGAAGCAAACTACATTTTTCCATGACCGTCTGATTTTAAAAAGTTTGGGTTACAATGTGTTTGAATCCTGATCTCCTATGTGCCTTTCTTCCCATCTGTTTCCCTTACAACCACTCCCCTGTTGCTGTCACAGCCGTATTCCCCACCAGATCCCCATACTCTGCCCTTCTCCTGCATTTCAGCTTCCTGCCTGGTGTTTACACCATCTCTCTGCTTTATTCCCTCCAGCAATACTCTCTTTCCCAGGCAAAGGCAGCATATACAGTAATGTTTCTACTAGTCTAGAGCTCTGTGTCTGCATGCAGTCATTTGGCTACCAAGAGTGGAAAGGCAAACATTTTGCACACTATGTGCTTTGCAAACCTGCAAAGGGAAACAATTTAGAAATGCCTTGCTGATCTACCAGAATTTATTGTAATTTGCCAAATGTTTCTGAAGGCCATAATTCTAATCCACTGATGCTTCAAAGCCCTCTGTGCTGGAAGACTATTCACTCCTTCACAGACAGCAAAATGAGTGGGACGCAGAGAGAGTGAAGCAGAATCCAAGCCAAGGTCAAGTGCTAAGCTTCAGTGAACAAAAATTACTATAAATCAGGGAAGACAAATTTGACTTTCTGCTTATCTTGCTTTCTCTGGCCATGGTGGGGCTGTCTGAGGCCATTCATACTAAAATGCCTGCCTTTTTATTAAAAAAAAAGAAAATTAAATATTTATAAAAGAAAAAAAAAAAGGAAATGTGTCTAAGTAGGTTTGTATTTCTTGATGGGACATTTATCGATTTAATATTTAATGAACATTAATATGATTCTGACAGGGTCAATTACATACATACACACACACACACACATACATACATATATACATACACACATATATACATACATACATATATATATGATTCACTTATATGTAAAGAACTACTCTGTTGTGCAGAATCTGTGTGAATAAGCTGCACTTCACAGATAATGTGCTTCAGAGACAGACCAATTATCTCTTCAAAAAGATAGTGGCTAGTGCTTTAACTATAATCAAGGTTTGTTGTCTTATTACATGTAAGTACGTACAAAGTTAACTTCTAAACAAGTCACCCCTTTTGAAAGCTTTATTCAAATTATTTTCCTTCTCCTGAACTTCTGATGCCCATCAGAGCCATGAATATTACAGAACAAACTGCATTATCCTACCTGTACATACAATGGGGTTATTATCCCCTTATCTTATAAAACGAACAGAGGAAAACCTGTATCAGATTATCCCTTCAGCTATGACATTTATCACATGTGGTGACCAAGCTCAAAATCTGTACTTCTAACAGAAAAAGCACGCTTTCAATTCCCCTCAGTGCTTGGCTGCATGATGTGCCATTGCTCTGGGAATGGCAGATGTGCTGAGTCTGCATTGTAGGTTACCCAAGCAGAGCCATTGCACCATGGGGGCAGTGAGAGTACTGCACCCTCAGTGAGAAGGAACAGGAGGAGAGATGTGCAGAGCCCCTGGACTTGGTGCTCTTGGTGCAGTTCTCCTTCACAGTGCAGCATCTCTCTGTCAGGGGATTGTCTGCAGATAATTCTCAGGACTTCAATTAGGTCATGCTGGCAATAAAAGGGAAGTTAGGAGAGAAAAACAGAGATGCCCCTTCTACCCTTAATGGCCATCCAAGATCCCTCTGCCCCTTTTCCAGAGGTTTAACACTGTTGCTGTTATTGATTTTAATATTTATACCTGAAAGTACACACTGTTGATGATTCAGACATAGATGCTGAGCTCACAAATGGCTGGGACAGCATCCAGCAGTGACATATTGTCAGATGGAGACTTTACAAACAGACCTCACAAACATGTAATGATTCCAAAGCTACTCCTGAATATTATGTTTATAGTAGCTACACACCACAGTATACAGAGCCACATTTTCTATGTGCATGGATATATTAAAAAAAAAAGGGAGGACAGCATTTAAAACATTCAAAATTCAAATAATTAATTACACACTTCCCATCCCCAACTCCTATTATCTCTCCCATTTCACTGCATAAATTTCATCTTTCATGCCTCAGAAATTTTCCTTTATGTCCCCAATAGTCCTGTTGCACATCTTGCCCCATTTCCACTTAGCATTTTTTGATTGATAAAAATGAAAAATATTAAAAAATTAAAACCTTATACAGTTACATTGTGGATAATCCAAGGCCCATATAAAATGACATCCCTTCACTGGTAATGAGCACAGCAGATTTCAAAAATCAAGGTGCAAATGAGAAAGCAATCTGTTCCTTCATAAATGCTCGTTTTAGCATCAAATGGCTATGGGATGCCTTGCACTAGCAGGTTTTATAAGACAGTCAAAATTTTTTGATTGGGTTAGATGACAATCAAATCCTTCTTCAAATCTTACTGAATCTTGCTAAGTGTTGTTTCCTGAGCCACTTCCTTATTTCCTCGCCTCAGTGATCACCTTCTCTCTTTCTAATATTTTTTTCTTTTTTGGCTGGGCCTGGCACTGAAGTATGTGAACCCACTTAAACCTTTTAACACTGTTGTCAAAGAAAGTCTTTCAGCTTTGGAAGCCTTACACGTCTTATATTCCTGCAGCTGTGATATCTCTCCACTGCTGCATAAGACAGGGTAGTTGTGGTTTAAAATGTGTGTAGCCATGGGCAAGATGCCAAAGTCTACAGGGTTTAGACTCCCCAACTAATTGAACTCTGCTAAACTGGCAAGTTATCAGCATAGCTGGGGTTTATCATCTCAGCAACCTTGTAATAGCATTGATCTAAATCACGCAAAGTTAAGGCGTGGGGTTAAAAGGGAATAGCTTGAGTTGTTTGGGGATTTCTTGGTATTTTTTTTCCTTTCCCATTGGTAGTTTCCTATTGTGTCATAATTATTTATTTGAAAGCTTTCTTTTACTCCTGTGTTCTGAGCAGCTCAACAACTGCAAAATCCTCCAGTGATCACCAGTGAAAATAGGGTCTATGTGGAGCTTGAGCATGTCCAATTTTCCCTACTGCTGTGAGGAGAGATCAGCATTCCTTAGCATGGCATGGGCAGCAGCAGTCATGGCTCAGGATTCATCCTGGAGAAGAGGGACAGGCAGCTCCACCCCAACCCCTTTCAGGAGATAATACAGCCAAGTAGTCTTTGCTGGATGAGACAAGCAGGAGGTACATGGCCCAATATTGCTCTGGAGCATCCAGGTGATGCCAGAACTCCGTAAACACCTCTGATGGAAGCGTCTCAGTGCCTTAAAAGTGCAGTGGTTAATCCTGACTGGACAATTTGTCACTCCCTCTGCCTTTCCTCACCATCCTGCAGAGACAGGGCTGCCACCCAGATACCTGAAATCTCTTGCTTGTTGCAGTTGCTAGGGTATGTGAAAGATTCCCCAGACAAAGTGTAAAGGAGCTCACAAACACAGCTGTAAAATTAAGTGCCATGGTGCCATAAATATCTTTTTTTAATAGTGCACACAGTATTCAGTTTCTCTCCTGAGTGAAAAAAATTATTTACGGCCTCAAAACCAGATTAATGACATCTTCTGCCTAGAAATAAGCATATTTCTATAATTTTGATACACCCACAGCAAATGCTTTCAACATCTGTTATTCCTGAGAAAATTCAACTATGTTGTGATTCAAAATTTTCCTGTATTTCAGGTAGCAGAAGACACCAGGCAGGATCATCAAGTCCTTTAACTTCTCATTTCTGTAAATAAAATCTATTTTATTTTCTAATTATCCTCAGTAATTACATTAGAATTTGCTTGCTTGCACCACTGTCCCACCTGTGCTTGTTACTTTTGCATGTGGGAGTCTGACAGGTACTTCAGTGCTGTCACTGATTTTTTTTAAATATCTATGACTATTTCTGTGGAAGTGATTAGGAAATATTTTTGGATCATGAACTTGGCATTCACATAGCATAAACTATGTGTTATTCCTCAAAATTGTTTTCCAGTGCCAGACATCCCATTATCTCTGTTTTAATGGAACATACACCCTCTTCAGCTGCTCTCTGGGAGGTGTTATCTACAAGGATCCAAGAGAGTCCATTTGGTCATGGACAAACATCATGATGATATACAACAGGCCTGGTCCACACCAAAAAAAGGGATAATAAGCCTGTTTTGCAGAAATTACTATCTTTAGATCTTTACATCATCTTGTGTTTTCCAAGACTTGTTACACTTCCATATCTGTTGGAACAATGGGGAAGAAAGCCCTAGAGGCTCTCTATTTTTATTATCACACAGCTGACTTGGTTAACATGCAAATCTAGTATCTCTGTGCACTTCCTGTTTATCTCATCCTCAGGCTATACAGGATATCATAGCATGCTGGCCAGTAATATAAGGGGATTCAACAGGAAAGATTTTTAGACTAACTTGGTGATACTTGTGCTTTGAAGTACAACTTAATGGGCACATGTGATTAAAAGCTTTCATGATTGTAGAGGCAGCATGGGTGTGTGATTCATGAAAGGGAAGTAAATTTTTATTTTTTTAATTGCAGCTGTCACAAAATGTGTATTGTCACAGTTATGAAGAACTGATATATTATTTTTATCTTTACATTTTAAATTGAAGATGATATTCCTAACAATGTCAACACTAATCTCTCCTTATGGCAAATGTAGATATTGAGAGTCAAGAATATACTGACAAAGACAAAACAAAAATAAAAGCTGAATTTAAGGACAGAGAGTAAATACTAATCATGTGTCTTTACCGATAAAATTACAGTGATTTCACAATTACAAGCCGCACTTGATTATAAGCCACACCTGCGGGTGTTGGCAACCTTTAGGTCTTTGTCCATGTATAAGCTGCACCTGATTATAAGCCGCTCTGTCGCGAGGACCCACGTGCAACAAAGTTGCCAATTAGTAACAGAATTGCGGGGTTGCGGGGTTTACTGGCTCAGCTCGGGGCTGTGCAACAAAGTAACCAATTTGTAACAATCGCGTAGTCCCGGGTTTTACTGGCAGGTGCTCGGCTCGGCACCTCGGCTTGCACTTCTGGGTAGGGAAATTTCTGAACTTTTTTCATATATTGGCTGCCCCTGAGTGTAAGCCGCATTTCTGGGTTGGGATCAAAATTTTAGTCAAAATGGTGTGGCTTATAATCGTGAAATTACTGTAATTTTGTAGAAACTGGTGAAGGCAAAAACTAATGCAGCAAAGCTCAAAGGGAAGCCTAAATACAAAATGTTAAGTGAATCATATGTATTCAAAGTGGAAAGAAACATACTCTCAAATCTGATTATAAAATCTTCAGATCTTGCTAATATTCCATATGGTCTCTATTTTATATCTGTTACTACTTTCAAGGAATACATGGTGCTATCTGTACAGTATAGCTAAAGCAGAAAAATAAATATAAATAAAATAAATATATCAGACTATATTTACATCATATAAACATAATAGTAAGTGTCTACTGGGTCAGATCCATGCAGAAGTATTGGAGGACAAAGATTCATTGTATTATTTGTAGCTGTAGAAGGGCTGTATATTAACTTTAAATTTACTTGCCTTACAAAAATAAGCAAATGGGCTTTAAAAAAGTATAATCAGATGTTAAAGTACTCCCTAGCTGCAGAATCTGTCACTTGTAGAAAGCAACCGGGAACTATGGAAACAACTATTTTATAGAAGCTTTAAGACCCTTAAAGCTGTATCCTGAAGTGATGTGTTACAAGGGGCATTGCTTTACAATGCGACTCCTGAGAGCACTTATGCATGTGTGAGTGTGAGAGTCAGTGCAATTTACTCACCAAATCCCAAATCTGCCCTGTTACGGGAATACAGCTCCACCTATTTAAATCGGGGGTCTCCACCTCAACAAAACAGACCTTTCCTTCCTTCAGTACACTGTCCCTGTATTAGAATCAGCTAAAAAGGAGGACATGGCTGTGTAAATACACCATTTAATTTTGCCTATACAGGCACAGGAGTTGGAAGACTAGGCAGGATATGGACAGGTAGGATACATTTCTATGAAAATAGGAATTTAATTAAATTAATTAGCTGGAGAATAAAATAAAGTAGATTAAGAAAGAAATGGATATTGTAAGAAAAAATGAAAAACTGAAATGCATTCCCACCTTCCCTTCCTTTTAATTTTTTACTTTTTACCGCTTTTTCTTCTACCAGGGTTCAGTTATGCAGCAGGCTTGTGTAAACACAGGCACATTGCCTTGACCACAAAGCCTTCACCACTTGCACAAAATAAAGCTGATGGAGATCACCAGCTTCACCAGCTGAGAACTGGACACTAGTCAGCAGGTAAGCTGATGTGTGGAGATTGGAAAATGAGCTTGGTCACTTGTTTATAGACAGGGGTGGTTGAAGAAGAGATGAAAAAGTAAGGAAAAATGGTGGAAGTGGAAAAGGCCAAAAGATTTTAGTAAGGAATATCCAAAGAAAGACAGGAAAAGGAAAAGACTGGAATGCTTTTGTAAAAGGATGACAATTATTTGTTTGCAGGATTCATCAAGATGTGCCAGAAGAATCCATGAATTCCTTGCATGCAGTCATGTCCATAAAGGTGTGCACCTAAGCAAAGCATGAGCAAATTTGAAGAACTTTGGGCTTCAGAGGTTTGTCATTTTCTGACCATCTGGAGGACCTTGTTGGGGATCTTTTTAAACAAAAATGTAAGCAGTTGGAAAAAGGAGTCAGGTACATATTGTACCTATGTGTAAGACACAGTATTATCTCCATTCTTGGCTAGATGGCCATCAAATCTTTATGGATCCAGGAAGCAGATGCATTGATTGCAGCTGAATATGTGACCATAACAGGGCATTTTCTTAGATGCTTTCATAGCAGTTGTCTCTAAATCTGTCACAAATAACCTGGAAAGATACAGAGAATTTCTGCTGGAGATCTATATTTTCTTCAAAGTAATCTTATATCATGTGTAAACAAGCCAGGTTTGGATCTCAGATTCCTATTTCAGCTTCCACTGCCATCAATACTGTCGTGTGATGAGAAAAACCCTGCAAAAATTATATCTGAAACAACAACAGCAAAAAAATCTAGATCCTTCAATATTACTTGGTGAAAGATTTGAACCCTTAAATGTTCTACAGGACTTTTCTCCTCAAATCTTCTATGCTCTGAGTAGAAATCCATTGCTCTGGAGAGGCAATGACTGCCTTGAACCAGGCAACAAGTAGTCAGTGTGGTGTTTTCACTTACAAACGTCCCAAAAAATGTGTGGTCAGGATGATGGAAAGGGACAGGACCATCCCAGCTTCCCCAAGCCCTAAAAGGAGCCAGAGACCTCTTAATGGTGTACAGAGCAAGGCTAGATCTTAAGTTCCCAAGTGGAATAAACTGAAGCAAATCCACATCAAGTAGCATCTCTTCTGAACAAGAGAAGTATTTCTAGATGTACAAGTGCTGCCCTTGTCTGGCATATGGCAGTCGCTTGCCAAAGATTGGGCTGTGCTACTGCACTGACTCTTTTCCAGTAACTGCAGGTCCATATTCTGTAGTGTTGAGATGATGGTGCTGTTATTTGGAGGTTGAGAGCTTATAGGAAGCCCTGTGCCTTACTGACCTCCCCACAATCAAAACTGATTGTCTGGAGTTTTCCTAGCCAAACTAGAAATCACTGTGAGCTTGAGGGCTGGTATTCTGTCCTCCATGCCTTAGGAAATAACCCAAGTGCCCAGGCTGGAGGAGCATTGAAGATGGCATACCAGATACAAAATGTGGTAATTGCAGCATTGTCTAGACAGATGATCCACTCCAGACTGTCTCCTGTGGAGTGACAGATCACTCATTTCAATGACTTGCATCTCTACCGAATTTTAATTAACAGAAGTGTGAGGAGCAGGTGTTAACTTGTTTTATAGGTACACAGTAGTCCCTCAGGCTCCCTAGACACAGTTAGATATAGTTACCAAACACTTAGAAGTTCCTGCTTCGACCCTTTTCATCTCTTCTACAAACTTGTATTTGTAGCAGGTATTTATTCACATTAAGAATATTACTTTGCAGCCAGGCATGTAAACCCCAGGAGGTTTACATCAACAGCACTTCAGTGGGGATGGATGTGGTTTTACTGCACCTTACTTGTGGGGAAGATTGTCAGCTCCCTCCTGGCTCCAGGTCTTCAGTTGCCTTTCCCCTCTATGTCTTTAGGGATGTCACCATTCACCCTGTCATAACTTCTGTCTCAAAATACCCCACTCAAACCACCTGAAATTGCACAAGTTAGTTAACACACTACAATTCAAAGAGGTCTTTTTTATACTGTATTGTTTTGAACTGAGGTGGAGAGCAATTACATGAACAGCTACACACAGAGCAGATGCTGAGACTGTTCCATGTTATCCATGCTAGAAAGCATCCCCTGGTGATGGTGGTGGTGGGCTTGTGATCAGGTTCCTGCAGTAAAGGAGCAGAAGGGGGATGTAAAAACATCTCTTACCTGCATAATGAATCCCACAGACACATCTCTGTTGAACTGACACTCTTCTCTCAAAACTTTAGGCACCAATCAGAAAAATCAGAGTTTTTTAGGTTCCTTTACAGTAAGCAATATTGTAGAAATAATAGATACCTCTAGAGAATAATTCAGATTTTGGTCTTTCTGTGATGATTACAACGAAGGCTAGTGTGACCACAATCATAATTACAATGGCTCTGTTAAATATGTAAAGTTAAGCAGGAAACCAGGTCTTGGTGGCGGAGAACAGTCTTTAGAAGCTGTCGTCCTTGACTTCCAGGCTGGCCTTGATCCAACAGGCAAGTTTTGAGTATGCCTGCAGGCTCTGCTGTATGCATTTCACAGCTGAAGGTGTGTTATTTTGGTAACTCCATCAGGGATGCAGTGCTGAGCTGTTCTGGAGACTCAGGAGCCCTGCATTAAGAGGTTACTAGACCCTGACTCCTTGTTATTCCACAGAAATCACGCAATGTAGAATTTAGGGCATAGTAATGGGTGGAGCAGTAAGACCTGTTATGATTTAACCTTTTACCGTCAGCAGTAAATCCCCTTGCATGTATATGTTTTATAAGAACTGGGCAGGACACAGTGTCAAAGGATGTTGAAACAGGATTTTACAGTAGCTAATAGATACCATTTGCTGTAAAGAGAGCTCGACATAGGCCCTGAGATGAAAAAAACACATCTATCAGTCCATATAAATCATGTTTAATTGTAATCACCCCAGTGAAAACTTAAGTAGAACACAACTGTGATTCTCTGTTTCAGAGGAAGCCATTTGTGGGCTAGATCATGCTGAGTGCTGCATTATCTCATGGCTTGCAAGGTCAAGTTTTCAAGGCTTAAAGTGTTTTCCATCCCATTGGGATAAATAGGGATTGGTAGGTTTCTTTAAATACATTGGAGGTATTAGGGCTATCATAACTAAAACTTTCTGTAAATATGAAGAAACGTTGGAACTCACATATGGAAGTAAAGGAAAAATACACTTCAGAACTAATAAAAGTTCTCTCATCTGTTAGATGATTTGACTACCATCTGGGGAGGTTGCACAATCATTATCAGGCAGAGTAGAAATATTACTTCCAGCTTCTTAGTGCCACAGAATCATAACAGAAATATGGAAGTTGATAATGACAAGAACAAAGGAAAATATAAAAGATGTTTTTGGAACATGGCAAGCGAGAAACTCAGCCAAACGTGGATCTGATCTTCCAACACTCACAATCATCCCATACAATTTACTAACTTTAAAGGGGTCCTGACAACATTAATTTCACACATTTGATCTGCAGTGAGCTCTTCATAACTGCCCTTTGTCAAGAGGTGTCTGAGTCGTTTTTATTTCTCACTCAAGGATTTTAGTTCTGCAGTTTTGTCTTCACCCAGAGTCTACTCAGCATCCTTAGAGCAACACTGGGACAAGTGGTGCTGGCAGACACTGAGCTGTCTGTTTTAACCACATAGACTGTGACGGCTCAAAACAGTAAAAAAAAATTCACAATAATGAAAACATCATCTGCTGTGGGATGTTGTCCCCACAATGAGGTATGGAAGGGAAATGCCAACTGCAGTGACTGTGTGAACATACCTCACTCTGTTAGGCAGGAACATGCAGTGCAGTTCCCTCCCTTCATTTCAGGCAAGCAAGTAGTGGGGAAAAAAGTTTGTCAAAAGCTGGGAAAACACCTTGGTATTTGAATTTCAGCTAAAAGGGAGTGAATCCTGCTCCTCATTAGGGAAGTTCATTGCTAGAGGAAATGAAGGTGATGCTTAATAGATGCTATGTTTCATAAATACCTCAGATTTTATTTAAACACATGCTTGATCTTCAGTTCAGGGCTGCTTAATGTGGTGCCCCTTGCCAAGGCTGTTGAATATGCTTGAGGGATTGCAGGAAGGGCAGCCCACAGGTGCCAAGATCTGGCCAAACAGTCAGAATAAAAAACACAGAAATGGGAGAAATTCATCACAACAGAAACTTGTGCTGCAGACGACATCCACAGGCTCATCGTGATCATTGTAGTTAATTACTTGAGGAGTTTTCTAGGACACTTAGCTCCAGGTTGTGGTCTAGACTGACATGTAGCAATATTTTTAGTAGAAACTAATCACATGCAAGTATGCCTAAAATGCAGTGTCTTTTTACTGTGTAGTCAGAGCTTTTCTGTTGAATGGATACTGTGAAGGTACCAGCAAATATGTACCGGCACCAATAAAGAGCTATGCTTGCATTTTACACAGACTGTTCTCATGTTTGGAAGATTTACACAGGTAAGGATAGCAGTGGAGCTTGAAAGATGGATTATCGCTTGGCAAAGGCAAGGTCCACGAAAAGCTAAGTGCTAGTGCAAACTAACTACTTAATACAATACAATACAACACAGCTGTTTTAAATTCGTCAGAGAAAATCACTGCCCTAGGTGAGAGAGGCTTGCTCTACCCCTGCTGTATTCTAGTGCTTTTGGGCTTGGCAAAAATGTACTTTGAAGATTCAGACTGAATTTGCATTAATTATATCTCAGATTTCCAGAAGCTGCTAGTCTGACAAAACACAAATTTTTAAGGTCAACTGAAAGAAAGGCTGATGTGGAGTAGAGCAGGTGCAGATAGCCAGTGAGGTAAAACAAGCCAGATGCAAAGCTAGCAGGCAAACAAAAAGGTAAGACCATATTTTTCATGTGACCCTACAGACTTGTTTAGGAGTTTGAGTCTATGCCAAATAGTTTACTGCACCTCTAAAAATTGCTTTACTCTAAAACAGTAATCTGAAAGATCCCTGGACTGCAGTCAACTTAATATCACACATATCTACATCTTCAAAGCATTCTCTTTGGCTCAACATAGCAACAGAATCATAACTATTAGTGGTTATTTCAACCTTGAGGTAATTTGATGCCTCACTACCCCACCCACTAAGCAAATAAACTTACTTTGATGTCCCTTTAATGTGTCACAGAAGAGAAAAATAAAGGCCTTGTATTTAATAGTGTGAGAGAGATTATTCTAAAGATAATAATTTTCAAATGAATACCAAGACTAAATGTTGTATTCAGAGTCCATTCACTTTCAGCTCCCTGAAATCTAGCAACTGTGATGACAGAGATGACTTGTCAAGGCATTTCTCTACAATAAGGGAAATATTTTTTATACCGAAGTCAGTCAGTTATTCCAAAGATATTTATTAAGATGGACTTGATCGTGGTGGCCAGGTACCCTGCAAATCTCTAACCCAATTCACTGTTCTACATCAATGGAATTATATGAGAGGTGAGGAGCAGCAACTCACTGGACATTGATAAATTATATTTCAGCTAAAGGCATGCAATAAAACTGAGACTACTGTTCTGTATAACAGAGTATTTATTTTGCAACACAGTTCCATCCTTTCTCTACCTGTAGCTTAAAGTATGCCCTAGTTCTGTTCTAAGCTCCACATGCTGCTGAGCAGACATTGAGCAGGAAAACCCCACTTCTCAGAGTACTTGTTCCCCAGCCTAAATACTTCAGTCCTACCACTAATTCCAGGACCACTCATGTCTGTATTAGGAGGTGGAACTTAACCTGACAGCTAAGTCCTTTGCTGTTTCAATGATAAGTAATGGGACTAAGGTAGATATATGGACTATAGGAACAGTTAAATGTTTATTCAGGTAAAATGTCACAGCAGATATAATAATTCTAGAGTAAACTATAGGTAGCAACATGTGATCTCACTGGAATTCAAACACAGTAATCCTTTTATTGTCTTAATCCATAAATTTTAATGCATATGAGCAAGCAATCCTTGCATGTCAATCTCAACTCTCATCTTTCACATACATAGAGATACTAGATGTATTTTGAAGTTAAGTAACAAAAATGTAGCTTAGTATCCTTTGTTCATTCCTAAGACTACGTGGATCATAGGAAAAAGCTTATTCAAAGAACTCGTTTAAATAAAGTTCAATTTGCAAATTGTACCAATGACTTTGTACAAACAAATAAATGTACATAGACATGTAAAAAATAGAAAACACAGAGGGAAATATACACTTAATACATTTGAAAAATATTAAGATTTGGAAAGCATTAAGACATCTGGGTGTACAGCACATGTAAACCATTTTGTGGTGAAACCAGAACTGATGAATTGCACATTCACTGATATCCACTATAGTATAATAAAGTCAGCTCTTTCCTTTTCATCACTAAGCTAATGCTTCAGCAGTAGGCTTTGGCTAAAAAAAAAAATCAAACAAAAAAACCCAAACAAAAGCATAAAACCCAGTTAATGCCTTAAAAACATTTGTGTACAGAACAATAACAGTAACAGCATGTGGATTTAAATGAGCTACAAAAACATCTTATCAGAAACAGAACTGTAATGCACTTATCATTGATCATCTTAATACCAAAGACATCTGGCTGTATTTTGCATCTACTAATATTAATGATGACGATATTCTATCCTTCAGCTTTAAGGTCATGCAGCCCTGGATTTCCAGAACCAAAAGAATATATTACATCATTTGCATTCACTTATATTCTTTAGATAATCATATTGCTCCAAACCAAGTGCTGGTATTTTCAGTATTTATGCACAGCTGTTGACCCATCTTTCATGTAGACCTCCATGCCAGGGAAAACCTTACATTGAAATTTGGGGATATTTGCTGTAAGCAATCAGCAGCATATTATACAGAAACAGATACAATCTTACCATCTCAATGATTTTGTTATCTAAATTAAGAAGCTTTTTCAATATATAGAAAGGTGTCTTAAATTAGGTATGCCAGACCCTATTTTGGAGGATAGTCTCTGTCATCTAGGATGCCAAACTCCATATTGCATGACATTTTCCCATTACAACTTTACATATCTTACCTGAAGCACAAATTCACAAAGCTATAGCTGGGCATCCAGACTGTTGGTAGATACAGGATCTTAGGCAAATACTAAATGTTGTCATGAATTGCTAGCCCTACTTCTATATAGGGCAGCCCGTCAGTGTGGTACTAAGGCAAATAAAATGATGATTTCCTTGCTTTAATTTGTTTATTCCCTGACATTGTTTGTGGCTTCCTTTCCCAAAGCAGAAGCTAGTGGAGGATTATATGTAAAATTGTGATAGGGAAGCATGACACAGAACTCAGCAGATCCTTCGTTAGACTTGCACCTGCCTCATTAAAACATCATTCTCTAATGAATGGTGGTGGAGTGGTGCCTTGATTGCCTATTATGTGACCGGAGGAATAAAAATCCGTAACTGGATAATTTGTGGGGACAACAGTCCTATGGGTTGTCACTAGCCTGTCACCCTGCTGCTAATCCTGGACCGTGCACAGTTTCCCATTGGGCACTACAGCTGTGAATGAGTGAGCTACCAGTGCTGTGGGACCAGTACACAGCTTCTTCCTGGGGTGTCACCCACAGAAGGTCTGCAAGTACTGGGGATGTAGCCAGGCTGCAGCATGAAACTGCAGTTCAGAGAAGGTCTGAACTGAAACTGGAATCAGAGAAGGTCTTGTCCATGACAAGCAAGACATGCTGACAGTATATTGTGCTGCCATCACATCACGCACTTCTTATGATAGATAAATTACCAGATCCTGAAATTCTTATATGTGCTTGCAAGTAGGATTTGTTATGTTTGTGGCACTGGCTTCACACATTAGCAAGTATTTTATAAAAAATCATTAAAGAAATGGCAGTTCCATGCAGGAAGAATACTCAATTGGCTTACAGGCCAAGGTAGACATTGAAGAACTTATCTAAGCATTCTTCCTGCATGTGGACACCCTCCTAAACTGGGACCATAAATAAATTTATGTTAACAAATTCTCTATATTTATGTATTACATTGAGACAGTTACAATCAATCTCAAGTGTAGGTAACCTATCTCCCTATTAGCTTCATAGCATGCAAAAAAAAAGATATCTGTTTCCTCTAAGATACAAAGAAGAGATGTGTTTTCACTAAAAACACTAGAGTTCAAAACTCAGCATCACCAGTAAAATGCTAACAGACATTTTCAAATCCTATAAACCAAGTGTCTAAACAGAAAATTATTGATATGGAAGGAAACCTGTCCACATTAAATAAAATTCAAACGGAATGTAGGCAGTTTCTAAATACATTCAAATATTACAGTGTCTCTATAAATAGAAAACTAGATAGTGCTGAAGACCTAAAGCAGCCCTTTCCAAATGTTCAAGTGAATACATAGGTCTCTTTTTACTATCAATAATACACACTTGCTTGAACTACAGCTGTTCTAGTCTTTGGAAACAGTTCAAGTAACCTCCCTCTTCTCTCCTTTGCAACCCTCTAACTTCCATTTTCACACAACAGAGTCACCAGGGTATATCTAAATTTCATAAGGTTTTTGGAAAAATACCACATGTCCCAAACTCTCTTTGTGTGCATGCAGTCAATCAAGGAAGCATATCATAAATCCACCGTGGTCCTTCAATTGTCACTCAGGCAGTGGCAATTCTCTAGTCTCAGTGCTATATCCAAGAGAAGCTATGTGCTGACAAACTGCCTCTTGCTTGCACAGAGCCTGCTGAGAAGGATTTCAGAATACACTTGATTTATTGGACCTTGGACATGATACGGGGACTGAGAATTTGTTGCATAGTCCTGCAGTTGTGATGGTTTGCTTTGATTGCCGAAATATTTCCCCAGCGTATAGTGCCTCGATAACGTCATTGTTATGTGTGGCCTTTCTTCAGAGGGATTGGATTTCACCACCTGCAGAAGAAATGACATATGTGAGTGCTTTCTGCCTGCACCTACAAAGACAGACACACAGCTGTGTGTGCAGAAATGCTGAGGCAGTTGTCCATGAAGCAGGTCCTGGTATTCTTACCTTGAGGCACAAGATGCTCATAAACATTATTTTAATGGCCAACTTGTTATGTTGCAAACTAAAGAGCAAGATCTTAATTTTTGAAATCTACATGCATAGGCTCATTATACTCAGTGATTTGATTTTGTAATGCCTTTGTGTATTAGACTCTGTTCTCTTCATTAGAGACAATTTACCTAAAACAATAAAATTCATACTCAACCGCTTGTCTGTATATTTTTAGCATGTGGAAAAACAAACCCACGACTGCTCCAAAATGCAGAAAGGTTTAAATCTTGCTCTGATACTAAGCACTTGAGGCACATATAATGTGTCTCAGCTATAAGCCCTGTGAGAATGCCTCATTCTGAGGTCTTGATGTAAACCTGGCCCAGCCCTACATTGAGATGAAAACCCTTGTGTGTCGTGTTTCTTCAAGAAGGGAGGTATGTGCAATTTAACATTCCTCTCCCCAAAACACCACAGGGACAGAACCACAACATGATTCAGTAACTTAGTGTTGAAGAATGCTTCACCTTGGTCCCTGAAACATGCATAAAGCTCTGGGATGATCATGTTCGACTTGTATGGAATAAAAACACGCTCATGGGACTAACAAGTGAGAAAATGAAATGCATGATTGTCAGGAGCTTAACAGCTGGGGAGTGATCTCCTGTGAAATGCTGAAGGTCTTGTCTCAGTGAATACCCAGTCACTGATGAAGAAGCAACTTTGAGAGAAACAAAACTTTAGAACCTTGCACATATGCAGACAGAGGACCTAAGCCCAGGCAGTGGCAAACCCAGAGAATGCAGAAAACGTGGTTAACTTATTTTTAAAATTGTATATATATGCTGTCTTGATAGCTCTGATGCCCATTAATTTTCCCACTATATCAATCACAGCAGACACTTGAAAATGCAGGATTCATTTATTAATACACATATTTATGCATGTTAGCTTTTAAAAATAAAATGTATATTTATGTCACTGAACAATCAGAATCAACACTCATATGTGGTGAAGCTCATAATAAATGAAATCATAAAAAATTAGGTGTGAGTGAAGAAATAACACGCAAAGGCTTGAAAGATTGAGCAGAGAGACTATGAGGGAGCTGGCAGAACTGAAAACAGGAATTATCCATGTAGAAAATTAATATATCCTCTGATCAATTTCATAAAGCTAAGCCAAAGGCTATTATTTGTTTTCATGAAATTACTGTAGGTTCATTTTTCTAAATTAGTGCCTTAGATCTTACAATTATTTCAAAATGATGCCACCTTGAACCAATCACCCAAACTGCATTCCTGTTAGGCATAATCTCCCAGGAATGCAATCTAATGTTCACCCAGCCTCCAGCAGCCAGACACTGATTAAGATACAAAAATCCCAAGGTTGCTAATTTCTGTGTAGTGATTATGGTTTCACTGCCATTAAAATAGGAAATAAATCTGAATTTAAAATTAGTTTCTGTACTAATTGTATAGTGCTGACCAATGTCCATAAGAATTTTCAAAGAATGAGGTAAATAAAAAATCAAGTTGTCATGGGTACACAGAATTACAATTATGCTGGGCAATAAGTGCCAGGGTTGTGCAAGATATTTTATCCCAGCTCAGTATAATCCCTTTCAAAGTCCAGATCCCTTAGAAATCTGAGCAAAGATTGCAGAGTCTACAGAGATGGAGATTTCTATGCTGTCAGGGTCACCTGAGACTCTCTGAAATGGTTTGGTGGGAACTCAAATAATTCTTCAGGCTATCCAGAGGAAATAGCTTTCTCTTCATCCAGCTAGTGGGAACTAAATGAGCACTGCCGAAGGTATTTCAGTTCTTGTTTTTTGACTGCACAGATTGGCCAGTATTCCATTCCTGCACAGGCATGCTTTAGCATTTACAGAGGGGTGCCACCTTCTGACACTTAAGGAAGGTCAGTTTTTAAGAGAAAGAAAGTGAAAGTACAAAGCACAAGATTTAATCTGTTTCATCTGGTTTCAGAAAACATGGAAAGTGCTGGGGTTTTACACAGTGTTCTTGGCTTTGTCCTTGGGGCAAAATGCCATTTTCCTGGTGCAAACTGCTTCAGCACTTAATGAAACTCCACTAGCCAGGATGCAAAAATAAGCTGATGACAAAACTATTAAAAATAATGAAGTATCAAAAGAACTCAAGGACTTTCCTCAAGGATCAAAACTGGGTTTTGGTGCCTGATGAATTCTACTGGGCATATCTATGGCTTTTTCAGAAACAATGACCTCTCAAGACTCATTAATAACACCTCTGTGAGCCAAATTCTCCCCTGATCCTCCCCAGAAACTCATACTCTGTTGAGATTCTTCAGCAGAGAAGCAAGACTAAATCTGCACATGAGCTCATACAAAATGATGGAGGAGTACATGAAAAATGCTGATGGCTGATCACGCCCTGCTGTTTTTCCACCCAGTTCCATACAAAGCATTTGAAATATTTAATTTTGAAGCTCTCAGTTTCACTCACAAGATCTGTGGAAATGGCAAACATCAGCAATCAGCAATCATCTACAAAAACACCGGCATCTGGGTTCTAGATAAAAAATGGTCAATACAGCTGTCTGGGTAAAAAGGAGGGAAGCATTTGCTTTACAGGACTATTTATCAAT
>PYHW01010514.1:639172-732081 GCA_013186435.1 Turdus rufiventris
GCATTAGAGGACTGGTTAACTAACCACACCTGCTGATGTTGGCCCCAAAGCACGGCACTGGTCTGAAAACACGTGAGCTGCTGTGGAGCCTGAGGTGGAATCCAGCTGTGAGGTTGATGCACGGCACGTGAGCTCACATGAGTCTGATAACAATCCCAAAAAATTCTACAGATTTTAGTTAAGAAAGCAGGACTACCGGTGTGAGTGAGAACAAGCAATCTACCCTTCTCTTTGTACAGTAATGGATCACAGCAACTATTTCAGATTATTTTTTCTCGGGCAAAGGAAAACACATATATAACAGTAAGATGGTTTCTTCAATTTTAAGCTCTATTTTAACTGTAGTTATGGTTTGATGTGAGTGTGCTGAGCTGTTCAGTTAGGAATGCATCAGTCAAAAAACCGTGAGACTGAGTAAAAAGAGAAACAGAGTCTGCAGAAGTAGCAGATATAACATAACAAATAATACAGGAACCTGGAAACTGTGCAACATCCTTTTGTATGAGTTACCTTTGCAGAAGGGCATGTTTATACTTATTTCACCATGCCAGCAGTTCAGCATGTCCTTGGGCCGCCTTGCACTGTGAGCAGTGGTAAGTGCCACCATACAAACTGCTTTCGCCACGGTTTGTATTCAGGCCTAACTTTGAGTGACAGATGCTGACCTCACCACATACCTTCTTGTTTCTAAGATCTGACAGTTAAAATATCTTAAATACCTGTGAATGATTTAAGTGTAAACTATTACCTCATGGAAATGGCAGCCGCACTTCCCTCGCAGGAATTCTTTGTAACGTCCCATGGTGATGACAAAGGTGTCAACCACTTCATAGCCCAAATTTTTTGCTGTATCCAGAATAATCAAGTTTTCATTCCACAAGTTTTGCACTTCTGCCTGCATTCCAGATAAAATGTTGTAATGTCTTGTCAGAAGAATTGTTTAAAGGTTATTGTGTCATGGAAAAATAGCAAAACTGTGTTTTGAATAAGCCGTTATGTTATACTACAGACATTAATTACTATAAATTCACTCTTGATAAAAGCTACTACTCCAAGACTGATGTAGTCAATAGGGCTTTTTACAGAAATGATAATTACTTTTCAGTAGATGTGCAGCTTCCTTTATAGGAAGATGTCACGACTGTTTAAAATATAAATCTTGGGTAATGGCTTTTAAAATATACTTCACTAGTATGAGGTGTAATTCAGAAAAAAATTCCAATTTTAGTTTGTCTGTAACAAATGGTGAAACTGGTCCTGTAAAGAAAAATTCAGCTTCAAATCAAATTCATTGAGGCTGTATCTTAAAAGGGACTATGGAAAGCTAGCCATAACGTTGGCAAGGCAGTGGATTCAACACAGCAGACAAAAGGCCTTTGAGAGTAGCTGGGGTATTCCTGAAGCCTAGAGCATACAAACCACATGGGTAATTTGGCATATGATTCCAATATTAAAAGGGAAAAGAATGTTGGTTATGCGCCATAGCTGATTTCTGGAGTTTTGTAAATGTAATGAATAAGAAAAATTCTTAGGAAGCCTCAAATACTCTATCCTTACCTCACATACCCTGGATTGAAGCTCTTCATCCTAGGCTTGAAGTTTGCTGAAAACTATGACAGGAGCTATGAAAATGTTTCTTCATGTTGATGGCAACAATTTCTTTACTTTATTCTATTTAGGTCCTCCAGATAAATTAGGAAAATGGTTTGAATATCAAGAAGGCATTCAGTAGAGACAAGGGAGATAGGCAGTACTAACTTATAAAGAATGGGAAAATCTGACAGAGCAGTCTCTGTAGCAAAGAGGAGGGTGAGAGTAGCAAGAAGTCACATGCTGAATACAGCAGTGTGTTCTGGTTGCAAAAAGACGTGGGCGCTAGTCCCTAGCGCACCAGTGTTGTATGTAATCTGTGAAAGGTAGTAATTTTCTCTTTTCAACACCTGGGAATAACTGGAGCATGACACACAGCACTGGCAGGCATCATTTACTCCGTTCTGCCTTCCAGTGCTTCTCATCCATGCATTTTATGTGTGTTCAATAGAGAATCATTGTCCAAATTGTAAATAAAAATAATCGAGTGAGTTACACAGTGCATTGAAATGAGCACATTTGTTACTCTGAGAGTCTTGGATATGATTTAAACTGACTGTAACATCTGATTAACATGCAAATAACAGGCTAGATTCACTGGTACATTCCAGCTTCTCTGTAATGTTCTGGCTTCATAGGTGGGTTAAGATAGATTTATTGACTTGTGCAAGCCAGACAAGTGAATTGGATCCAGCAGTAACCATGGAGGAAGTCTAGGGAGGGCCTATGCACAATGTAGTATGAGGAGCAATCTGCTTATCTCCAGCACAATCTCTCAATTTTGGCATCGGGATTAGTATTGGAGCTTCCTCTGGCTCTTGGGACAGCTGACCAAGCATGGCATTCAAACAGCTCTCTGCAGCAGAATCCATGAAATAAGGAAATTGGTTTGAAACCCTATTAGTAAGCAGTATGAACAAGTACAAACATTCATCATCCTTTGATCCACTTAAAATGTGCTCAGCAGACGTAACATATTTTGACCAGACAGCAAAATTAATGACAAAATGACAAGTCTTGCATGAAAATGAATTCAAAATGTACTGTAGCTTACCTGTGATAGAGAATGGATTCCATCCACTGGAAGGTGAAAGCCCATCCCTATGGATTTAACAATTACCAGGATATTCGATAGATTTTCCCTGTTTTGCAAATTAAAGCAAAAAAAATCAAGGACACATTTTTTACTTAACACACAGGCACAACAAAAGACAATGCATGTTTTATTTTTTTCAAAGTCACTTAACTGCACACCTATTAAAAAAAAAACAAATTAAAAGTTTGTATTTAAATTTTTTTTCTCATAATTTATCATATCAAAAATAGGAATAGCACCAAGTACATACTATTACCTGTTCAACACCTTTTGGATAATTTGCAAGTGATTGGAATTAAGCCACTGAACGCCACCTACAATTAATACGGTCTGGTCTGTGTTCTCCAGGGGACGTGATCTGAAACCCAGAAAAGAAAAACAACACATGTTGCTTTAAACAGATGGCAAACATTTTAACTACATTGCTTTGCATTTCACTGAACTGTATCTGGCACCCTGATCAGATGCCTGATGTAATTTTCAGCTATTTTTTAACCACACAATGTGGTCTGTGCATGTTATATTTTATTGTTTACTGACTTTAATTGTAAAACGTGCTAAGCACATTGGTGAATAGAACGATAATACAAACAAGGGAGAGACAGAATTTGTGCAGTACCTCTGCAGCAGCTGTTCCAGTGCTTTTTCAAAAGTCGGTCTCTGGTTTGCAGTCATCCAGAACTGGGGGTAGTAGGAGTAACTGATAAATGTTTTCCCCTCATTGATATTGTGATAACATTTAACATCATGAGTCTTCTGCCATTCCTGAAGAGTCTTATTCACTCTTTCAATTAGATAATACATCATGCCTCTGTTAGTTGAGTCACCTATAAAAAGAATCTTTAGATGGAAAAGATATGACTTAGAAGTTTCACAATCCAGAAACCATAAGATAAGAGAAGAATACAGCTAGTTGGGAGGTTTTAAAATGCTTCTCATAATGTTCCATATCTTTTAAACTGCAAGTACTCTGGCAACTTAATACTAAATTTAGCAAGATCTGTGTGATTTGATTAATAAAAAACTGTATTATGTATTTTTAAGGTTATAGGTGGCTATAGATGCAAAAGTCCTCCATCTTTCATCCTTGGTGATAATTTCTTTTGCTTAAGTTTATATTTGCTTCTAATTGGTAGTACACAATTACTCTCATGATTGCTTGCAGCTTCCTGCTTTTTTCCCTACAATTTTTCATGTGGTTTGCTCCTATACAGCATGCATTGGTCTTCTATAAATGGGATTCATTGGAATTTATACCAAAGTAGCACACCCACACACACCCACACATCCCACAAAGGATGCAGCTGGTGCCTTATTTGTAGAGAGATGGTCTTTCTGCAGGTTCAAAGGGGAAAGAAAAGGGGGTTATTTGGGTAGAAGATCATCTGAATAGAATCCTGTCATGTGTGATGTGACCACCAGAAAGCATCATGGTCTGAAGGAAGTTAGAAATCCTGCTAGGATGACAGAAGTACTTTAAGTATAGCAGTCTCTGCTGGACTACCCTGAACTTGCAAATGAATAAAGAAGTTAAATTTGGGTTTGCTCCTACTCATTCTGTAGAATCCTCTAAAAAAATGAACATCTCTGTATGGGGAGACCACAGAACCTAAAGTGCTGTGGTGATTTTGTTTTAATGCTATTTCCCTATTTTAAGTGGATAGGACTAGCATTTCCTTCTGATGAAGCAGGTAATGGAAGACAAGTCCAAAGAGTAGGAGAACCCAGGTTCACTCAGCCAGAAATCCACAAAGAGGAACAAACACGAAATACTGGGATTAAAAAACCCCACAGAACCATTGCACAGTAACAGCCCTGTTCTCTGCACAGAAATACTCAGCTTCTCCTACCTCCTCTGGCACTTAGGGTAGTTGGCATCCTGTAACTTGGGATTTTGTTGTTTCCTTTCTTAATTTGATTTGGAGTTTGGTGTTTTACCACTGCCATCTTGAATATTTGATTATACAAATAAAATTCAGACCGCACAAGATGGCATTTAAGAATATATTTCCAAAGTTTTTTTAGAGATTTTATGTGGTAAAGGCATTTTGGACTATACTAATCTAACACATTTGTCTATATATTTATCTATTCCCATCAGGAATGTCACAGTTTTGAAAACTTATCCCACTTCTCACTCTTAACCTGTTGTGATTAAAAATAAACCACAACAGTGTACCAATGACACTTCCCACAGAAGAGAAGGAATATCAGATGAGCTTACCCTCATCTGATATTAGGGCCAAGAATGGGCATGACTATGCCTTCCACTTCCCATGCCTTGCCCTTTGTGGGCTTCTTGATAGATTATGTATGATAGTAAACAAATAAAAACTAGCACTGAGCTCATAGAGACTCTTCTAACTCCCATCCTGGACCTTTCAAAGCCACTTCATAGAGGAAATTCTTAAACAGCTGCTGCTCATGCTTGTATTGCACAAGCATTTCTCTCATATGCAAGGGGTTTTCCAGCTTTCCACATCATGTCAGAAAAAACCTCTTTAAAACAAGCATAACATGATTCACAGAAGTCAAGGATCCTTGGATCCATGGAAGGACTGGTTAGATATTCTCTCTTTCCCTCTCTGACAGACACAGACATGCATATAATGATTTACAATTAGGAAGATAGTCCATGCTTAGAATATGTCCTAATTCTAAAGTAGGTTAACTTGAGGTTTTAAGCAACAATTCTTTTAGGTTGCAAAATCTCTTGATTCTCCAGCCTGTCTATATCCGTGTCTCTTTAATCTCCATTTCATAAGCCCATAACTGTAGTATCTTGATGCATATCTATTTAAAAAGCAGTTCTCAGATATTTGCAGGCAAGGACATCATGAGCTTGTAATGTGGGTGAGAACATTTCTGTAAAAACCCAACACATCATTAACAGAATAACAAACAGGCCCTACCAAGTTACACACATATAGCAGTTAGTAGAACATACAAGACTGCTTCTCTTCTAGTATCATATTACACCATTTTGTTATCACAACACATGGGAATTGCAAAGAAGCATATTCAACTATTAATTACATTAAACTGGCAGATGGGGCATTTTTATCTCATTCTAGTGTGACTAGAATTGTCATCGTTGTTTCCTCCTAACTGTATTTGATCTAATCTCATATACTACTGATTTCAAATAGCAGGACAACTTCCATGGAAAAAAAGAGAAGAAAAGGACCATGGCCAGTGCCAATGAACATGATGCACAAATGTCTTTTTTGCCAACACTGTGCAGTTTAGGGGTGAAGAGTCACGTCAAACACTTCCTAAGTCTCAAACACTGCAGAGTATCGAATATTAAGATCTCCCTTTTTTTATTACGTCAAAATTAGAGCAAAACACATACTCAAATCCCAATCTACACTATTACAATTACACTATTACTACAGCATTTGAGGGCTTTGCAATTTTTCTATACCTACATAGGTACATACACATAATCAGTGGACCCGTTGATGAATTTTCAAGTCTGCCCTGGGCTACCTTCCTGGCCAGGAGATGGAGATGGAAGGGCACTATGAGCAGTCACTCAGTAAACCGCTATCAGAAGAAGCAAGTTAGTTATGGTCATGTCTTAAAGTGGCAGCTCTAGTCTGGAGATGCCATAACACTGGGCACCACATGAAACTATCAGGTGGGCCTCAGCATATGCCTATTGTTGTCCTGATGTTCTGAGAATGTGAAATATGTATCAGGAGTCAGCAGATTCCTTTAGAGCAATTAGCATAACTAGATGAAACAGACAACTGTTAAGGCCCTGACATACTTCTTCAAATACCATCACAAGACTGATGAGACTGCACTCAGCTGATTTCCAAATCAGGAATGAGAAAAACAGCAACATCACACTGGGTAAGAATACAGGTTGTACCACTAGGGAAATTAACCTAGACTTTTAGAAACAGGTCTGCTAAGAGAATAGTCAAGGCTTGCTGCAAGAGGGAAAGAAATAAATGAGCCAAAGTGGACTTGTGGTTGTACAGAAAGACAGATCAAAAGGGGAGGCCATCCTTAGAGATGTCAGTCAATTACAGTAACCAGATTAGCTTACAGTCATGAAGTCTTTGTTTGTTCAAGTAGGTATGAAACACATCAGGACCACTGGCATCAGTCAAATTTGTTTAACTCTGTCTTCCACGGTGAAATCACAGGTTTTTTGAAAGGTATGAAAACTAGAACTGCCATATGTGAAACCTACTGCCCTTGCCCTCTAGTTCTGAGAGACAGCTCTAAAGTCTACAGTCATCATGGGACAATAGCAGCAGTCATCCTCCAGAGACTGTGTGCTGGGATTTGGAAGGGAATGCTCTCTCATAAGCCTAAAGAAGATCACAGATAGAAAGATAGGTGTGCATTTCTTGTAATTTGATGCACTCCAGGCTGGTGGATGCTTAGCACATCATCAGCACATCTGCACACACACTGCATCCATACATTAAGATTTTGTCTGCATCCCACAATCTGCTTCTACCCATTGGCTCAACCATGATGTGAGATGTGTAAATCCTGGGAAAAAAACCCAAATTCTTCTATTTTGTCTCCCAAGTACATTTTGTTATGGTATGTAGGCCATCAAAAAGCATCTTTCAAAGTCCATCTTTTGCAAGTCAGCTTCATTTTTAGCAAATACTTGGAGGACTCAAACGTTAAAATAAATGGTGATTAGCCTGAGGAAGAAAATCCATGTCCTTCAACTAACCCAAGAGTTCTGATGAATTAAAATAATCTCTCAATGTAATTGAATGCATGGTAGCTAAAACCACATTTATTTCTATACAGTCAGATGAACTCATTGTAGTTGGATGTGCCATGCAGTATTTAATATGTTTTAAACAAAAGGCTCCAGGGATGATTCTGTATTTATCTCTATGATAATAATGAGGAACATAATGTCTTAGGTGGGTAGAGTAAGGCATATCTCATTTTTTTCACAAGTCTGGGACAAGACTTAGTCATGTACTGTTCAAGTTGATGGGGCAGTTGTCTGCAGGATGACTAAATGATCAGACAAACATAAGGTTATAATTTTACCAGACAAAGAATAACACTTCCACACAGACAGATATTTTCACTGTCTTCTGTTGCAAATATTTTGTGTGAAAAATTCCATTATAGCTTAAAGGCTTTGAAAGATTGTGTAAGCATAGTGGAATTCACTTCTTAACCAGACCTATCATTAAAAATTAACCACACTTGGGAAATTTAAACACCTGTAAGTTCAAAACACTACTTAACTCTAAAATATTATTAAGAAATCATAAGTTAAAATTCCTGTTTTAACAGCTGAATTTTAAGTACTTCAGCAAATATTGCCTTTTCATATTTCCTGTTCTTAATTACATATGACTCAATGGTATTTTATTATAAGACTAAACTTTGGTTAGTATTTTTCAATGATAAGCAAAATATATATGTCCCTCCTGCTATTGAGGCCAACTGTCTATATACTGCTAATTGGATAAATAATAACCTGTTAGAACCCATTTTCCTTTCCCCATTTTTAAAATTACAAATTCAATCTCGTACAAAAATCAAAGCATTATCTTAATACATTTGTATACGTCTTACAGTAAAAAGTCTTTAATCACAGCTACAAAGGATTTTGATGAGCCAACATAAAACAGATATAACATTTTACTCTGATGTATAATATTTTATTATCATGAACAATTTATTTGATTCCATTAGGACATATACATATGGAGTTCCTTAAGAATGAGACAGTCAGCATCTCATTACCCTTAAAGTGGAAGAGAAAAAAGACTGCTGATATTAAAAGTGTACTGAAAGAAAATCTACTCAGCCAGCCCCACTTTAACCTCAGCACTTCAAAATTTTCCTGTTTACTATATATGAAATACAAACATAAGACTGGCTATTCTTGCTAACACATCATAAAGCAAAATAAGGCCTCATAAAACTGTTTCTGGGCATGTACATATTTTCTCATGTCTCCATCAGCTTGGGTGTTATTGTTTCACTACAGGTGGTCTTACGTTTTTATGAGACCAAGTGTCCTGGTGTTGGGTGGGATAGAATTAATTTTCTTCCTAGTAGCTGGTACAGTGTTGTGGTTTGGATTCAGGATAGCAATAATATTGGTAACACACTGATTATTTCATTGTTGCTGAGCAGAACTTACACTAAGTCAGGGACTTTTCAGCTGCTCATTCTTCCCTGCCAGAGAGGATGATGGCACGAAAAGCTGAGAGGGGACTCAGCCAGGACAGCTAACCCCAACTGGCCAGAGGGATATTCCAAACCATACGGCATACTGAACAATAAAACTGGGGGGAATTAGCTGGGGGGCTACAGCTGCTGCTCTGGGATGGGCATCAGTCAGGGGCTGTTGAGAAATTGCACTGTGCATTACTTTGTGTATTTATTATTATTATTATTAATAATTTCCCTTCTTATTCCATTCTCCTAAACTGTCTTTTTCTGAACCCATGAGTTTTACCTATTTTCTGATCATCTCCCTCATCCCTGTGGGCAAGGGAGTGAATGGCTGTGTGGTGTTCAGCCACCTACCAGGTTAAACCAAAACACACAGAACAACTTAGTTCAAACAGTTTTATATGCACATAAACTAATATAGCAGTTAATGATGATGTGAAATCACTCGGAACTCATAGCCAGGGAAATGGATTTCGGTTACAGAGAAAGATTATCAAGCTCATATGAGCTTTGGAAAACAAATCAATTTTAATATAAGAAATAAAAGCAGCCTGGAGTTAGAAAGCAAATTAGAAAGTATTTTTGAAGGCTTCATTATGATGCAGATATGAAAGAAGTGCTCTGTTTGGATGACCATAAATATATTTCAGAAAAATTGACAAATGAATACAAGAAATTTGTTACCAAGAGATATCTGCTGCCTTTTATCATTATTATATAAAACATGAGAAAAATAGAAGGGCTGCACTTAAAGACACAGATGGTCTTCCATGTGCTGCATTTCAGTCAAAAAGAGCATTCCCTTTGCATCTTATTTCATCACTTGCTGAAGCGAACACAAGTCAGGATCGCAGCACAGCACTGGTTAATAGTTGCATGTTTCCCTTCACACTCATTAAAAGTAAAAATATAAGTAGGCCTTTTTTTCATCTTTTTTTTCCTCCCTTATAAAACCAATAAAGAAGCACATGAAAACAGCCTCCAGCTAAAAAAGCTGATATCTGACAATTGTATAGAGATTAACACCTCCTATTTAAATTAGAAGATGTAATCACAGATTTATGCTGTTTATGTCTTCATGATCATAGAATCATGGAATGGTTTGGGTTGGAAGGGATCTTAAAGATCATCTAGTTCCAACGTCCTGATATGTGCAGGGAACCTTCCAGTAGTCCAGGCTGAGCAAAGCAGATCCCTATCCAGCCTGCATCTAAAGATGGCAACTTCACAACTTCTCAGGGAACTGCTGCCAGAGAAGAGGTACAGTAATCCTTAAAGATTTTCTTCCTGATATCTAGACCTACTCTCAGCTCAAGGCTATTCCCCCTTGTCCGATCACTGCATGCCCTTGCCAATGGTCCCTCTCCATCTCTCTGCTAGATCCCCTTCAGATACTGGAGGGCTGCTCTAAAGTCTCCCCAGATTTTCACTTCTCCAGACTAAACAGTCCCAACTCTCAGAGCCTGTCTTCATAGCAGAGGTGTCCCAGCCCAGTGATCCAGTCATGGGCTCTCCTTTGAACTCATTCAACAGTCACCAATTTTCTTTTGCTGAGGACCCCAGAGCTGGACACAGTACTCAAGGCAGGGTCTCAGCCTTGCAGAGGGAGAAAATTACTTGCTTCAGCCTCCTCCCCACACTGCGTCTGATGCAGCCCAGGGCATGGTTGGCTTTCTGTGCTGTGAGCACACACTGCTGGCTGCCACGTTGAGTTTTTTGTCCACAAACACCCACAAGACCTTCTCACCAGGGCTGCTTTCAGGCCATTCTCTGCCCAGCCTGGATTTGTGATGGGGATTTCCCTGACACAGGTGCAGGACCTTGCACCTGGCCTTGTTGAACTTCCTGAGGCTCACAGAGGCCACCTCTCAAGCCTGTCAAGGTGACAAGGCATATAATAAATAAAAATTAAAATCACAATTGAGAATAGATAAATATTTATAGATGGTTATGAAAATAAACATGTATTTGCTAACAAGAATTGTATCTTCCTACTACTCAGTAGTGCCTTCATAAAACATCCAGATTACTTAAACCTGTATGACACAAACAAAAGTATTTTTCAGTGACCAAATGAAAAAAAAATCTTTTTCTACTACATCACTTGGGAAAAGTAATTCCAAAGCTTGACTTATCAAAGGCAGAATCAGGATCTTATCAGCCAAGAAGGGAACTATTTTTATTCATCTGACATTGGAAGGAAGAAAGCCTCTCTTATTTCTTAAGTTGTATTGACATAAAGGAGTTGATCCAGGCTCTACATTTATATATTTGGTAAAAGAAGCAAAAATGCTATTGCAAAATTTCAGACAAAACTAAAATCACTATAAAGTTGTGACAAAAAAAAAAAAACAAAAACATCTGAGAGAAAGAGATAGGAGAAATATACCAAAAGGGGAACATGCTTTAGAGTGATGACTTTAAAACAATAAAGCTATTCAATATACATCTGTGTAAAGGTAACAGAGGTAATTTAGCAGATTTCTACAGAGCAGCAAAGGTTATCAGACAGTGTCAGGAAACTTCTGTAACACACAATGGGAAACGAGTGCTATTAGTTACAGAGATTTTTCTCAAAGTGTTAATGTAACTCAGGATCTGGCTGTCATCTGACACTAGAATAGATCGGTGACATCTGCGAGTTAGAACATCATGGAATTGGAATTAAGAAATTAAGCTACAGAGACACATTTAATTTACTTGGTTTAAACAGACCCTTTACAAATGCTGTCCTGTTTTTGATACTCATGAATATGAGCAGTCCAGATTTGGGATGTGGAAATGCCAGCAAATCCTCTCAGCTATCCTCTTGGCAGTTCATTTCCATAGTGGCATATTGTTCCTCTGCTGTCCTTCAATTGCCTGACTAAAGGGTGGTTGCTTGTCAAAGCNTTTTTTTTTTTTTTTTTTTTTTTTTTTGTAAAGGAGGAGCAAATCAAGCTTCTCTGTCATAAAAAGCCATATTATTTAAAAAAATATTATTGCAGTAACTCGCAGCTCTATAGTAAGATAGAAAACCACAGGCAGAAATAACGAAAAATGGCAATAAAGTACTTTATAAAGTGCAGGACAAGAAATTTATCAGAAATGAAGGAGAAAATGTTAATTGAAAGACTATTATTTTTGTATTTGTCTATATGGAAATGCTCTTGGATTTCATTAAAATGCCACTTTTACTAACTATTTTCTCACCTAGACAATACACTTTAAAGAGCTTTAGAACAATTAATTACTTACTTTCTGGATACTTGTATCCTCAGTAAGGTACCTGAGCCTCAGATCAGAGCTCTCTCTCAACAGTTTAACAGTCATAGCATGCTTATTAAGGAGACCTTGTGTTTCCAAGCAATCACTTTAGAAGCTTCACTAAAAGAAAGAAATGTGCAAGAAGACTTGGTAAGATTAGTGTGCACAAGCAATGCCATGCATTAGGTATGCAGCAGAAGAAAACCAATTTGCACATGAGACAAAATTGTGACAACAATGCAAATACATCCTCCATTTACTGTCCTAGTGTACTCACTGGATGTTTGACTGGTAATCGCATACACCACAGGTCTTGAAACTCCAGTGGTGTGACCCAAGTTCCCTTGTGAAACAGCAGCAGACAACTGTGTCTGCATATGAGGCTAAATTATGGACAAAGGTTGGTTTTCAACCCTGTGAACTTTTCACCCAAATATTTCTCTAGTTAAAAAGGGATTTTTGTCACATACCAATCTTAAAAATATTTGAAAGCTTCAGGACACTAAATACCCAGGTAAAAAGGAATGAATTAAATGTAAATCCTGGTACATACCCTTCTGCCCTCCACACAGCGCTGGAGCTCGGGCTTGGCCAGCACAGAGTATCGACAGCCATGGGGCTGCCAGGTTATTTCTCTCCAGTCACAGGTCCTGTTGTCAGAGCAGCTGAGGCAAGGGACAATCCATTGCCCTGGAAAACAGCAATGAATGTCAGCAACTCCTCTGTGTTCTTCTGAGCACTTTATTACAGATGAAGCAAGATATTTTTGAGTATTTTACCCATGTATGAATAAAAAAACCTCATAAGGGAGTTTCTCCTAAATTAAATGCCCTCCAACCTTTTGAAGAGACTATTTCCTTTCATTGTGTTATGCCCTTTTCAATTAGCTAGGTTTGGAGTTTTCTCCTTTCCCTGAAAGAGCTGTGAACGCTCAAATTTGACAGCCTTATGTGGGTTCATTTCTCAGTCCATGTTGCCTTTCTTGTAGCAGCTCGTCCTTTCTCAACAGAAGGGATATGAGAAAGAGAAAATGGGTGAGGAGGTTGAATGCAAAAAGAAAATATTCACATTCAGACAGGTCTGAAGATTAATTCTCATCTACAACAAAATATCTAAAGGTTGGATTGAGAGCAATTGATATAAAAATGAAGCAAGATTAAGACTTTACTTCTAAAACACTTATTTTCTTTTAGTGAGAATTCAGAGGACTGTCCCAGACTACACAAATACATTTCAGAAGATGACAGTAAAGTTAAATGAATAACATATGTGATTTATTATAGCCTGATCCTATTTACAAAAAAGATTTTAAATATTAGGAGCACAACATGTCATTACTAAAAATCAGTGTGTTTTAGTAATCCCTTTTCTAAGGTTAAATGGTTTTGTTATTTTGATTTTCTAAAATTATTCCTTTCCAAAATCCTACTGGAAGCTTGAAGGATTTAATTTCTGAAGGAAGACAGAAAACTTTGGAGCCGCCTTTGTATTCAAATGAACAAAAGAAACACTTTTTCTAGCTCTTATAAGTACACACTGCTGACAGTATCTCCCAGTGCCTATGTAACTGCCAGCAAAACCTACTTTTGCTCTTATTAAAGGCATTTCACAAAGAAGAGAGCACAGGCCGAAGTCCTTGTGTCAATGCTATTGAGCCTTTCTACCACAGATGAGTTTCTCACCACAGCCCAGAAAACAGCCCCAAAGTCAAATGCTTGGAGATCAGACCTGGAGATCAGGTCTGTCCCCACTACTGCTACCAGGCAGCAGCTCAGCAGCCAGCTGTGTCTGATGGATTGCTGCTGCACAGGAAGCCACAGCAAAAAAAAACCAAGGCTGCTTATTGACATTTCACCTGGCCATGGGCTGAGGGGGAGGCTGAGTGAAGAAACCCTGAAGGATCCCAGTGGCCTTGGGAGAGTCAGCTGCTACCTCAGGAACAAGGGAATTTCCAGGGACACAGCCTGTGCTTGCACTTAGGCAAAAGTCCAAGTGACTATGTTTTGGCAAGTAGCAGGGTGAGTCATCTTAGCAGATAAAGAAGTCCTTCTAAATAAAATCATCAAGAATTTTTTTGCATGGGAGCCCACATAGGTATATCTAAGGGACAAACTCATCCCACAGTGCCACAACCATGCAATACCAGTTTCTGTGTACCCTGCACAGCTGCCCCTATTTCTGCCTTGTGCAGAACATACTCACACCACCCTCAGATGCACTTGCAGATGAGTTGGAGAAAATTATAGCAGACTGAACCTAAACAAAACCCTGGGTATTGTCTTTGAGCACACTGTGGTTCAGTGAGCATAACACAGCTTCCCCTGCTCCCATGGGTGCAGGCACCTCATGGAGGGCATGCTGGGCAAGTTCACATCATGGAAGGAGGGAAGGAGGGACACTTGGGACCATGGTGGGAGGGTGCAAGCAGGAAGATAGAGATACCCCATACTTCCTGCTCAGAGGTGTGTGAAACTTACATTTTCTGCATCCTAATCATGCAGCCACACAGTTAAGGACCATTTGAAAGTTCAAAATTTGTTAGGACAGAAAAATAGCATGCTTGTAACCTGGTGATTTTTGTGTGAAAAGAGAGATCTGAACTTTGGTCCCTAAAAGAGATGCTATGTAGAATTTTTATCAAAGGGTTAAATTTATTTTTTATCTGAAGTTACAAAATGGATAATCAGTTCCTGGAGCAGGGAGTTCTCTTCCAAATGAATACCCTCCTCAGCTGGGACACCAGAGGCTGAATTTAGGCAATTTCTCTTATTGCAGCCTCCCAGTGCTGGTTGTTATGAGTCCCTTATTCATGCTGACCCTCCCTTGGCTTTGAGGTCCCTGGTTTCAGGCTGTGGTCCCCCAGCCACCACTGGGGCCAGGAATACTTTGACCCTCCAAGATTTCTATTGCCACTTGCTGCTGGCTCCCACTTTGCAATCCATGACTAAATGGTCATTCCCAGCTTTACAGCAGTGTCACGAGGAGACTGAAAAATGCTAGGTCTCCAATAGGTGCCATGCAAAGTCCTTTTACTGTTTTGTACCTTTTGAGTAATAGAGCACGGACAGAATGGTCAGTTGGTTTGAAGTCAGACTGAGACCCTGCCACTGCTGTAGAGGTCTTAATAAAATGATCTGAGAGATGTTTCAGGCAGTGACCTATATTTTAAAATTATATGAAAACTCAGTATTTTTTTCCTGATGTTGTAATTTTTCTTTCAATCCAAATATATAAAAGTTCTGGCAATGTCTAAAACATATGAGATCCCTCATTTTATGGAATTTTCTTTTAAACATCCCATACTTTTACGAGCTGATTTAGTTTAAGGTAATAAACTAGAAAAGTAGAACTATATAAAACGAATATTGAGGAGCCAAAATTTCTGAACAATAAAAATTTAATCTTTGGCAACTGAAAGTGATAAGTAACTTTGAAAAGCTTATTTTAAATAGTTTGGTTTATGTTCAATAGCTCCCTAGGTATATTAACAAAAAAAAAATAGATCAATTTTTGGCATATGCTAAAGGTTAGTGGCAAACGTAAAAAGATCTGAAAAACATGGATATATGGAGATAAATTCATATTTTTAGGAAGCACTAGCATTTGTTGCTAACAGAATAATGCCTGGTTTTATATTTACATAGATTTTTTTATGATGCATGTAAATTTATGCATTTTAAATCAAACTATTATGAACTTTTCCTGTTGCAATTTCCCAACACTTGGTTAATGCACTTTTAACCTTCAAAAATAGGACTGTGTTAAAAGATAAAATTAATCTCATAAAAAAGAAGACAACAGCAAAAAAATTGAAAAAAATATTAGTTTGGAAAATAGGCTTATATTCTATAGCAATTTAAAGTTGCTGTTTCCTCACTTATTAGTTTAGCAGCACATAATTCAGCACCATTTCAATCAGGCAACATTTTGTGGCGCTTCAGGCAAAAGCATTAACATTGGCTCTACCAGGCAAGGGCAAGTTTACCAACAATCAAGTGAATGAGAGCATGAGAGAAACACTGTTAGTTTCTTCACAAATTAAAAATTGGCATAATCAAACTTTCATGAAAATTTGTAAGTAGGAGGTTTCCACAGGAAGAGTGAAAACTGGGTTTTTGGCTCATTAGTTATCAGTTGCGTACATAAATCTTCTGCTTAAGATGCGAGATTAAATATTGCCAGTACTCCCTAAAACTATTCTCATAAAATGGCATGAAAAGAAATACACTTTCAAAATAATTAGTTAGGACTGTTTACTTTCCATTTTAAAAAAATCAGCCTAAAATTGAAAGTTTTAACCAATAATGGCTGTACACTGGATAGCTTTGTTTTTTCTTTCAGTCTCTTTTATTTATCCTTTTACATTGTTATAGTCACAATTAAACATATTTTGCTTTCAAATATATAATCAAGGTTTTTCTATAGTGCCATACAATGATCCATATAAAGAAAAAATAAGATTCTAGTTTGATAATTCAAAATAAAAATATTTACCCTACACTGATATTAATTTGATTTATGACTAGTTTACTATTGCATTTAGTGTTTATTTGGTACCCTAAGGTCTTTTTCTCTGTGACTAGTCTATGGAAATATTTTTCTTTTTGTTCTATCTGTATTTATGAAAAAACAAAAGCAAAAACTATTTTTAAAGGGACATTATTTGCTCCAGAATAAATAGCCTTAGGCCTAGGGACTTACGTCCAAAGTGAGATTTACTCATTGTAATCAAAGAACACATTCATTTTGTTGGATATCAATTTATGTCTCTGCTGGATCCAAATCCAGACAGCTGTTGAATGCAGAGAGAGATCACAAAGAATTATTTTACACTGGGTACCACTGCAGGAAGAATGGAAAGTGAGATATAACTAAAACATATGCATCACAGCAACAGAAAATTAGAAGTGAATCTGTGATATCTTACACACCAGATTTTGTTATTGCCACAAACCACATTTCTACAGACTACAGTAACCTGCTTCACCTGCAGAAATTTATCATAAGTTGGGTTCTCATGGTCTCATTCAGTTGTCTTTCTCTCTTTCCCTCTGAGAAGCCAAACACACAGTTAACGTTTGCTGACTGCTGTAATGCAATAATATTGAACAAAGAGTTAATTTTTATATGACAGCCTGATTCAAACCAATGTGAATTAAAGGAGATCTTCTGAAAGAAAAAGATTTTTTTGGTAGAAAAATAATAATTTAATTCCTTCCTCTAAAGAATAGTGCCATGGTGACTAGGAGAAGAGGAAGTCTCTTCTGTCTTTGGCTGGACCCTGAATTACTTTCTCTGCTCTACATCAAAGGATTAGAAATGAGTCATGAAATCCTAGTTGTACTGAACTATAACACAGCCTTCTAAATTTTACCATTAATTTCAGAAGATGTAAGGTTACAGCTTTATCTCTGCTACTCCACCTTAGCCTCTGTACAAGGCACAAGGACAGTGTATGACACCTACTTACTTCTGCAGAATTATTGAGATGCCTTCTGTTGGGAAATGGCATTGCTTGGCTTCTCTGAAAATTTAACTTATTTAAGAAATATTACTACTTTAGCAGGGAATTTGCCATTTGCCATTCTTTATTGCCAGGATTGGTATATCATTTGGGTGCTACAAATTTGGAATGATTTTCCACACAAAGCCATGCTTTCAAGTTCCAGTTGGAAGCTGACACACATTAAAACTATACAGACACTAGTTGTCAGATACTGCAAACCCCTGTCCTAGGCTCATTAGACACCTTTTGGCAATATTCACTTTATAAGCACAAATTATTCTTCCCAGTTTTAATATACTTGTCCTTTGAGTATACATCTTCTGAAGATTGTTTGAACTTTGTGTATATTATTCACAATAAGGATGTAAAATATACTACATTCATCATACATTACTTAGCTAGATTCAGTATCCAAAAGGAGTATGTTGTATATCAGGAGAAGGAGATTGTTTGCCCGAGAAAAGATTCAGTGGATTTGGTTTGGGCTTTCTAGTTTTGAACTTTATGTCCTGATATTGTTGCATAGGATGATACACAACTTGTGTGGTTAAAATACACTGCCAGGAACAAGAGTGTCTCTTTTGTGCATTTCCTCCACATAAGACAAATTTATTGTTTGCCTCTGTTTCACATGAAGTGATGCATTCAGGCAGTTCCCACATTCCTGTTACTTTCTATTGATTACTAAAGGAGTTTGTGCGAATTTACTGCTGTGAGAGGCTGCTCCTGTTTATGGCAAAATAAAGAAAACAGTTGTGCCAGTAGACCATGGAGGACTGTTGGGTTTATTTTTCATTTCTCTGATAAAGGATGGAACAAAATTACTGTCTAATACAGCAACTTAAACATGAACAGCAACTTAAATATGAACAAGACTCCATACCTGAGTAGTTAAAGTACACTTGAATAAATTTTCATGAAAGTGTGACTTTCACATGAGTACCTCCTTGACAAAATCTGTTCTAATCTGAATTCCTACTAAACCGAAGGCATGTCTTGATTGTATTGGTTATCATATAATGTTTGATTTGTCCATCTGGTGTTTAAGGGTATAAATATACCTAAAATTAAAAATTAGTTTTTTGTTTCTAATATAGCAGTGGAGATATAAAATTCATCAAGTGTTGTATTCCTTTACTAAAGTTAATTTTTATTTTGAGTAGAAAATCCCTTCTATGTAAGATAAAGCATTTTTATTTTAAGTGGTTTTGATGGAATATTTAAATGCATTTTAAAGACATGACAATAACAGATGCAGTGGTGGATCACTGATTAGAAAATTACTCAACAAAAAATTCTCACATAAACAGATTAATCTGATTTTAAAAATCAGTAACTGTTGTGATAAGTTCAATTTATTGTGCGTAGGTTAGTGCAGGTCTGTAGCAATGAGTTAATACAGTTTCTACTTGTTCTTTGATGAGGTGCATGACTTAATTTTCAGAAAAAAAAAGGGGGATAAAGTACAAACCTTTTGTGTCTCCAGCTTCACAGGTCTTAAGCATTGTCTGGGAAATTGCTGAGAGGTATTCATGAGAGAGAGGCTGCAAGCCACAGGACTCTTCTGGGCGAATTTTGGAACCACAGTCCTGAATTAAAATAGAATCTGTGAAAATTACATCACTGTGTCCATCCACATCACCTTGAAATCTTCTTCAAGAGTAAAAAAGTTATTTGGGGTGATTCCATGATTAGTTCATCCTTAGCTCTTCCATATATAGTTTAATATGAAATTTAGAATCCTTTTTCCATGCAAAGGTTTTGCAATAAATTATCCCAATCCAAATTAAACATACCAGATACTACATTTGCTAAAGATATCACAAAATTTATTAAGGCAAACATACATACCTTTCATGTAACATCATGTGGTATCTACATATTGTATAATTTCTACCTATTTGCTCTTAGGAATTTTGTATGCCTATTTATAGTCACACGGGATCCATTTCTGTGATGAAATGCCCCAAATTAGCTTCAGGAGATACAGGTGCTTAAAGGAAAAAGAATTGTATTTTCTAAAATGATACTAAAATTAATTTCATAGCTGTTACATATTCACTGTTACCATTTAATTATGCTGTATCTATGATGCTGTGCCTAAACTGCACCAATGAGCAAAAGACAATTAAATCCTAATGGAGTCAATGTGCTGACAGTTATTAAAATATGTGCCACTGATATGGAAAGCAATATGAACACATCTTGGAATTTTGTAAATACTGATGGTTCTTGATTATCCAATCAAAAGGCAAAATGAAATAGTTGTCTCACAATTATTCTGACCTCATTAAAGTCTATGGTGGTGAAAAAAATTTTTAAAAATCTTCCCAGTGACTTCAAAGGTTTACAGTAATATCTGTGTATAAATATGCAACAAAACAGTGGTTATGGGTTGTCCTTTTCTCTGCTTAATCTCTCTCTAACTAGGGAAAGCTGTTATGACAATGAATAGGACAGTATCAAACTGTGTTTTGGAGTCTCGGTCTGGACATGCTGTACAGCTATTTTACAATAGAACTTCAATGAACTTTAACATCAGAAAGTTCCTACCTTGCAGTAAAATAATTTGCACAGGACTTCACAAGAGAGCCCCAAATTCCTGAATGTGCTGCCATTGCCCTCAACACAGTACCATAAAATAACTGGGATTTTCTCGTTCATTCTTCCCAGGGTATGTGTTTAAGCAAACAACATTTTATTTTAATTAAATTTCTTGGGCAAAAACATTAACAACAATTTTTTGTGGCTAGTTTTTCGCTAATTACAACCAACACGCAGGGAACTGTGTAACTGATTCCCTTTGACTTTGTTGTGTTTTCAAAGTAAAGGATATTGCTTGCATTTCATTTGTAATTCACATCTAAACTGTCATGTCATGAGAGATTGTGAATCCCTGAACAAGACTTATTTGTTTCATTTTTACCTTTGTACCAATCCTTTACCATCGCTGACATATTTAATGTAATATGCAAAATTAATCTACGGCAGCTACAGATTTACTGCAGCTCCATAAATGTATGGCACACTGAGGGTTTTTCTAAATGCATGTATATTTTCTATTGTTTCTATTGTTTTCTTCAGGTGCTGTGGTGACATGCCTTGCCCAAAGATGAAACATTTTGTGACCTTAAGTATATTTACAAAAGATCATTCATGGCAAAGATGAGAGCCAGACATGTAAACTTCAATGATAGTTGTTGCTCTGTGTCTGCTCTTCCTGCATACCTTCATTTTTAGAAGGGAGACATAACAAAGCCCTTGTAATTTCTGGATTAGAATCAAAAGTAAAATTCCCTTGCATTATGTACTTTAGTGCACATTTAGGATTGACTACAAGATCGGTGTGGCTTTTTGCTAGTAAACTATCTTTTTTCTTTATGGAAGATTTTCTGGACACTAGCAAATAAAAGAGGAACAAAGCTTTCTTCTGTACATCTACATAGCTTTTAATCAACATCAGTTGATATTTTAGAGTGAGAATTTCTGGAGCCCATCTATATGTGAAATGACAATTTCCTTGAGTCTTTCAGATCACACTGCAGTGAACCTGATTCTACATAATGCTTTAGCTTTTCAGAGATGGAACAGATTTTCAAGCCTGTTACTGAGTTTTCTCATTTATTACCTTCAAAATATTTGGGGCTATTAGTTCATGATATTTCATTTATTTATAGTATTTATAGTCTGGGTGCCTAATTTCATAAGAATCTTGTTTGTTTTGTTCACCTTTCAACATCCACACTATATGTCCCCTCAATTATATACTTATGTATTTACACATACATACATAGTTTTACTCAGGCATACATAAATAGTAAAAAAAAAAAATCAGTTTTAAAATTTCTCAGGTGAATACAGAGAGAGAGATGGACCAAAGCATTATGAAGCTGACAACACTCATGCAGTTGATGTCATGGGATGAATGCTGTACAGCAAAGACCATTGTAGATGCAGTGATGCTTCAGATTAAAGAATCTGACTTAACTATTAATGGATTTTTAGTTGCTGTTGTACCTTTTTTTCACCACCTCCACCTTAATGAAAAATGATTACTCTGAAACAACAGCAAAAGGAAAGAAGGTAAGAAGCTCTTGACTTTCCTGGGTGAAGTCATACCAATAGGAAAAAAAATCCATCTGTGTTCATTTTAACAGTTGGTGCTCTAGCAGTGACAGAGAACTGTAACAAAAATAAAGTTACTTTTAACATCTACACCTCCTGCTACTGATCAGCTCAAGAAGGCATTTTTAAATAGAAAGGAAGGATTTTCAGTATTTTTATGGAATAATCCAACTCTCTTAATTCATAGTTGTGGCTGAACCCATAATTTTTGGGAAGTAGACTTATGTTAATGATTTGAATGCTTTAGAAACTCCCATCCAGGACTCCTGTATACAAGCTCTACAGTCGGTTACTCAGTAGAAGTCCTTCATTTTTATGAAAACCCCTAACAATCAATGGGAGTGGTGGGCTCAGCTCTGAAAAACAGGCAATTTCTGCTTCAGTACTCATTTCTGAAATTGTACCTAGCTGAAATCACTGAAGACTACCCCTACTAGTCTAATAAAGGATCAATGTTTTAAATTAAATATCCAGAGAAATATAACTAAGATCACAGGAATTCCTTTTAGTGTTGCATACAACCAATATGTAGCCAAAATCCTGCAACTTTTTGACATCCAGACCTAATGGATGAGAGAAATCCCACTGAGTGTTCTTGGTAAAGAAGGTGTGAGATGTCTTGACCTGCCAGCTCTGACCCTGCAGTCTCTTGGCCAGCATTGCCCATCAGCCTGGGAGGTCACCCAGCCACCTCCTCCAGGCACTGCAGCCCTGCCTTCCCCTCATGCTGCCAGGGCTGTCTTACTCCTTTTGACTGCACTTTAGACATGACAGAATAAAGTTTCATGCAAAAGAGCTAATTTAGAACACTTCTCTGTTGGTCTTTGTAGGTTCACTGACTGAACTTTATTTGATCTGGTTCTATTTAAGCTGCCCTGAATGTCTCATGAAACTCTTTCATGTCTCTTTAGTCCATCTTTTTCTACTATTTTACACATAACTGAAACTGCATGAAAAGTGATCAAAAATTATGCTATGGAAGGACTTCTAATAAAATTAGTCAAAGAGTGAGCTCATGAAATAGTGAAACTGTATCTTACTGCTAGGGAATAAATTGTGAGCAGATGGATTAGCTCCACTCTATCAAATTTCTTAATATGGGAGGAATAAATGAAGGAACAGTTGGAATTTTGACCTCTATTCAACTGTCTCCCTCTGTCCAGCTGCATTATTCAGTGATAAATGAACCTCTGAAGATCCAGAGGTTCAGGCCAGTTCAGCTCAACATTCAAATTTACTAGATTGAATTGAAACATGTGTGTGTGCAAAATAAGCCTAGAGACCTGTCACAAGGAGAGGCATTCCCCCCTCCAGTTTGCTATTGCTGTCAGATGGGAAACAATGACTATTATTAGCCAACAAGCACTGCCTAAGACATAGAAAAAGACATTGTCTACATCAAAAGACATGCATTAAACAGAGACTGTAGGATTAATAGGAYTAATGGGATAAACTGATGGAGTAATGTGTCCTTGTGCTGCAGCTATGTTTTAAAGCAAAAAAACTATCTTTTATATCACCACAGTATTGTTTAAGGAACGTAATAAGTTCTATCTTCAAATATGAGATAATAGTTACCCAATGACCCCAAAGTAACAAGTGACACGTTAAAAGACTATGAGATGTTCAGTTCCCCACAGATTTGGTAGGGGCCATAAAAACACTTAAAAAAAGAAGTTTGGGAATTCCTGGGTGGAAAAATGTAGCACAGACATTAGTAGGAGATCGGGAATGATACAAAAAGCTGAGATTCTGGTAATGTTGTCAGGGCATCAAAGAACATGTTGAGGCATGGATAAAGTACAGTCAGCAGTCTAAACAGTTTCTAAATTCCTAATTGTGCTATTTATATTGTTACTATAATTAATATTACTGTTTCTTAAGAATAGAACCATACCCTAAATTGTATGATTTTTCTCAATCACAAATTTCTGCATGCAAAATTTAATTCAGAATAATATCACATGCTTTAACCAGTGACTGAAGATTGTCATAACTACATAGCACCTTGACTAACCACAAAAGAAATTTTGAAAACCCCAGTAGATGCCTCTCCACAAAGACTTAAAGCACTTACTGTTTATATGGACAAATAAATTTCACCCTGATGCTAGAGAAAATGCAACGTCTTCCTCTGCACTCAGAATGCTAACCTCACAGAAAGCTGTGAAACTGTTTCAAGAAAATATTGCAAATTTCATACCTCTAGTTTAGCATATTTTATGCGCATGGGGAACACAAAAGAATCTTTTTAATCTATGAAGGATTTTGATTAATTTCCATTTTATATGCATGACATCAGTTAGACCCCATCTGCCTTCCTGTTCCCAAACAGTTCAAAGTGCTGCATTTGTGAGCTACAAAAATATTCATGAGACCTAAAAAGTATGACTCTTAATCTATCAAATTAATATGCTTGTGAATTATCATTCTGAACAGCTCAGAGATCCAGCAGAATTAGCTGAATTAAGACAACTGAATGTGAAATCCAATTCCATTAAGACCAGACTATTATAAAAAAATTTAGAAAATGTTTCAAAATATACGTAATTATAATTGCAGAGGGGTGGTTTTTTTAGTATTTTAGTCAACATCTGCATGGATTTTTCAAGTGCTTTCTTAGCAAACATGCTTTCCTCATGAAGCTAATGATATTTTTCCAAAGCAAGAACAGTGATGATTTCCAGCTTGCATGCTTTATAAACAAGGTACACAAAGCAAGAAAGAAGAGGAATTAAAAGTATTTAGTATTTCCTCCTCCCTAAAATGGAAGATAAAGCAGGAAGAAGAAACAGCAGATAAAGAGAGGCATTTTGCTGTTCATGTTCTGGTGTTATTTTACTTTAAAAAGTGATATGGTGATGTTGACCTGTTGACTTTAAGAGCTGCATCAGCTTTCAATTCCTATTTTGTGCTCTTCTCTACATCGATCTTTCTAAGTGCAAGCCCTGAATGTGAACTGACTTGAATTTTGCCAAGTCCACTCTCTGAAAATGGGGAATAGCTTGAGAAAACCTTGTGCTTTTACAGTGTAAAAAGTAAATGTTTTAAGTGATAACCAAAGGAATTATTATGTATTTATGGTTCTCTCAATAAAGTGCTGATGTGACCTTGATTTTTTCCCTGGAAATTAGGTAAAAATGTTCTATACTAGCTGGGAAATTCCATAGCCTTGCAGCTTTTCATAAGGAGCATTCATTTCTACCCTCCCATGCTCAGGGTATGTGGTATTCACAAATCACACTGCAGAGAGGTCTGTACTCTAAGCCTCCTATGTGCAAGAAGCACTTGAGCTCTAGCCTTGTCCCTTTGATTTTAGGCTAAGACCTTTATATCCCAGCCATGATAAACACAGCAGAGCTTCTCAGACTGAAAAAAATATCACTACAATCAGAAAGTACGAAAAGAGAGAAAGAACGAGTTTAAAAGCATTACTGTTCCTTCACGATTTCTTAAACTGAAATACTCTCACAATGAATGCAATGCATTGAAAAACATGCTAGCCTAGGACTTGGTCCAGTGAGCTATACATCTGCCAACACTACTTTTGAAGCTTTTTCAATGTAAGCAAGGCTTGCAGGTATGAACTCAGTATTTCAGAATATACTGTAATGAAAGTACTTTTTTCTCATTTCTAGCATAAAATCCTTTAGATGGTGAAGTATATTTATTAACTTTTTATTTAGGGCCTGGGGCATACAAAGGTTAGGATTCAAAGGAGAGATTTAGGATGCTTGAGTCCAATTCACAACTCTGCCTCTTGTTTTCTGTTATCTTGGAGCTCCATTCAACAATATCTACCCTTGTAATTTATCAACTCAAAACCCTCATTCAGTTACCACCATTCTCCTAAGTGCCTGATTTTCTTGTACTGAGATAGGCAGAGCCATTCACAGAAATATGTAAGTCAGTCCCTTCAGCACTAACAGAGTTTAAAAATCCCTTTGCCAACAATGCTTGACCTAATAGGTGTTCTCAGGACATGGTACTGGGAGTGTGCTGCGCATAAAACATTAATTGGTATTTCCCTGGTAAAACATTTCTCTTGATGTAGAAAAGAAAGTTTAAAGTCTCCCTTTAAATTGACTGGCAGTGGAGATTTCAGTTCAAGCTCACAATGTTTTCCTTCGAGTCACGGGGCATTCTGGTCAGTTCTGTCTCAGGCTCTCCCAAGGAAGCTGGTTGCATTTTCTTTGTACACATAATTAAATGCTGACTTGTAAAAAGCCTTGAACCCACTCTAGTCCATAGACTAGGTGTGTAGAAGGAACATAGGCTGAAACTGGATGGAGGGAGCACCACTAGGCCCCTGATAACTGCTGTGTGAGAAAGGACTGACTGAAGTAGGTACTTAGATACCTGAGAGATCGTGGGGAATTCAAAGTGGAGGACAGGTTCTCCTGTAACCTAAGACTGGATGTACAGCTCCCATAGAAAGGTAAATCTAAGATACTTTCCATATCACTGCCTGTGGGGGAATATATCTGACTCCCTAATCAGTGTGCTGGCATGTAGAGAATCTTCTCAGGATTCACAAACTGAATTCTTCTATTTCAGGTTTAACAAAGGATTGTGCCTAAACATTGTGTGTGTGTGTGTGCTTGTGTGTGTGTGTGTGTGTGTGTGTGTGTGCGCGTGTGTGTGTGTGTGTGCCTTCTTCCCCCGAATTATATCTGATGTTCTACTAGAAAAAAAAATTAATTTTTTTCTGCAAGCTTCACCTCACTAACACTCCCTCCACACTATATAACAAGCCTAGTTACACTGCTGGGACATGTTCTGTTTCCCTAGACCTCAGTATCCTTAAATCGCTGTCTTCAACTGATTGCCCCAGATTCTCCTTTCTGAACATCAGAAAAGGAATGTGACATTGATTTTTTTTTTCAACAAAATATTTATCATGAATAGCAAGCCTGGTGACTGCCAGACAGGATGCAAAAGAACAAATTCTGCAAGATCAGTTCAATAGCAGCACTGATTCTACTGATTCTGTTTCTTTTGCTTCCTTTATGTGACCAGAAAAAAAAAAAAAAAAAAAAAAAAAAAGGAACAAAAGGAACATCAGTATTTCCTCTTTTATTCTAAACTGAGGTTAAAGGGGCCCAAAGGGCTGAAAAGGTATTAGTGAGCCATGAATAGACTGAAGGTAAGATTGCACAATTTCAAAACGTAATGTAATGTACATAATGGTGGCTTCAGGGAAAATTAAAATGTTTTTTTGTTTAAGGAATTACTGCACACACTGTTTTATACAGAAATATTTATTCAGCTCTCTATTGTACACTATGTATTGAGATACACATCACAGCCACACATGATCTGGGGAATATTGAGAAAGCCATTAATAATGCAGACTCAGAAACACCTGGTAGAAGACTTCTGAAACTGTTTTTCCAGACAATGCCAAAAAAACCTGTGATTTCCTGCCTTCCATGTAAAGACAGGGTCTACATAAGCATTGAAGCTTCACTCTAAAGGAAACTATGCTTGTATGTGTGGTAATAGGAGGAATTTCCCTTTACACATTTACAGTCTGCACTGACACATGCTTGCAGAGCAGCCACGGGCTTTGATGCTGACTGTCTTTAATGGTGTCCCAGGGAACACACAGAGTCAGATCCCCAGAGCAGTCGTGTTGAACACTCGATTCATTTGGCAATTCCCAAGAGCCAAACACCGTCCACTTCAGACAATAGTATTGCTGGTGAAAGGACCTTACCCTTCTGTATTTGGCTTTGTTTTTAAAGTGACCTTCAATATAGACCCATCTCTGATAAAGAATCAATCTTTGAGGCTTTTCGGGCCAAAGATCAAACCCTTCTCCTATTAAGGCATTAGGCTGTTTGCTTAAGTGAGTCAAGAGACCTTGAGAAAGTACATTTTTAGATAGAAAACATTTACACAAATCTTCCTAACTGCAACCAGCAAATACACTATGAAAATCTATTACTGACGTAAAGTTTAGAGCATTGTTGCCTATACAAAAAAATGTGAGGGCTAAAACTAAGAATTTCATATATTCATTCCCAGACACTCATTTAATACACACAGCTGGGATACAGGAGTAAGATGGGTAAATTTGTTTTCCTAGAACACCTAAAAATTTAGCCATGTAGTGATTTATTTTCTAAATTATAATGGGTTTGAAGTTGACTCGAGTGAATTTGCAGCACACTGGCTGCTATAATCACAGAAGTGAATAAAATGGATTTTTACTAACCAAGATCTCTTTTAAAAGATACTGATTAAAGGTTTGCCTTCTGGTGCACATCAGACTGAAAAAGAAGGCTTACAGCTTGATGTTCATTGAACAGGAGACTGCATGCAGGCAGCTTCACACATGGACAGAAAGAGATTGCATGCAGTTAGTGCCAAATAAGCAGGCTGAAGTTAGAATTTCCCATGATTTCTCCAACAGTAATTTACTTGCAGTAATTTACTATATGTACTTTTCTTTCAGCTAAAGTAATCAAGCAGTCACCAGCTGAACAAGGTCTCCCTCAAAAAAGACAACTACTTCTGAAAACCGAATAATGTGCTTAATGACTATATTTATCCCATTGCACAAGGTAAGTGGTGCTGATCCGAAGTCTTGCTTTGATAAATATTGAGATCACATTAGCATAGAGATGGGACATAGTGGAAATAGAAATAATAAAAAAAAAAAAACTAAAGAAAACCCCCCAAAAACCCCCAAAAACCCCCAACTAAACTTAAAAATCAAAATGTAGGCTCTCTCAACAAGGTATTAAGGCACTGTTGGATACTGAATTTTCCCTGACTTGTGCAAATACTTTCATATAGAAATTCACTCTTCCTTATAGGAAGACATCTGGAAGATTTCTGTGAATTACTTCAGGTCTGGGGAGCAAAGAGGAACAGATAATGCAGTTGGCATAGCACAATGAACATAATGGAATCAAAGTGACTCAGGTTGTTTCCACTGAGATGTTAGAAACCTGTTAACTACTGTTTTTCTTGTAAGGACAGAGGCTACACTTGGATCTGGGCAATGATCCCAGCCCAGGTGAAACTCACTCACCAAGATTCAGCACTTCGAAGAAATAACTCTCTGTAGAGCTAGGGACTTCATCTTTCGCAAGTATTTTGAGTCAGCCTGTAAGGTGTTTAGTGTTTAACTTTCTTGTGTCCACTAATAAAATTAATTACTGTAAATTCAGCCTTCTGGAGATGTAGAACAAGTTTTTCCTACAGCAGATTTGGCATGGATACATTCACATCCTGTAGCAAAACCTCACAAATTATAACTCACATTGTTTTTCTGATTGAAAGAATTATTTGATTACAAGCAACAGTCCTTGAGCAGCTCTACAATAATGGATTGAATATGATCTTATAGTTTCAATATTTTTACTTTACACAGTCTAACTGATGCATTGCCCTAGACCTGCCGATACTCTTAGTTTTTAACCATCTATTTTTCATCTTCCTACTCTTTCTCAGTAAGATAATGGTTATCTTGAATAAGAATTTTATGCAGAGTGTCTTCCCAGTAGTAAAAAGGCTCTACAAAAAGCCCTAAAAATCTTGAATCAATCACACAGACCAGATTCTCTCCAGGGCCAGCTCTCTTCCATGTGGAAAGGAACTGCAAGAACTTACTGTCGATATTGAGACTCTGGCCCTGCAGCAGTCTAGGCTGTTGCAGAATGCAAAAATATTTCCAGTTTGAATGAGACTTAGAGGATTTACTGTCAACAAAAGGACTGAGTTAATGAAAAGGATCTATTCCAACAAAGATTATAGTGTATTATAATAAAGCATACATTAGATTCCATTATATTCTGCATACTGTAATCTATATTAAATACATATTCATTTAAGAGAAGTTAAATTAAGTATTGGTGCAAGGATGTTGTCATCTTCTATTACTTTATTTTAATTCCTTCCTGCCACATCCCTTTTACAGCCTTTTCATCCTCTGACAACAGTAGATATAGTATAAACTTTACAGCCTTTTTTTTTTGTAGGATTACACAGATGTTGAGTAATTTTGTTGTGCTGATCCTCCCACTAATCTGTTAATAACCTTTTCTCTCATAAAACTGGCAGTTCTGCATGACTGAATCAGATGAGAATACTTATAGAAAAGTATTGATGTTTGAGAACTTCGTGTCTTTTTCCAATTATTTTTTCATGTTATCAACATGAGAAAGACAATAAGAAGTCTTGAGGGAAGGTCAGCAAAGGGAAAGGTGAAGGTGAAAAGAAGGATATGGGTTAAACAAACAATTGTTTTCTTAGGACACGTGGCAATTGAATAACATTGCTTAAATGATTGTTTTCAACCGCTAAAACATATTTGGAAATACTTTGAAATTTCTCTATTTTGCAATTAAACCTACCATTCTACAGTGTTGAAAGAATAACATAGGAGGAAACAGCTCAAGATTGGCTGCTAGTCTGAAAGCACTGAATTACTATTTTCATACTAAAGAGAGAACTTCAAAGAAAACATGTAGTAGATAAAATCTAGCTTACCATTTTGCACTACAAAACATCCACACAAAGCCTGATCTTAATAGAACACTACATAGTGATTGAGGAGATTAAATAAGCTCCTTCCAGGCTGATGAACTTCATCATCTAGCATAGTGGGGAATGGAAAGGTACACAGGTCCAACAAATGACCTCAATGCAGCAATGAAATCCCAGACATGAAGAGGCTCCAAATGGCCTCCACAGTGCCAAGTTCAGTGGCTTACGGATGATCCCACTTCCTCCTGCTAAAACAGCATAAACCTCTTCACTGTATCAGAATGCAAAAACGAAGGTTCATGTAAATGAAGGTTGGATTTCATCTTGGAGATTTTTTCCTACCTTAATGGTTCTATGATTAAATGAGACTTGAACGTGCTGTAAGGCATTTCATATAAAGCAAAAAAAGCTCTCCTTGGTCCTATTCTGTTTTTCTCACCTTCCAGTAATTGACTGAAGCAGTGAAGTTAGTTCTGAGTTAAAGCCAAACAAAAACTGTGCTATAATTATTTATGAGTGCTGGTGGTCCACTGGCAGTGTGCTGCTCATAACCAGTTTTTACAAGAAATTGGACATTTCCCAAGACATTTTTTTCCCTGTCTTCTGATCGACTTCACCGTCAGTTGTTGAGTGCAATTATTTCTAAGGTCCACAAGACACACAAGTACTTCTCCATAGCAAATACAGCAAGTTAAAAAGGTAATTTCTATTGTTACACCATGCTTTATTATATTGAATGTCACCAATTCTAGGAGCTAAAGCAAAGTGAAAGTTCCCCGCATACTCATGTTTGCACCCTACTAGATACAACTCATATATTCGTTTTTTTTCCCAACAGATCAGCTCTTCAGGTCTGATTGTCCTTTTCTGAAGCACAAGGTCTTTAATCTAAAGCTTTCCTCATATAGATGTAATGGTATTAAAAAAAATATACTGCCAAATTATCATACACTGTCAGAAAACTGATTAAGTAGAAGCAAGTTGATCATAGTTTATAATGATTTTATCTGTAATAACTTGCTGCCTGCAACACCCACATGTGCAGTGGTTCAGGGGTTGTCTAACCACATATTTTTGCTCTACATTTGTCAACTAAGAGTAGAGATCTGTTTGCACAGCATAGCACTCAAGAACACTGTGATACTTCCACAAGTATTTCTGGCTTATAAAGCAAAAAATGGGTTACCTTGAGGCTGTGGTATGTTCATCTGCATTTTATATGTTACAATTTTAACACTCTTTATATTTTATAAATTATATAACATGTTTCACATGCCAAATCACAGAATTTCTAAACAAAAAGGCACTTCTAATAATTAATTTAATCAAACACATATAGCTTTGAATCTTTCATATCATAACAATTTGCCACAGTCAAAAATCACATGGGGTTTGTTTGACCCCCCTCAAAAGTGTGCATCTTCTTCCATACAGTTCACAGAATCACAGAGTCACAAAATCATTCCACTTGGAAAGAACCTCAAGAGGTCTCTAATCTAACCTTCTGCTCCATGCAGATTCAGCTTTAAATCACACCAGGTTGTTCAGATTGCTTTGCTCTTCTAATCTTGGAGACCTCCAAGAACGGAGCCTACCCAACCCCACTGTGCAGCCTAAATCACACACACAAAAAAAAAAGTTCCCTTACATACTCCCAGCTAGAAACTGCCCTGTTTCAGTTCATGACCATCAGCTTTTATTCTGCTGTGCGCCTCTTCCTTAAAGATCCTGGCTCCCTCTTGTCAACCTCCTTTCGCACAGGAAAGCTGCTAGGATCTCTCCTGGAAACCTTGTGCATTCTGAGTTAAAATAGACCATTTCCCTCAACCTTCCTTCCTAAGGCAACTGCTGCAGGCCAAAAGTGTCCTGAGGGCTCCTATGGTGCAGCTTGTTATTCACACACATAGGAAACCTGATGGTGCTGATTTTCGAGTTAGGAGTGGGCATTCTTCTAGTTTTGTTAGGAAAGGCTGATTAGCAAATACCCTGGGAATTGAAGCAAATCTGGACATATTTAGGATGATTATGAAATACCAAGTTGTCTTAATTTTGCAACTATAACATTTTATGACAGAGATAAGCTATTGGCCCAAGAGCATCGTGTCATTCATATCTTGGCATGGGAGTTGATTCTTTGATTCCAGCTTAACGAGATTCTGTAAGTTATCTCACTACAGCTGAAGCCATTTTGAGTCAAAGAATAGACAGCAGGAGCTTCAGAAGTTGATTTGGATGTTGCCAAAATTAATAGCTTTCTGGAGGAATCAGGACAATGCCCATCTGCTACAGAGGGAACTTCCTGTAAGTATCCCGCTAACAGAAATGCTCCCATGAAGAGCTGATGCAAAGAGAATGTTCCTACCAAGAGGAATTCACTCAATCCAGGTCTTTATTTTTATTAATTAAGTTTCCAAGCTTCTTAAAGTCCAGTATTTGCTCAGCAAGTGAGATGGTCAAAACCATATCCAAAATAAAGTGTATGATGTGCTCTTTCCATCTTGACAGAAATCCACACCAAGACTTAACACCATACATTTCTTTGTTCTTCCCATGAAAAAGGCTTTTCCAGATGGTCCTTACTTCCTCTAAGTTGTTACTTAGGATTAAAGGAACATTTTTGAAGGAGCCTTTTAAGGAACTTAAAAACTTAAAAGAATAAAAACTGCATTTTATAACTTCTATACTCGAAGCTAATTTGCTTTGCTGTTCATATTATTCTATTGCAAAACAATAAGAGCAAATAATAATATTTACAGGTCAGCCTTCATATTTCAACAGCTTTTGACAACTAATAATGACTTTCACACCTAAAGGTAGGGAACAATCACAAATGGGATTGGAGCAAAGCTTCATAACTTTATAAGGTGAGAAGTGAACACTTTGAATTTTCATTTCATAGAGACAGAGCCTTCATTCTTATCACTAGTGGGTTTATTTTTCTATTATTTATTTAAATTATACATTAAATTCCTAACAGATGATAAAACCTTGGAGGGTAAAACCTCAAGCCATAAAAGGAAAAAGTAAAAAAGGTAATGAAATTATACTTTCAAATAAAATGATTATTGGAAAAGTGGTTTCTCTGCTCATTTTCCTTCATCACCAGTCTTCCTTCCCACCCTCTGTCTCATTTTCTCTTCTTTCACTTCTTTTTCCAAAACAAACCTTTCCAAAACCAAAAATCATGTTACCTCTATACTGATTTGACCGAGTATTATAAGAGTTTTAGGAATTTTTAGGGGGTGAAGAGCCAGATCCAAGACAGGTCCAGTCCATTAGGATCAAATATTTTCATTCTGCTCAAGTACAAGTATACACCGTTCACCACCCCGTAAGTCTTCAAGTCTGAATATCCATCACCAGATACTCACTAATCACAAAGTGGTACCAAGAGTTAACAAATCAGATTTGAACTACATTAATTTCATGTGCTAATGAATGCAACCAACATTCTGCTAAAGGAGTCTGTATCACATTACCTACCTCCTCTGCATGTGAGACTCATAACTTTGCTTGCATGACTTTTTTTAGTCAAACATCTTTTATCCAGATTACTCAGGATATGAATTACAGAAGATAGGTTTCATCTGATCAGATATTAGGAGCTGAAACACAGACACTACAACTTTATAGCTAAGCCACTCAGACATTGATAAAATACATATTCAGAACTGATCAACTGAATGGTGCCTTAAAATTTCTAATTCACACCAGTATATTGGCATCTAAAGGAACTAGGTCACACTGATGAAAACAGATGTCAGGTAAAATGAATCCCATGCACAACGTGCAGCCTAAAAAATACCTGGGTCACAGAAGGCTTTCCCTTCCATCCCACTGTCATATTTTCATTTTTGCGGAAAGCAGGGACCAAGCAAAGTATTTGTTACAGAAGATCAACGCAAACTCTCAGCTACAGGAGCAGCTGTCAGAAATGCACATGGTAGCTCTTCAGGTACCATGTCAGTTCTCTGGCAACTTATCAAACAAATGTCTTTTCAGGCTGCTGTAAAGCACAGAGGCAATCCATACGTCTCCATCTTTCCTACTGTAAGAATACTAGGCAGCAGAAAATACTGTAAATATCTTTTCCTATAGCAAACCAAATATAAAATTTAATGGTCCCCAATAGACAATAATTTCTTTCACAGTCTGTAGAAGCAGTCAAAGAATACAAGAGCTTTGAATGGGCTTTGGAAACAGCTAATTGTGGGCAGTAAGTCACAATAATGAAACACAGAGCTTTGAAGATACTTTCAATATTTTGCTTTCAGAGGGAACAATAAAATACATTTTGAGAAGACAATACTTTCACATTTCTTTTTAGGTGGATTTACACATTTTTCTGTGCGTCTGTTTAAAGTCTATGATTATTAGTTTAATTTCTTGTAAAACAGAAAAATTAAGTTCCTATAGAGTGTGATATACCTTTGATCCATGACTCAGTTTTCCATCTGCTCTTAGCTGAAAACAGCCATGAAACACAGAATTATTGAAGTAGAACAAAACAATTACAATACTCCATTTTCATTTTCTGAAACAGTAGTTTTTCTACCAGAGGCCTCTATTTTATTGATTAACCTTTCAGACAGAGCCTGGTCTATAATGCCTCATCTTAATTTGGCCAGTCAGGCATTCAAACTCTGCCAAACAAACAACGGGGAATAAAGAGCTTATTTCCTAACATAATCTCCAGTGGAAAGAATTAATAAAGAAGGTGTGGATGATGTATTGACTCTGCTTTTTCTGAGTTAGTGCCTCGAAGAGATCACTGAAAATGTCCCTTGGCTGAGAACATCACGATTTCACCTACCTGGACCAAACACCAAACTTGCCCAATAAAGCCTACAGCTACTTTTGTCTTTCATGGCATTAACCAGCAGAATCATCCCACACAGAGGGACCAAGTCGAAATTTTTAGATTTCTATGGCTATTTTTGAAATCTCATCTAGGCTTAAAATATGTTACATGTTAATTTTTGTCAGATTAATCAGTCAGCATTTTTGCTGGATAAACTAAGCATAAACTCAGTAATTGAGACTGTTTGTTCTTTTACTTATTGAAAGTATGTGAGCCTTGAGCCTTCCTTCACTGGATTATAGTATCAATAGAGTGGAGTGTGTTCAGGTAAAATCTGCAACACGGTGTTATAAGAGGAAAAAAGGAAGCCTAACATACTTCTGCTTAATGATGTGTATGCAATGACAGTTCAAATTTTATTTTCAGAAACACCTGGATAGATCCTGAAGCTAATAAATCATTATACTTTTTGACAATATATGTTCAGCTCTTCTGTTATCTGTGTGTAGCACTATTAAAATTTTTAAAAAAGTCATTATTTCAGTATTTACATGTGATCACAGGTTGTCTTTTTGCAGCTGTTGTTTTGTATTTTTTTTACTGTTTCATTTGTGCTCTATTTCTGTTCTTCTCTTTCAAAAGAACAGGGTTTTACATACTCTGTTCAGAACACTAGAACTTACTATAAGTTTAAGAAATGTAACACAGCTGATGCTAATAGACACAAATGTCTCCTAAAGTAGTTTTCCATATTTATGTTGGAACAGATGTTTTACATCTTTTTGTGTCCTTGGACACCGGCCATTCCACAGGACTCCAACAGGAACTGTGTGGCTAAAACACGTTTAGCCACATTTTTCTAACAAATGCATCTTCCTTTCAAATGCATCTTCCTTTCCTACCACCAATATCAGAGGAAAGAAGAGGAAAAATATTAATAATTTTTCTTCATTGTGCACAGCTGACCAGAAATGCAGATAAAATGTCACAATTTTCCTATGAAGTTAGATTAGAGCTTTACCTCTTGTGACCACATATTGCTTCTCATAACCATGCAAAGCAGCTTTCTTGAGATGAAAAAAGGCATTTACAAAAATAGCCTACCTTTTCAATTTGGTTTTATGAAGTCAATATTTAGAAAAAAAAAATCTGAGAAATTCAGTTTTTAGTCATTAGGCTGAATTTCTGGAAAAGCATTAGAGCAGTAACATATAGTTGGAAATTACTTTGCTAGCAAGTAAAATATGTCTGAAAATGTCCTTGTTTTCTACTACATCACAGTTTATTAATTTAAACTAGATAGACACAGTAGTTTGTTTTGAACAATGGATTAAACTAATTGCTTTGCTTTTATACTTTTATGTAAATCATAACACCACAGTTCTGTTGACCTCCAACCTCCTTAGACTTCAGCAATCATAAATGAAGTCTTTATTCTCAATCCCAGCTTCAATTTGAGTTGAAATCTGTATCATGAGTTTGCCTTCAATTCAGAGATTTCCTTTCTCAAACTCTTCCTTCCTTTCTCTAATGTCTATATATATGGTTAAATAGCTTCATAACAGAATGTTTACTGGGTCAAAAACAAGGGAAAAGTCTCATTGTTCTAATGATGGCATCTGTCCCAAACCATATTAGCTACAAATAATTGCTTCCTAAATTGCAATTGTTGGCAAGGAACATCCTGGTTTAAAACCCTCTTGACCTTTAATTTACAGAGCAAAGCATTTGTGAGCAAGACTTCTGCCAATAAAATGTCTCTAAATTACACTTCTCTCTTGTTTCACTTCTTTAAAACTGAAGGGAAAGAGAAGTTCTTAATCTCAGATAGGAGAAAAATAAACTGATAAAATAATTAGCAGTTCTACTTTATTTCCAGTTTAGACTAACTAAATGTAGCATAGCACAGTTTTTTACAAAAAANGTGAGAATCCTGGACACACAAAGCAGGATAGAAACCTATGAGCAAAGAAATCCACAGGGTCATTTAATTCATCTTTCCATATTGAAGCAAGATCAAGTGTGCCAGCAGTTTTACTAATCTCACTTAAAATCTTCCAGTAAAGGGCATTCCACAACACAGCTAAAAAGTCCGTGAGAAGCCACATAATCTATCACTCATGAAATGCTAAGAAAAATCAATTCGCAAAAGGAATGAGCACTAATGTTCTTTGCCAGATATCTGTTTCACATCTATTATTTCTTCTCTATAGGACCTTCCCTTGTTTCATAGATGGATATTTAACTAACCATTAGTAGAAAGGAATTAATTCACAGGGCAAATAGCAATTCTCTAGAGATTTGCAACTATAAAGTTAAATTTAAAACAGCGCAATACAGAAGAGACTCTGGCATGAACAAGTCTTCCTTCAAGCACAAGAAGCCTTCATAAAAATGTGAATCCAGAATCTAAACCAAAAGACCTGCTAATAGAAAACTACAGGGGATTTATGCTCATTTCAATTAAAACTATTAGAAATATGAATTTATTTAAGATACTGATTACTAATCCCAGCTACTTTTATGTGAATACGATCAAGAGACAAATTCTTGTGAGTAAAATTTTTGATTAAATATGATATGAAGGAGTACATTGCATCCTTTGGACCTTGAATCAACTCTATCCTTCAAAATGCCTCAACAGCACTAGAGAAAAAAAGAATAGGGGGTTTATTTTAATTTGAATGTGATGAAAATAAACAGTTGGTTGCAAAACTGTAAATACAACTGTGTAGAAAAACAATATTAGTCAATGTGTTCCCCTTTTTCTCAGGTGGTCTAACTTGTACGAGAGTAGTAGGACATTACTTGTATCATATTTAGCTTCACAGTAAGGCAATTTTGGCACAGCTTCTAGCTTTCAGAGTGGGGAGTTGCAGTTTGACTTGGCAGATGATGCTCCTGACTTACGTTGCCAAAGGTCCAGAGGTTGGAATCTAGCTGCAGCTATGTGTGGGATATATACACAGCAAGTCCAATATCCAAATACAACCAGTCCTCGCTAATGAGTTCTATTCCCTTGTACATCTGATTGCCAGCTGGCAGGCTCACAGTTTTATCTGTGGGATTTAGAAAATTGGAAGGGTTACAGTCAATTCAGATCTTCAAAGATAGGTGAAATTTTTCTAGATGCAGAAAATATTCCTTGTTTTACTTCTTGGGACACATATACAAAACTCACCTGTGATTCCTGTGTACAGGAATTACAGAAAAGACATACTATGGGATGGAGTTGCTATTAGTGTGAAGTAATCCATGGACCTGAGGCATTCTCAACAGTCTTGACACTCAACTGATTTTCATGGATTCTACACTCAGACTCAGAATAGTTCAGGTTGAAACAGACTTCAGGAGGCTCAAAGCAGGCAGAAATGTGATAACTCATTTACTGAGGGCTCCAAAGTATTTCAAGTTCCACATACTGCAGTCTAGCAACTTGGTTAGTTTTATTTTGAAACAATGTAGGGGAAATTTCTATAAGAAGTGACTGCATGTTTGCTAAAGAAGCAATACCAAACAGCTGCTGAAAACTTTGAAATATTTCAAAGCAATACAGCAGAGACTTAGTGCACCCCACCAGCCGGTTAACACAGCTCTAGTCAAAGATGTCCCAGTCAAAGGTTTTAACCCATTCTGTATTGAACTTTCTCAATCCGGTTTTGTCTGATGTTCCTTCTTGGAGTCTCAATCTGAATTGCCATAAAAATATATAATACCAGGTTGGAAGGGCCTCAAGAATCACCTGGTCCAACTTCTTTGTCAAAAGCAGACTATACACAAAATGACCCAGCACCCTGTCCGCTGAATCTTAGGTGCCCATCTTTGGGTAATCCACCACTTTTCTTTGCAGTTTCAATGGCTGACCTCATTGCGAAAAATATTCCATCTGTGTCCAAATGGAATCTCCCCCAGAGTAATTTATATCATTACCCCTCATCTTTTCCATGTAACTCCTTGCAAAGAGGGAGTCTCCATCTGCTTTGTAGCCCTCCTTTAAATACTGGAACATAGAGTTGAAGTCTCCCCTAAGTCTTCTCTTCTCAAGACTGAACAAAGCCAGCAGTCTCAGCTTTTCCTCATCTGGCAGGCTTCCCAGTCCTTTGATCATTTTTGTGCTGGACCCTCTCCAGCCTGTCCATGTCCTTTTTGTGTAGTGGGGACCAAAACACAACCTTCCAGGTGCAAATATTTTATCTCAGATAAAATCCCAAATGAGTTTTTTTTACTGGAAAATTATGTTTGCATGGTATTTAAGGTGACAGAGAACTATTTTTTTGTACATCAATCCATCATCAAAGTATATAAGAGATCAAATTGCAGACACAGTTGCCTTAGGACAACTATACTGTTTTGGAACTGTGGAGAATTCCATAAACCAGTAACAGACAGCTTCTCTGAAGACTGACTAGTCAGATATTCTGATCCAGGATGATCAATGGAATATGATTCAGAAGGAACCATTAAGACCATCAGCAGGACAATTATTTAAGGTGATGTTGCACTTCTTATGAAGGAAATAAACAGTCAGGAGGAGGACACAGTAGTACTCATCTTGCATCCATCTGAATCTCACCTCACTAATGACATATCACCAGTGAACTATTGGCCAGGAAGCAAATAATTCTCTCCCATCAGAGAAAAAGAGTTTTCTGCAGAATATTCTACCTGTTTTGTTAGATAGACAGAAGAACCTGGACCAGGTAGAAAACAACAGGAGGAGGCTATTAAGAATGAGGAAGATAGGACACAACTAAGGTGGAGGCAGAAGAAAAGGAAACTAGCAGCTACGTTCTCTTTTATTTTAGGGTAAGACTGAAGAAAGAAGGAGGACATTCTGGGTTGAAAGTTTGTTTTATGAAAAACTCACCAAATTGCTTCAATTCCAGTATGCTGAACCAGCCTTGAAAAGAAGCCTCTTTGGACATCTGATACTCCAAATAGGGGTAGAAAAACTGAAAGCCTGGACAGACAATGAATAAGTATTTCTGAACCTAATTAACACATGCATCAACTAACTTCCAAAAGAATTATTAGCATTTTATTATAGAACTTTCCAAGATGATAACAAAAGTATTTCATACCTTCTGTTGAACCACTATTTATGCTTTATCCCATTCTTTAAAATAGAATGTTTAGTTATATGCAATAATTCAAATGTGAAATTTGGTGATTTCTGAAACCCTAAGTACAAAAACTCACCTGTCAAATGAAAATAAGTCTCAGACTTATGGTTAACACAGAAAATATTCAAAGCAGGAAATATCTGTTAAGTTTCTTTATACTCCTAAAAACAGCCAGAGGTATAAAAAAAAATCAGCTAGTTTAATTCAATTTTTTCTGATGTGCTCATTTCAAATGGGAACTCTGATGTTCCCAGGAAAATGATATTACTAAGGAGACTGTATCAGTCTTTCAGACGGTGAATGAATGGTTCAGTCCTTCATGTTATTTTCTGATTTAAGATCAGATGCGTCATGGTGCCCTCACTCCTGTCTTGGAAGATGACTCAGATGCCTAAACTGTTCAGGAAAGGTGCTAAAAGTCTGTCACAATCAAGCACTAGATTGAAGCAAGTACATCTTACCCAGTCTCCAATAAAAAATCTTTTCCCAGCCTAGCAATGAACAAAGGTTAGGGACAGAAATGTAGCAGTTCCCAGACATTTGCATTTAAAAGAGTGCTGTTAAGAAAATGGAATATTATATGTCATAAAATCATCACATAATGAAAGCAATAACAATGAGTTATGGCTTTGGCACTGTTCCACCAAAGTTTCCAGATGCTTTGCAAAATGTACAAACGTACAGACTGTACTCAGTTAGAAAGTTTCAGTTACTTTGGTGGGGTTAAGCCAGGCTGGCACAGCAACAGCTGAATGCAGGCTCAGTCCTCATTTGCAACAATAAAATGCAAAAAGCATTTATACAAAACAGCTTAAGAAAAAAACCTAAGTCTATTATGGATTACAGTAAACTGCTTCATAATGTCAACATAAAGTATGCAATATATCTGAAAAGAAATGCATGAATATAAGTAAAATAAAGATAATAATCTATCCATTTTTTTACACAGAAGAATTTCATGCAGTTAATGTTGAATTCTCTGCTGGACATTTCAAGACCCTGTGTCACAACCTGAATTTGCTTTCAAGTTGTTTTGAATATATTAGTCATCACTCATTTTTTAAAAGACTTCTGAATATTCATTATTAGTTTTGAAAATGCATCCTAGTCATGTGTACAAATGTTGAAATGTGTGGCCAAAGGTGTGTGCGTAATTGAAACTGTATGCGCAAAAGTATGTTTTTCAAAGCAGAAATAAAGATGGTCGGGGTTCTACGAGCCAGGCACCTTCTCATCCCTTGGCAAAAATTCCTTAAAAAAAAAAAAAAAAAAGTGCCANAAAAAAAAAAAAAAAAAAAGTGCCATTTTATCCTTACTACTGCAAGTAAGGAACTGCTAACAGTGAGATATAATGCAAGTTTCTCCCACTGTGATCTACAATGTTTTTTTTTGCTGTTTAGATTATGGCTTTAATAGGGATGTCTTTTCTTCCAGGTTTTTTGCCAGGTAGCATTACTTATCACACTAGCTGCTCTCTACGTGTATCTAAGTGTTAGCAATACTGAGAACTGCCAATGTATAAAAGCTTAAAGTGCACTTTCTGTATCAGGAGATAGTGGGCCTGAGTCTTAGCATCCTGCCAAAAAAACTCTGGAGAAGCCTTCCAGGGGCTCAGGTAAAAGGAACAGAGTGCCTCCCTGTGAGTATTTTCTACAATATCCAGAAAAGTGGAAGCTAATGTATCTGCTTAGCCAAGTCATGTCCTTACATCCTGGATCTCAAAGTCCTGTACACCATAGCCTCTAAAGTTCTCAGTGATTTGGTGCAATATTTAAGAGAATATTTAATTTTTAACCCTGTCTGCAAAGGGGGAAAAGGTCATTATTGCAGGGTGTCACAGTATTCTGGGTTTCACCGCCTATCCTAGGTGACGTTACAGTCTTTTGTACTCATCTTCCAATCCTTCTTGGACCGCAATCCAATCTACTTGGATTATTGCGAACAAATATCCAATCTATTTTCAAGCTTAAAAATTTTCCTGACATCTACTTTCCTCTTGCAGCTGGGGAACTGGAAGGTTTGTGAGAGTTGGAGCCTGTGTGTGAACTTCCACAGTGACTGAGCTGACAAATGTACCTCATTCCTAAGGGAAGGTGGGTGACTGGAGCATCCACTTGTGCAGAACAAATTTTAACCTCATTCTCCTCAATCTATATACAGGCTCAGCAGAATTCTCAAAGCAAACAAGAAAAGTGAGAAAGTTGAAAGAAAAAGGGGAGGGAGAAACAAAGAGGAAAATGTAAGACCTATAAAATTTCATACAGGAGAAACAAAGCACCATAACCTTGTACTGGTATTAATTTTATTTTGCTACTCTTGCCCTAAACACAAGCCTTGGTTTCTCCAACCCCCTGTAGCAGCCAAAATATTACAGTGGAAGACTGCATGCACAACTGATTAGGGAGCAGCAGTGGCAGAGGTTATCACAGACAAGAAACTTTGAATACCAGAAATGAAATACCAGTGTAAGTGTGCATGCCAGACTGAGAGCTGCTGCCATAGATGCTGTTCTTACATGGCTGCTCTGTTCAGTGGATTTATTGCTTGTAAAGATAACTTTCCTTTGGTCACTGTAACACATCTATATTATTTTGATCTCAGGGTTACTAAAACACTAATAAATTCTTTAGTTATGTGCTCCTCCCATCTGTTTAGTGCTAAAGAGTATGCACACTGCAGGGCCTAGTCTTGCACAGCCACAGGAAGGGACTCTGCTCATGACTGGCCCTGCCTACAGATTTCACTTAGATTTCAAATATTCAGGCACAAGATTTGAATCTTAGCTTAAAAGAACTCCCAACAAACCAAAACAGTTCCTCTAAATTGCTCCATACCGCTTTAGGAATGGAAAAGTCATATCCTAAGATTTGAATGTGAAGATTAACACACAGTCCTGCAAGATGCAGCTACACATTTTTGATGTTCTCCTACGATCAAGTACAAATACAGAATTCTTGTTGCATTTTGTTCTCATACTCTATTTGTGGAATGTACAGATCTTCATGAAGACCTCAGTTTAGTCTCTACTCTCATTGCACAATCAGCTAGAAGATTCCAGGTGTTGTGTTTATTCCTAAGTTAGACTCGTCAACTCATTCAGTGAAAAAGGAAAACTCATTCAGTTGGCAAAGGGAAAACTTTAAGTATTTAACTGCAAACATAAAGAAACAGTAAGAGGAGCGGTTGATTTGACAGTAAACACTAGTATCTTGCAGATTTCTGACAAATGAAAGCTCTGTGTTTGACAGTGAATTTAGGAAAGGAAGAAAATAAAATCATATTTGGCAAAACACATAATGTGCACTGTGCAATACTTCAGCGCATTTAACTATTAAAAATAAAAAGTGCTTCAATTATCTCTTGATCAGGTAAAGCATTCTTTGTATACATTTTTTTAGTTTCGACTAAACCAGCTACAGAATAAAAGCATTTGAAAGCATGATTGGAATAATTTTAAAAGCATTTGATTTAATGCTGCTGATAAAATGTTTTTATGGAGAAATTTTAAAGGTACAAGCAAGGAACTTATAGCCAGTTGAGTACTTTGTTACTCTGTTCATAAATGAGTGGAAAATATGACCACTTGAGTCTGAAGAGTTACCCAAGTATGATGCTCACAAATTAAAAGATCAGTCACTCCAACACAAAACATATAATTAAATTTACTCCCTCTCCTTGATTACTTCCCCTACTTGCCAATGGAAGTAGGCCCAATGGGAATTGAGACAAAAATTCTAAATCCATTTGAGGATTTCTAAACTTACATGTCTTTCACAGGTTTTCCCCCCAAAGTTTGATCAAACTGCATTATATTACCAGATGAAGAAGACTACCATTTTTCATTTTCATAGTTTTTAATTTTGAAAGGGACATTGATGGTGGACCTAACAGATATTTTTCCACAAACATGCCCAAATGTTTATCCACAAAGCAACCAAATGTTATTGATGAACACATAAGCAGGAAGAAAGACAGAAAGAAAAAAGAAGGAATAAGAGGCTATATTCTTTCTTTGTTAGTTCTGATTATTCTAGCAGATTATGTCCCACCAATTTGTAAAGACTTTAGGAAATCCCACTGCAAAACTAGTTCAGAAGACAGTACCCAGGCCCCATATGTACAAGAAAATCCTTGATATTTATAAACTCTGTGTAGTCAATGGATATACTTCTCTGAATTAATAATGTGATAATTCACATTAAAAAATAACCTGATAATTTATTTTTTCATGTCTAACAGGGTAATTTTTCATAGCTATGATAGCATGTCATCATTCAAAAGAGCAAAAATATTAGAAGAAGAAATTCAAAAGCATTGATAGATACTACAAACATGTTTCTGTTTTAGGAATAAATAAATAATGACTGTCCTGGACAAATGTGGGCATGGATACAACTATACACATTCCAGGCCTAATAAATATAGCTTAAGACTCTGGGCCTGAAAAGATGGAGACATATGGTATTATTCAGAACAAGTTATCCCACTGACTTTAGTGGAAATGTCCAGTGTGGGAAGTTAAGTATGCTCACCACTTTGCAGAAAAATGTGCTAGATCTTCATGTTTTCCCTCTGAAACCTCATCAAGCCATGGGGATTAGAGGTCCCTGAAGTATTTTCTGTCTTTTTGCTGTTATGATGTTGTTTAGTTGCTGCATTCTATTAATGTTCCCTTTTGTCTAGAATTCACTTGGCAGCTCTTTGAGATTTTCGTTACTATCATAACCAATTTCCAGCACATCCATACTCTCTCACAATAAAATTCTGAAGTGTTAAACATCTGCTTTAAAAAAGTCCCCCAAAACTACCACTAAATTAAAGCTGTGCAATTTTTCTGTCAAACATTTCATCTCTTGAAAAATATATTATGGTATATTGCACAATAAGTTTGCTTAGGACTGTTTTAATTTTGGTTAATAGAAGACAATCCATCAAGAAGTTTTTTCCCAATATATTTTTTATTTATATCTGTAGCTCAGTTGTAGGAAAAACACTAGGCTGTTGGATCAGAAAAGGTATAGCACAATGGGGACAGTTATCAGTAGTATCAGTAGGGTTTTTGAGTTGTGACAACATACTCCATAGGAAAAAAAAAATCATATAGCAACAAGAGGTCATGGAAATTAACTTACCCTATCAGGTGACCAGCCAACAACATTCAAGGTATTCAGGGTTTGGTACAGGTACCAAAACACAGGAATCTAGGGTCTAAACAATTACTTTGAACATACACAGTTCTGTGCCACTTACACAGAACTGGCAAGTATGCACAGTCAGTTTCTGTGGGATCAGCAGCTTGAAGGAAGATGTGATACCAAGCTTCTGATGTGATAAGAAGTGAATATTGTGGCAATTGATATCTGCTCCCTTTCTGCTGGTATCCTTTTCACATGGCAGTTCCTAGTAAGTTCCTTGATCCTCTTCTAAAGTGATTTAATTGCTAAAGATGCAATAGTTGAGAACTTCCCTGCTGATGCTTTTCTTTTCCTCAGAGGAACTCAAACTAAGAGATCAGAGTGACTGGAAATAGTCCTCAGTCCTTCTCCCAACACAGCCTGCTTTGGCCAAGAAAAGGCTGGTGCCTTTGTACTCCACTGAGGTCATTAAAGGGAAAGCTGACTATGGGGAAAGGACCACCTTGAGATATCAGGATAACCATTTATTTAATTTTTTAAGCTCTTTCATGTTCTTCTTTGTTTTTTTGGGGTTTTTCGCTGTTGTGTGTGCCATCCACAAAGAAAACATAGCCACATAGGGAATGTCTGAAGGGAGAAGGAAATAATGCAAAATCCCTAAAACATAGGAGCAATGGTTCCATAGGAAAGTACGGGCACGACATATAATACAATCTATTAGCGGTATGAACTGAAGGTGTTGCAGCTGTCCCAAGGTATTTTATAAATCAAGGGATCCTACAGGACTGTAATGGGTTTGCATGGCAAGTTTTTAGTATTGGGGGGAGCTGCCAGAAGTTTCCACCATGTCTAACAGAGCCAATGCCAGCCAGATCCAAGATGGACCAGCTGGTCAAGACAGAACCAATCAGATATGGTGGTAGTGCCTCTGGGATAGCAGAGTAAAGACTATAAAATATTTATTGTGCAGAAGTAATTGTGACCACAGAAGTGAGGAGTGAGAATATGTTAGATGAACAACTGTGCAGACACCAAAGTCAGTGGAGAAGGAGGAAGAGGAGGTGCTCCAGCTGCTAGAGCAGGGATTCCCATAGAAAACATGGTGCATACCATGGATACCATGGCTGTGCCTCCTGCAGACTGTGGAGGGCCATGGTGGAGCAGATATCCATCCACAGCCCATGGAAGAACCCCACATTGGAGCAGTGGATGCCTGAGAGAAGACTGACCCTGTGGGAAGCCCACACTGGAGCAGGCTCCTGGGACCTGAGAACCTGTGGAGAGGAGTCTATGGTGGAGTAAATTTGTTGGTAGGACTTGTGATTCCACATGGGGACCCAGACTGGATGAGTCTGTTCCAGAAGCTCTGCACCCTGTGGAAAGGGACACATGCCAGAACAGGTCATGAAAAACTGCAGTCTGGAGCAAGACTCATACTCATGGAGAAGTTTGAGGGGAACTGTCTCCTGTGGGAGAGATGTCTTGGTGCAGCATCAATAAGGATTCCTTTCCCTGAAGAGGAAGCAGCAACAGAAACATGTGATGAACTCGCCATAACCCCCATTTCCCATCTCCCTGCACCACTGATGGGGAGGAGGGAGAATTTCAGAAGAATTTTTCCCCTTTTTTATTGGGTTAGACAGAGGAGGCAATGCCCTCCTTAGAGACAAAGGAGTAACAGAAGGACAGGCTGAGTCCACCTGTACCACATATTACTCAAATTCTTTACTGAAGTCCAGAGGACTTCTGCATATGGTGGCTCATTGTCATGGCTGTTTCACTTGCCATGCCATGCTCAGACATTAAGCCACTCACAACTGCTCCTTCTTAAATAAACTCCAGAAGCCTTTGATCTGTTTTCTACAAGGCCTCCCAGCAGATATTGGCATCTACTTTATTTTTCAGACAACACCAATGGAATGAGATTTATGAATAACTTCTGTCCTCTGAAGCAGTCTGGTTGCAAACAGCTGAGTACATGCCACTCAAAGGAAGACTTATGATCAGCAGCAGAAGTTTGTTCTCCGAAAACTTTTATATTTTTCAAGGTGAGAACCACTGACAGTGTGACCAACAGAGGAAGACTGACAATTTTACGCTGATAATCCAACTGCTTGACAATAACTTGGAAAATCTATAACCAGATTAATGTTCAAGGCATCTTCAGGTGATGTTTAAAGCAGAATTTTAAAATTTATGTATTTTATTTAAAAGTACAGGCATTAGCTTCAGAGCATCAGGTATCCATGTTTGCATTATCAGTCACAAAAATACTAAAAACACTGGGGGAAAAGTCTCAGGTTCTAAAATTAATTGCTACAGCATCGAATACTGCCAGTAGCATATTGCTGTGTTTCATATAGACCTGTGTATGTAAATAAACAGTCTGAGATAACTGGAAAATAGGCTTGATTCAACACAAATGAGAAACAGAACTATGTTTAATCATAACTATATGAGCAAAAAATCTGAATAAATAAATATACCAAAAGTATTGCAAAATAGACCAGAAAAGACCCCAGTAATTCTTTATAAAGAGATCTAATATTGCAAAACCTAGGGATCCAAACATAGCATGAAAGGAATGCTTTTTTCCTCTTTGAAATACAGTGAAATATACTCCCAACCAATGTTTCTCAGCAAATAGGCTGACTGTCTTTAGTAAAAGGCAAGGACTCATTTAAAGAGTGGTATTATATGTAAAAGTAGGTAAATGACCTTCAAGACTCCATTTCAAATTCAAGCTCGTTTCCTCCCAGTAACTAGTCAGAGCCTAGGTCACCCTTACTGAGGTACTCCTGCATTCTGTTTTCTGCAATGCATCCCACCTTTTCTCTATTAATTTTGTCTTAACTTGTCACCATTTTCATTGCAACATTCTGAAAATAATTTAGGTAGATTACTATAAACATTTCTATTTATTTTAATTTGACCGAATAAAAATAGATCACTGAGTAAGATTTTAATTCATAATCCTTAAGTTAACAAGCATCTGTAATAGCTGGAGCTTCTTATCCTAAAGGGAACAAGATTGGACTTGATGCTGACCTGACTATACCTTCTCTGATGTGATTGATTTAAATTTTTCCTTTGTTTATATCAGCACACTAGCCCTGAACAAAATCAGAAACACTTAACTGTCCACCAGCATTCCACACTCTTTTATGTTGCACTATGTTTAGCAAACGCTTAACTTGACAACATTCATCACACAGGTATTTCATTTTATTTTTGCAGCTAAACAAGATTGAAAGCACACACACAAGGATTAAATGGCCTGAATTCCAGATGGCTTGCTTGCTCCATAAAGTAACAGTATCTGCTGAGATGATCATGGTAGTGTAGTTCTTTCTCCTTACCAAATACATGCAGTAGGAAGTTTTCCTCTGCTCTTTTGTCATCTTCTTTGCTGCTCTCTTATTTCACGGCCTCTGAGTTAATCCTTCTATTCTTCCTATTAGCGAGTTTAAGCAGGCAAACTTCAAACAGACTAGTGATGGGTCACAAGGTTTAATGGGTATGTAGATAATCATCTAAATTACATTTCTACAGCTGATGGGCCAGACAGGCTTAGAGAGTAACTTTACCAGCTTTCACTGTTAATCAGCAAGGATTGTGTGTCTCAGTACGTATCTGCCTTTGCCTGCCTCCCCGAGGGCTTGGGTCATACTGACTGATTAACAAAGGCAGCTGCATTAGCTTTCTTCTCCTGAAAAGTGTGGCATGGAGGCCCAAATGACTTGAAAGGCAAATGTGACCACAGCTCAAACACCAAGCACTCTCTTCTCATCACTGTGGAATTGCTGGCCCTCCTCTTGCAGGTTATGATACTCAGCAGCACAACTGTTGTTGCCAATTTTCATGATCTGTTAACACTTAGGAAGCCTTATGCTGAAGGCTCCTCTTTCACATCTATTGTGGTATCATCAAGGGGAAAATTCAACAGCTATTTCACATTTTCAGATGAATTTGAAAGCAGTGTATGAGGTGAACCGAAAAGAATACACCAATTGAACTGTCAATAATGAATGCCCTGGATTTCAGCTTTGAAGCACTAATAGTAGAGTGCCAGGTAAAGAGAATAACAGTTCTCTGTAGGATACAGAGATTTTACAGCCACAGAATTAGCAATGGATCTATACTGTGAAACTGATTTTCTCAGTAAAGGGTATCAAATCTGAAATGAATGTGTTTTATATAAGTGATTTTTGTTTTATACCTACCCTGATTCCAAAAGGAACAAGAGAAATGGTGGATTGGCTTCCTAACTTTGGCAGAAGTTTGTCCTTCAGGTGTTGGACTCATCTTGCATAGTAAATATTTTTTAATGCTCTCTATCAAGTTCTTAAACAAACACAAAATCAGACCAATTAAACTATTATTATCCATGCAAGGACTTTTACCATCTCACTCAGGAGCAACACAGGCCAAAACCAGTAGTCTTCAGAATAGTAAAAGCTTTTAAATACATTTATAGTTCTATAAAGAAATCTGACAAGCCAGCTAGGATTCTGTTTTGGGCCTCTATTAAGAACATTTCACAAGAAGAAGCTACTGAGGAACAAAGTAAAATTATCTAGAACACTGACTTCCTTATTTTTCTCTCGAACTTTGAGAAAAGTTGGATTCTGAGTTACCTAATTTTTTTCTGGATGAAACTACAAAACATCTAGGTTTCTGTGACCTAGGTGCAACCACTTTTGACTGAAGTTTGAGACATACAAGAATTAAGCTAAATACTTCTATAATTGTCCAGTCTGTGAAGTAAGAAATTTCTCAAACTTCTCAACAAGGGTGACCAAATTTCCCACTTTTGTCATGGACAGGCCCAGAACTCAATGACTGACCCATGTTGTGATAAAATCTTCAGGTCTCAGTTTTGTATGAGGTATTCACTGAGACATGGAATTATCCCATTTCCAATTTCTTGTGTGGTGGCCTGAGTAAGTTACTGACACCTGGAGCCACAGCATCCACAGCTCTTTCAAGGAGAACAAAAATGGTCAAATCTCTACACCATCATGAGACCCCTGGCAGGATTTTGGTCATGTCCCATTTCCTTACCAAAATATCACATGGGGAAAATAATCTGCATTTCAATTATGCGATGTGACCATAGAGCTGGAAGGGGAGACAGCCTTTATGGAGTGCAGCAATAAAACACTTCATGCTCTTTATTGTTTTATTGTGCCATTTGGCTGAATTGCAGAATTATCCTTTTGCCTTTTATTTTACCAAATCAGAATTTTATGACTGTCATTAAAAGTCCAGACAAATTGCTATTCACTTATTATGTCATTACTATTTTAAGTTTAATGTTAATAACTTTTGCTTCAGTGCAAACTGCAGTGACCATTTATAAACACCCCACAGAATTATGCTCAACACATGCATTACAAATACTTCACCCATATGCTGTACTGATTTGTCTGTGATTTATAAAGTGGCAGTCTGATCATGGTTGTAATACTTTGTGTGCTGTCATACAGTGCAAGTTATTTCTAATTAATGAACTTTCTCTTCATGAATCAGACAGAATTCAATACATTGACAGACTGCAAACACTGACACAGCTATTTACCAAAATCATAAACTAAATATTTCAGTTCAGAAACTTTGGATGACCCCTTCTTCTTCCCTACCCCCTTCAACTATTGTACTTTTAAATGTCATTGGATTTTCTGGAACTTGTAAAGGAGAACTGTTTAATTCAAACTTTCAAGTTTTCATACTTAACATGGTTCATTCAAAGACCTGTAAGGCTTTGCATTTTACTGAGCAGTTAAATTTAAGTCCTGATATTGCATAGTTGGAAATAGAAGCAAAAAAAAAAAAAAAAAATAGGGCTTCACTCTATCTTCCTAATTTAGCCTAGTTAATGTAGGCAATGCAAATCCTGACCCAACATGGTGATTGAGACAGCTAAGCTAGGTTCCCTGTAGAATCATGGAACAGCATCTGCTAGAGGGAGACAAAGGCCTCAAGTACATGATCTGTTCCTCTCCAGAGATCTCAGGTACCTTCACAAGGTAATATCATCAGTACAACAAAGCACATGACTCAAGAGAACCTGTCTCTGCCTGCCCAGTGTCTGGCTCCAGCAGTGCCTCTCTTTAGGTAGGAGCAGTCAGAAGGAAGCAACCAACTAGTCAGGCTGGGCCAGGTCCCCCCAAACACTTCCCCTCTTGGCTGGCCTCAGAAGGAGGTGATTCAAGCATGTGGCTCCCTCTTTTCCATCGGTTCACCAAGCTATAACTTTCTGCCCGAACTACACAACAATGCAGCAATACATGGAGAAATTACTGTGTAGGGCAGAGAGAGGAAGAAAGAATAAACACAAAATAAGTTCATGGTATGAGGAGTCTTTTGCAAAGTTACTGCTACCAGTCCTCTAGCAAAATGTAATTGATTCCAGTAGTGTTATTGGACCTGTATTGTATTAAAAATATCAAAAATAAGAGCCAAGGACCATAACTGAAAATCTAAATATGTGGGATAATTGCCTGATAACTTAGCACAAACAAAAAACCACACAGCTGACAAATATTATAGAAAAATAAGTTTTCTGATAAACTCTTCCAGAGAACAGTGTTCTCCCAGGAGTAGAATTGCCTACCCAGCATTTACTGTCATCTGTCTCCTTTCACAGCCACCCACAATGATTTGCTGCTATTATTTAAAAAGACATTTTAATCCTTTGGCTAAAGGCAAGGAATCAGAAAAACCTGGAACTCTTCCAGTCTGTACTGACAGTCTGTCATGGGCTCAGAGCTAGCAGTATATCTATGGAATCTGCACCCACAGCACTGTCTCTGTCTCAGCATCTCCCCATCCTGTAGCACGTCAGGGACCAGCTATTATAGGGCTGAAATGTCCAACCATACACCCCACTAGCACCAGTGAGATTTTGCTCACCAGTTGCAATCATACAGGTCACAATTTAACTCCTTGACATTTTTAATCATGCAATCATGAGTTTCTCCTTGGCTAGTTTATGGGCAGATCCTTATTTTCTCTATCTTTAATGCGTCATCATACATGCTCATGGGATGGTGTCAGTAATTGTATGAAAGGGAAGAACGGCCTGAGCACACAAAAGAATGAAATTAGTCTGTCAGGTCATTGAGGTTTACCTTTTATCACATAATTTCCTAGTACTGTCATTTTTCTGAGGCAGCATAACAGCAAAATAACAATTCAAGTCAAGAGTCACCTAACTGAGTATCTAGGAGGGTGGGATGTTCTTAGTAAGGCTCCTAATTTCAAACACATTAAAGAAGAAAAGAATGGTAGGAGATACTAAATTTTTCACTGCTGAGGTAGGAGGTGCTACAAACAACTTGTTGTGTCAATAAATTCAGTGGTGCTGAAGAGTGATATCACTCCTGACTTAAGAAGTTCTTATCCATAAGAGTGCCAAGCAAGGAAAAGGAACAGAAAAACTTAGAAAAACTAAGGCTGGAAGCTGCCAATAAAATTCTCAGTCTTTAAGTCCTAATTATTATAGCAACCTAGAACTTCTTCTGGCTAATGATTGTAAACCAAATTAGTCTGTTGGTGTCATCCCAGTCACTATTGGCTTATAATTGTTTAATCATTGAATCAGCATTCACACAGATTGTCTCAAAGCACTGGGGGCAATTTATTCATCAGTAATCCATGTAACACACCATTTCCCAAGTATAGAGTACTGTAACAATGACAAATGTAGCTGCTGCTACAGGGAAACATCTGTTCTCTTCAGTCTCTGCCTGAAACTTCTGGAAAGATTTCCTGTTGGGTATCTGGTATTAATCTTGAATCACATGTGAAACAGGAAACTTAGCTACATAGAGAAGATTAAGCACAACAAGGAGCATAAGCAAAATACTGTAAACCGTAAGATTGTAAACTTTTCTTCGGGCAGCTGGAGCTAACATGAACTTTAGACTTAAATTTTGGGCTCTGTAATATGACATCCCCAAAGTATTGAAGAGTAGGATGATGATCCCAGTCAGTCACAGCCTACTGGAGAAAAAAATGATAAATTTTTATTCCATGCTCAGGGCAAGAAATGCCTAAACAGAAGCATATACAAACTCATTCTTTTATTTCTTTCAATTTTATGCCCAAGTCGTGCCCATTTGCTCTGTGTGGCCTCATCAGAGTGCAGCAGATGTCTCACAGAGAGCATTGATTATGTGAACTCGTCACTACCAGATGATAGCGCAGACTGTCTGTGAAGTTAACTTCGTAGGTGAAAAACAGGCTTGACTTCTAGAGCATTATATTAATTCCCTCAGATGATGGATCTATGCTCTGCTGTGTTTTTTGGGATGTTTCCTTAAAGCAGCAGACGCTGGCTGCTGATTCAGGTGTCAGCCTAACGGCAACATCCAAATTCTGAGATCCAAAAGGAGTTTAGCACAGAACTACATAAATATAAAGAATATCCATCACAATGGTTAATTGTTCCTCTGACTCATGTACAGAGTGATGCTTTAAATCATCACAAAAGTCTTTGGTATAATTAAGAAAATGTGGTGAGCCTTCTCTCCCCAGTGGTATAGATGTTGACAGACAGAATATGCTGACTCTACAAAGTTTGCTCTGAGATACGCACACAAATTAACCCTCTACATGAAAATTAGCTAAGTGTATTTATTATTTAAATCTCTCCCTTGCACATCATCTTAAATACACTTTTTTAGAAACACCAAGGTATGTTATTCAATTTAGGTCTTTGTTCAGTTTATACTTACAGTGAATGATAATTAAACATCCCTTGATCTTTAAATACTTTAAAACACCTTCAGGTAGTTTTTTAGATTATCCTAAGATGTTGTTTGACCTAAATATTTAGGAAAATCATTTAAAAATTCAGCAGTTTTATGCAAGTGTATTCACTTATAAGCATTGCCTGGCAGATATAATGGAAAAGAATTCAGCTGTATGCTTCTGTCAGGACAGGTACTCAATCAGTATAATTTGGAAATGCTCCCCTGAAATTAATTGAACCATGTTGACATATAGCAGCTGAAGATGTAACACCTCAACCTTCTTTTTATGGCAGTCTCTCTGTTAGCTCTCTATTTTGTGGCTTTCACCTGAACTGCTGACAATTTAACACATGTTCAGTTTGCTATGTATTTGCTCCTCAAGGCCATGTGAACCTCACTTTGTTTTTCCTGGGAAGTGGGTTTCAGTCACACAGAAACAAAATAATTTATAGGTTAACAGCAATGCAAAAGTACTTCTAGTGTTTTGTGTGTTTCCACACATAAATTACTTCAATTTTTGAATATGAGCTCCTGCTCATTTAAAACCATCAAGAGCTTTAAACCCAATCTCAATGTGATTTTTTTTTGTGAAGAAAAAAAATCTGCCTTAAACAGCACTCACTAACCCTCTTTCTACGCTCAGAAGCTCACTTTTGTCCCTGCACTTACCCCACCCCCCCTTGTGTTCACATCGAGAGTATGAGAACCTTATCCTAGAAACTTGTTCATTTTTAAAAAGGTTTTCCCATCTGGTTCAATGGTAGCTGCAGGCAGGGAAAGGGATGCTTAAGTTGGCATTGCTCCTGGAAAACATGATTGTCATACTGTGCTCTCACCAGTGTTTCTGAGGAAAATTTAGTTTTGGCTATTTCAGATCTTTTTGGTTGTCCCAGCCACTCCCTCCTTGAAAAGAGTTAGCATTCTGGACTGCACAATGGCTAAAGTATCTAACAGTTACACCAACACAAATTTTGAATGCTAGAATTTTTAAGTCAAATAGTACTCACTGAATCAAAGCACCCTCTTTTGAACAACAGCAACAACAAAAAGCCCCTCAAACTATTTTTTTGACATCTGGGGCATTTTTATGTTGTTTTCTGAAAATTCAAAACCACTAAAAGAAAATTTTCACCACCTCTGTACCTGAGAAGGCAGAAGTATGCAACGCATGATTGTTCCTATAATAGATATTCTCTTTTTTCTCTAAAAGGCAAGTAAGCTAACTTTGCAAATAAGATACAGTCTGGTTGCTGATATAATTAGTCTGTAGTTCCAGAGATGCACTTTCCATGCCTTTTTAAGCAAGACACTCAAACTCAGAACTGCCAAGAGAGTCAGCTGCTGCTACAGTAACCACTACAAAACCTAAGAGTCTGCTCACAGCGTTTACAGTGACCTTAGGACAGAAGAGATGGGTCGTTTGCAGTGGCTGTGACGCTGAATCTAATGAAGCTAATGGGAAATTCAGAAGAGACTAGTCTGCATCCAGCCTATCCTAATATAGGACAAGTTCTTTGTTTCTTTCCTAAGCTGTTTGGTTGGGGTGATGGTTTTATTTTTTTTTTTATTTGGGGGAAGTGAGGGAGAGGGGGGATTGGGTTTTTGGAGGTTTTTTGACATTATGTAATATTTGCAAGGTTCTTTGAAATAATTGCATAAAAGTACCAGGCAAAGAGTTAATACCTGTTTCTATAATTGACAGTTTTTATTTCTACTGTCTGGTATGAAAAGCTTTGCAATGGCAACAGCACACAGCTTAAAAATGAAGTAAAACTATTTTACTTTCCTTTGGAAAAGTATAACTTGAGCTGAAGAAAAAAATTATTCTCATCTCTTCCTGAGTAAAAAAAATGAAATTATTTCCTTTTTTCTTTTTTTTAAGGCTTCTTCCCTTCTAAAGAATTTTTTCATCTCTACTCCAAAAAGCCTATACTAAAGTTAAATACAGTTAATATGCTAGTCTTAGGTCTTAATTGCTTTTTGATCAATGGAAGTTGAATAGACAGTGTTCTTGTTAGCATCTTGTTTCCAGCTGCATTGCAGCCATTTAGTGTTATACAGTCAGCAATGCTATATCTCATCATAAGCTCTGTTGGCCTTATTAAGCTATCAGGAAAAGAATATGATAAAAAGATTTACAGAAATACAAGAGATAATAATACATAAGAACAGGATGTTCTATAAAAATCAGGGAAGTTTTTGAAGCTGTTCTGTAAGTTCATTCTTTCAGACCTGTAAAAGCTGTAGGACAGCCAGAACATCAGCACACTGCACTGCACTGATTTTGGAATTGAATGTACAAATGCACAAAAGAAAACGACAGAGAATGAAACACACCATGCTATAAAATATAGCATTAGATATCCATTGCTCTCAATATAAATGCAAACCCAAATAAATAACTGTATTATTAAAATACAACAACTACAAACCAAAGCCAAACTCACTCGCTACCAACCAACCGACCAAACAAACAAACAAACAAAACAAGTCATGTGGCAACAGAACACTGTAGGGACAAACAGATACAGAAGTTCACAAGGTCAAAAAAGGTTCCTTAAGCATATCAGCAGTTACTCTCCATGACAGTAACTAGGCAAATATTAACAATCAAAGAGGCAGCATCCACACATTTCAAGTGAGGCATAGATAGATCTCTTTGGATTTTAAAGATAATGGGCAGTGTGATAATGAATAAAATATTTTGTCCTTTATGACAGTTATGTGCATAGTCTGGGATCTTTCAGTTAAGAGTAATGATGATAACCCTATCTTAAGAGCTCACTGGTTTTTCTGCTGACTGTCTTGGATTCTAACTATCTTCCATATCACAGCTTAAGAGGTGATTATGAAATGGTACCATTTCTTTCAAGGATACTTAATTTGAATGTTGTCAGCAATTGCACAAAATTAAGTTCAAGCACAAATCAATAACCTCTCCATTTGCAGTCCAAACAATACTGTCAAAATGCAGAACACAGAATAGAAAGTAGCCAAACCTACTGAAGGTGCTATTGTGAGACGACAGTTTATCTTTCACTAATTTGGTTTTAATGGGGATATTATAGTTGCTATTAAAAAGTACAGGAGACAGTATTTTTTTTCCCTTTTAGAGGTTGCAAGGCTTGGAACCACACAAATCAATGCCTCAAAATTAATCCAGGATTATTCAACTGCATTAGAATTGTTAGGCTGTTGGAAACCACATCTCACACTCTGTATTTTATTGTAAGCTTCCTTTAGTATCATCTTGCAGTGAAACCTGAATATCCTAATGAGATTAACCATAGAAGAAAGTGAGGAAAAAAAGCTGTTGGATTAGAATTTTAACTGAAGCCTTCTATGAGAAAGACCACGCTACTATCAGTGGCCTTTCTCTCCTCATACATAATACCACTTGTGCCTAGTCAAGTGTTCAAAGGAGACTCCATCAGTTCATGCTGTATTTATCCTTTTTCTCCTAAAAGAGGGTATCATTACTAAGAGAACAAGTATTCATGCCACTGATGGGGGTGTATCAACTGGCTTTGCAAGACTGCGTAATTTTCTCTGGCATGAAGAGCAAAATGCAGTGATGCTGTTTAAGACGTGAGTTTTGTATTGATAAAAAGATATCATTCTAAGCAAAAGGCAATACATTCTGTTCTAGCAAATAGGAAAAAATGCAGACTTTTAATTGTTTGAGAATACCATTTCTATCTCCAGCTTCAGTCTCTGTTTGTTTTTTAAAGTCACTCTCTGATAAGTTTGCCTCTAACATATCTAAAAGTTGTTTTAAAATCTCACACTGTATCTTCACAGTGCTTATTAGATACCACAAGAATGCTTTTCATCTCATTTTCCCTCTAACCTCCTGAAGTCATCCCTAGCACTGAACAACAGCATTAGTTAGAGGGTAGTTATTCACAGAGGAGCAGAAAACCAAGCTCAATCAAAAGAAATTTCTAAAACACTTTTCATTCTTATCAGTCTAGATCTCTTTGCCATCACAGTACTTCAAAGAGTCATACTCAGTCTCATAAATGGTATCATAGAACATTAACAACAGTTTAACCTCTGGTGTGGGAAGATATTTTTGAAGTTGAATTCCTGTTGTTATACTCAGATATGTGTCCCAAGCAAGGAAACAAAAAGAGCTCTTCTCACATCTTTCCAACCAGTGTGTTCTCCTAGTAATATAACTCCAGTTCAACTGACTGCTGTTCTCCATTTCATATTAGGTCATACTGAAGATGTCAAGCAGGTTGCTGTACAGCTGAACTGAAATCTCAGGTGTTATATGTGTTTATTCGTATTTTACTGTAACAACTACTAGATGTAGTGTTGAGTCAGTGCAAATAGTAAGAAGATGGTTCTTGACCTTTTGAGCTTTTAAGAGAAGTCTAAGAGAAGAGACAGAGACGAGGAGGAGGGCCAGCCAACACCATAATCAGGTATTCAGGTCAGCAGTCAGTACAGTATGACTACTACCTACATTTTGTCTGGCAGTCCTGATTTACAGGTTGAGATAATTATTGTTAGCATAGAATTTGCTATCAATATTTATAATCTCTTTTATTCATTTTAAGCCCTACTGCTTATTTCTCCACAACAAAATCAAAATCCCTCTTGATCTGTCCCATCATATAAACGCTCTGATTTCTACCACCCTGATCTCCCAAACTCTTCTGCAGTACATGGAAAGAAACCAGGGAAGGGAAGCAAGTTTTGCTAAAGAATATACTAAGATCTTCATACAGAAAATAAATAAAGATAGTATTAGATATTTGACATGAACAAGCATGACAGTTTGAACACAATAGTTTTGAAAATTCTGCTTCCTGGTTGCAGAATTAATTGTGACAAAATATATTACTCCTGGATGCTCTGGAATGAACCCACCAATCTTTTCAATCTGCCTAAAATTCCACAGAAAAATGCACTGCCCATGGTTACCACTTACAATGTCACTTACCATATCGAACTGGCTGGTTTATCTTTGCCCATCATATCAAGCAGCAACCAACATTTAGTCCTCAAACTTTGGAATACAAACAGCTCTGTTCCAGAACGTGTCCCAGGTTTTCTCTCTTATGCATAATATTTTTATCACTATAGTTTCGCTAACTGAAATTTTCACTGTTACTTTCATTAGCTTTCTTCCATTTTTGTGTGTAATTTAGCCTGAGCTTAACTTTCCCAGCCCTTATTAAGGCATATTGGACAGACTGTGGTCCTTTTTTCATTCAAGAGACCCACTCCTTCCTAAGGACTGCTATTTGTAGGGAGTAAATTATGTGCATTCCCAAATTTGTATTTGGACAAATGTGATGTAAGCAGCAATCATCCCTATCTTTGGAATTATAAGTAAGCGGTTTTTTACTGTATTTATTGACCTAGAATAAACATTATAATTATGCAGCAGCATTTGTCTTGAACACTGATAAATAACCACTGTCATCCTAAATATCTTTCCTGGTAAAATGATTTCCATGGCTCCACTGTCAGAGAGAGACAGCTATGAAAAGTTATAATAAAATTTTGGCTCACCAAGGCAAAGATTAATTAACCTGGAGCTCTCAAATATATGGTAACAGGTACTTACGCTGGACTTGCCTTTTATACCCAAAATGTTGCATAAATACTGAATTTCAAACAATCTCAACAAAAACTGGCTCTGCATGAGCTTTGGCTCATGTACCCTAATTTATACCATGGAATGAATAGAAACCAGCTATTCCTATTAATGTGTATAGTAAAAGAATGCAGAAACAATACCTGCACAAACCCACACATCATATAGTCATCAAACAAAGGGAGACTAGGGCGGTCTTCTCGATAAATTGTGACTTTGTAGCTGCTCACAACCTCAGGGCTGGGCTGCGAATCATCCGTTAAGACAATGATGACTTTGTTCAGTCCAAGGCCAAGGGGGTAGTTAGCAATGCTGTATGACAAAATAGGAAAGAAGTGAAATAAACATTAAAGAAACAAAGATGTACACTCTTTTAAAGGCTGCTAAACTTTACTTGCTCCTAGAGGCTGCTATTTCTAACATTTTCTTTCTCTTACAAAATACATGAGATTTTAAATAAAAACAGTGCAAAATAGGATTCGTAAGTATTTTGTCTTCTATCAAGAAGACATAATAGTTAGAGTGAAATTTTGTGAAAACAGTGGCAGTGGAAAGTATTCTGACATGAAATCTGTGAATGAAACCATCAGTGACAATAATTCCTGCAGGCCCAAATTTGTGATGAAGTCAGCAGAGAGACAAACACAATCAGAAGTGTAGCTGGCTGCTGAAATTGTCCACTAGCCAAATGTGATGGATTTCCAGAAAAACTGCTCAGAGTAACAAACCAGAGCAAAGCTGATCTGTGCTCTTCTGCCTTTAGCAGGGAAATAAATGTTGAAAAATAAATAAATGCTGAATCTGCACATGCAGGGTTTTTCAGTGTAAAGAGCATCTTGCTATTCTTTTTCATTCTACGGAATGGAAAAAAAGGTTGAGGTTTTCACATACATTCAAGTTGACTGCCAAGGTGTTTCACATTAAAACAGAAAAATGTTGGGGGAAGAATATAATGACAGTTTCTTTTGAAATGATAAGTTCAAGATTGATTTCTTATTGAAAAGACAGGAAACATACTGGGCATTAGATCAGTAAAAACTGCACAGACTTTCTGGTTAGTAGCAGACATTCTAGGTCAAAACATATGCTTCACAGTCAGTCAAAAGGTGGTGTGTTGACTAAGCACTTCATGCCATGAAGCAAAGGTAGCTCTGAAATGGTTAAGAATTTTTCTTCCCAAGTAAATCACTGTCCCTGTTCTCCCATTTACCCACTCACTAATGGCTAGTATGTAAATAAGCCAGTTCTCTGGTTCTGAGGTACCTGACCCAGATAAATGAACAGCTTTTGTTCCTCCCAGCCTTAAAAACCAGGTCATATCCAAAATACCATTTGTATTGTCCCTGGTACGTGCTGTTGTCTCTGAGAGAGCTGGCTGGGAAAGCCAAAACTGTGCCAGGGTTCACAGCAGCAATTAAATCATGGTTTATTGTGAGTCAGTGCTCAAACACCATGTTTAGTGATGACTGCTCTCTCCTCTATTGTCCAGCTTTACGGTTTTCTAAAAGGTCACATAAGCTGGAACTCTTGTGCATGACAAGATAATTCACTTACTAGATGAGAGAAAGGCTGTGATTGTTGCCTACCTAGACTTTAGTGAAGGCCTTGGAATCGTTTTCCACAGAATTCTTCTGGAAAAAACTGGCTGCTCACACCTTATGTTCACATACATTTTGCTGGGTGAAAAAAACAGCTGGATGGCCAAACCAATTATATGGACATGGAAACTGAGGGCACCCTCAGTCAATTTGCAAATAACACTAAGTAAGGTGGGAGTGTTGATCTGATGGAAGGAAGACAGCTTTGCAGAGGGATCTGGATAGGCTGGATGGAAGAGCTGAGACCAAGTGTATAGGTTCAACAAGGACAAGTTCCAGGTCGTGCACTTGGGTCACAACAACCCCAGGCAGAGCTACAGGCTGTGGGCAAAATGGCTGCAAAGATGCCTGGCAGAAAAGTACCTGAGGGTGCTGGTCAAGGGCTGCTGAACATGACCCAGCATGTGCCCAGCTGGCCAAAAAGGCCAATGGCATTCTGCCCTCTATTAAGAATAATGTGGCCAGCAGGACCAGGGCAGTGATTGCCCCCATATACTTGGCACTAGTGAGGCTGCACCTCAAATCCTGCATTCAGTTTTGGGCACCTCACTACAAGAAAGACACTGAGTGGCTGGAGCACAACCAGAGAAGGAAGGAAGCAAGGTGAAGGTACTGGAGCACAAGTCTGATGAGGAGTGGCTGAGGGAGCAGCGGGGGAGAAAAGGAGGCTGAGGGGAGACTCTTGACAACTGCTGGTCAGGAGGTTGTAGAAGGTGCGGGGCTGTCTCTTCTCGCAAGCGAGAGGACAAAAGAAAACTACTGCATTGCACCAGGGAAGGTGTAGGTTCAATATTAGGAAGAATTTCTTCACTGAAAGGGTTATCAAGCACTGGAACTGCCCAGGGAAGTGGCTGTGTCAGCATTCTGGGAGTAATTTAAAAGCCGTGCAGATGTGGCACTTAGGGATGTGGTTTATTGGTGGGCTTGGCAGTGCTGGGTTAACAGCTGGACATGATGATCTTAAGGGTCTTTTTCAATGTGACTTCTGTGATACTATGATAATCCCTTATAATACAACTATGACAAAAATGGATCATTCTGAGTTAGTACACTTGAACTTATTTCTTCTATTGAAGCCAACTGCCCTATTTTGACCCACGTAAACAGACCAAGCCCAGCAAGGCAGTAGATTAGGGCACCATGCAAAATTAATACCTAGATACAAGAGATCAAATTCTCACTCATCTACTGTGTGCAGAATAGTGATAGTCTGTTCCCAAGCAGCTTTGATGCTGTCAGTGACTGCAGAAGCTGGTGAGATATTGGACCTGTACATTCCATTAAGCTAGGGTTAATTATGGCTTGGGAACAACATATGACCATTGCCTTCAGGACGCTGGAAATAAATACAAGTTTCTGTGTTGAAATCCCTCTGACTATCCTGTGACTAATCTAGTTGGGGTTTGGAAACTAAAAAAATTGTGGAACATTATGACATATTTTCAAAATTAAGTTTTTACACTCATATTTTGTTGCTCATACCTTGGCCCTTTCTTGTCATCGAGGTGTACGTGGCATTGACAGTTAGAGGGTTCTGCTCCTATCTTCACTGTCACCATGTCAAATGGCACTTCTGCATAGTATTCTCTTATCCTTGGGTTAAACTGAGGATTCAAGTCCAGCTGTGGACTGGTGAAGATCTGTCTGATATGAGATAGGGTATCTTTATCTGTTCCAAGAAGGCATCAGAGAAAAAAAATGTGAAATGTATGAACATTCTGGAACAACATGCAACTTCTGGCAGATTGAAACCATGTACAGTGGCAAGATATTTAATGCCTAGAGACTTTGAGACTCATAATCCTGCTGCAAAGTTTTAATGGAGTTTGTAATGGCACTTGAGAGAAATCTGTTGGCCTTGGAGGGATTTTAAATATTCAGTGTCCAATCACTTTAGTCCTAGTCACAGAACTCAAAGCCTGGATAAGCCTTTGAAAATGGAAGGATTAAGTCTGGGAGATCTGTCTCTAGTTAGTTAACTGAAACTTAAAGAAGAGGTAGGCCAAAATTCATAACCTGCTTAGGTACCAGGCTGTGTACAGGGTTTATGTACAAGTGTAATTTTCAATAAAAATCAAAATAAGTTAGACATATTGTTCATAAGAACAAGTCACATGGAGATATCAAGACCCATGGGGTCATTTGCAGTACAGCTGGAAGAATGTTTTATTAAAATTCCTATATCAACAAATTCCAGCTCCTTTCCTTGTGCATGAAATCTCCACAATCAAATCCTATTTGCTCAAATGTGTCCTTTACTTCATAGTGTTTGCCAAATTACTCATGAGAATAATTATTTGTTGGCAACCTACTTATGACAAATATTTTAATCCAGCCTATTGGATTCAGATTTACAGTATAATACATTCAAAACTGCTTTACACATGTATTCATTAACACATGTTTTAAATTGGGTACTTCAGAAGATACTGCAGATAGGAAAGTCCATTACTATAATATCTGAAAAAATCTTGTGAATTAAAAAGGTCAAAAATGGTGCAAACATTTTTATTTTGATTTTGAAATATCTGCCCTGAGAAACTAAACAGGACAATTTGAGAACTCTCTTGCATGGATTAAAACTTAATGGAGGATATTCCAATGGAAGAACAGAATTTGGACAAGCTTTGTAGGGGAATAGAATGTCACACCTTGACACACACAAGGTATTTTAAAAAAACCCTACATATGAGCATAAACATTTCTCCATATTCTGTATGCTTCACTTGGATTTCTTTTTCTTACTACTAGCTTAAAAATTAAGAGGAATTTCAAAGTAAAATTAGTTGAGGTATTTTTAAAATAAAGGATCATGCAATTAGAATGTGATGCCAGTCAGCCAGCCTAGGAGTATTTCTGGCCTCTATCTGCCACAACAATAGTTCCTGGAGGCAGCATGAGATCAACAGCAGAAGGAACATGAGGCTAAATGTGTACCAAAACCTTTCCACCATACAGCAATGGCTTCACATTTACAAATGTGCCTCTCAGATAATTTGGGAATGAGGCAGCAGAAAGCATTGCTACCACCAAAGAAAAACATATCTCACCTCTTTACAGATCTTTAAAAATATCTTAGATATTCCTACAAGCAAATATTTTAGAAAAACTCTTCATCTCTTAAGCAGCTCCTTAATACTCCATTATAGAGCTGAAGACAAAGCTTTAAACAAAGCTGATTAAACTCCAGACAAGTTTAAAGGTTTTTCCACAAGAATAAATGTATGCTGAGGTTATTGGAAAGAGAGGGGCAAAAGTCTATTGAAGTGTGACAAGGGATCAATGAATGCTGGAATACTCACATTAGTATGCACATACAGCAATGTTTAATTTTGGTTTTGAGGCTTATTTAACATAATAGTCCATTTATTGAGTGTTTAATAAACATTCTTGATACTTAAAATTCCTTTTTTTTCTCAGTAAGAGCCTACAGATACTCTTCACTTAGAGATTATGTAGAGAAACCCAAGAAACTTTTTCATGATATTTTTCCCTTTGTAGTCTAGAAAGAACTTTACTTACCATAACTGCAGTGTTTTTCTCCAGTCTTACTGGGATAATGCAATGCTGAAAGATAAGCAGAAACAGCTAATAATTTTCTATTCTCACCCTGATTACAGTCCTGTTGGAGAAATAACCATATTTTACTTTTAGGAGACACATTTTACTTTTATTCTTTACAGCGTGAGATCTTTACTTCAGGTTTGCAAATGCTGCTCATGGGCTCCACGTAGCAAATTAAGTAAGATAAGGAAGAAACTGGTCTTTTATATGTAGTAAGTTAAGGCTTTCCAACTGAAATGCAAGGTAATGTGATCTAAATCCACACTTTATCAAAAATAATACAAATAGCAAAAACATACTGCATATAAGAAATCTTACTCTGAACCCTTACCTTCATCATTCTTCCTGAAGTCAGAAGGAAGATTCTGCTTAGGACTCATATTTTCTTGAGAAAGTTGCCTGTCAATTCAATAGCAGACATATTTCTACATGAATGGGAGGAACAGAAACAATGAAATATTTTGCAAAAATTTCTATATGGTACCCCAGGGCACATGATATTTTAGTACTCTCGACAGAAAAATGAACTTTCTGGATTCGTATTCCCAGCCTTAGAGATATTACCTGAGTGAACGTAACAGAAAAAGACACACATTCCGTAATACATGGCAGCACATCACATCAATAGAAAAAAAGGAAATAAATTCCAAAACATTGTTGCATTGCTGGGAAAAGGAAGAGGAGATATAGCCAAGAAGAAAATAAACCAAACCATATCTCTTAACTGCTTCTATGATAGTTTGTGGTTTTTTTTACATATACTTGAGTTAAAGTAAGACTTTGTTAAAAAATAATTAAATAAAAATGAAGACATGTCTCATGGGGATTATCTGCACTAATATTAGCATAAATTCCTCAAATGGAATCTCTATGTGCTTTACTGTGATTGCAAATTCAAAACAAATCCAGTGTGTGTGTGTGTGTGTGTGTGTGTGTGTGTGCGTGTGTGTGTAAAATCACTGTGAAAAAAAGACAAGTCAATTGCAACAAAAAATCAACATGTCAGTTGCCCATATTGTGAACTCTGCAGATTTTTTCTTTCAAGTAGAATTTTGGTAGACAAAAGGGAGTAGGCTTCTCTTCAACCCAACCCTCTGGTTGATAAGACCTTTTTGGAGGTCCATTAGCATTTCTTGAAGCTCTCATGGTTTCCCTCCTAGTGTTTCCTTTAGAAGTTCTCATAATGCAGCTTCTTCCTGGATAATGCAATTTGGACTTTGAAGAACACAAAGTCACTGTCCGTTCCAAGGAAGGGAGGTGGCAATATTGTGCTGTGCAATCATCCATCAGTGATGTTTCAACAGCAGCTTCTAAAAGCAGTACTGAGGTCAATCATGGAAAAAGTGATAAAACAGATTTCTGCATTAACTCAGTGAGATAAGGAAAGAAGCAGCTGGCAGATCTGTGTGTGTGTGCAGGAAAATGTAGTTCTGGGCTTGCATTATCTAGACACCACCCTAATTTCATGCAAATTCATTACCTACTTCAAAGGAGGCACTTAACAAACACTTGGAGGGCTTGCTTTCCAAGTTATAAGTAATTTTGCACCCCTCTTTCTGCTTGTAAAAGATGTAACAGCTAACATTTGTCAAATACTGCTGCATATAGGTAAAACCTTATTTTAAAAAGTCCTTGTTACCCTTGTAAAATCATGGCTCAGGCCTGCTACATTGGCTAAGTAGAAGAGGACTGTGGGAAAGTGACTCATTTGAATTAGAGGTAGAAAAACAAATCATATAGCCATTATGTGTTCCCATCATGGTGGTTGGTTGGATTACATTTGTTATGATTTAAAACTAGGTTACTGGTAAAGGCCTGGCTGTTTAAAAAGGTCTTTTTTTTGCAAAAAAGTTGCTCTCCTTTGTACCTGCCTGGGGACTCCGCATGCTTCGCTTTGTACATCTGGCACCCAAATAAAATACATTTTTTCTCTCTACTGTCCCTTATTGCTTGCCTGGTCCAAAATCCTGTTTTATGGTTAAAGCAACTTGCCCGAACTCTATACAGACTTTGATTTTAGTCAGAGAACATCTCAGGAGTGTGCTTTTGTGGTGGCAGCCACAACTACAAGGTCCCTGCTCACAAAGGAACAGCATGACCTGTATGAATCTCAAATCTGTAGAGACTGTAATTAACATCAGACAGCATTAAGAGACATATAATAACTATATCTGATCACAGCTGGGTAGCAAAATGTAGTATTTAGAAATCATATTAGAGAAACATACTCAGATTACAACATAGCCAGCAGCACTGGGGCAGTGATTGCCCCACTGCACTCAGCACTGGTGAGGCCACACCTTGAATCGTATTGTTCAGCTTTGGTTTCTCACCACATGAAAGATATTGAGGTGCTGGAGCATGGCAATGAACCTGGGGAAGGGGCTGGAGCACAAGCCTTATGAGGAGTGGCTCAGTGAAGGTGTTTAGTCTGGAGAAAAAGAGGTGCAGGGGAGATCTCACCACTCTCTACAACTCCCTGAAACAAGGCTGTAGCCAGGTGGAGGCATTCTCCCACATACTAAGCGATAGGATGAGAGGAACCTTTCCAATATAAATGACTCTGTGGTCCAATGATTTATCTCTGCTGCAGCCTGAGCTTTTTAATCATCAGCCCCACGAAACTTTCCTTTGTCCAAGCTCCTTGCAATGAGCAGACTGAGATACAATGCAGTTACGAAGTTCCTCCTAATACAGAGGATTTTAGAGACTCCTTTCCTGCACATGCTGTTACTCAAGAAAGGACCTTCATCTGTTTGAGTGGCCCCCTGTTTACTTAAGTGTCTCGGAGGTGTCAAGTACAGATGTGTTCTTTGCCTACACACTTTACAGTTAGCTCTAATGAAACTAATGCCTGTATGTCAGTACCCTTGGTGAGTGCATGCTTGTGAATGTACCTCTGAAAAGATTCCCAACATGTACATCACAAACTGTTGACTGTGAACTTGTTCTTTAGGAATGTCTCTGATTCAGCAAACAAGAAAGGCAAAGGATTGACAGTAGCAATATTAATATAGCTCTGGTTGTCTATGTAATCAAACATAAGCAATGAAGGACATGCAGAAATAGAATATTTCACAAGATTAAAATATAAAAAGAAAAAACTAGTCACTTTTGGTGTCTCTGATGGATATGTTAGTTGTGAATGGTGCAACTTTCAATGGGTCATAAACTCAAGATCGAGACCATATTTTAGTATTTAGTAGAGTTATGAATTTTCTTTCTTTACATGATGTTATGCAGCTCTCCCTTCAAAATAAGCACTCTATTTTGTAGAGTGTTTGTTTGCCATCAGTCTCAGAGTTTCCATGAGGTCATTTGGGTCCTTAAATGAAATACCTTGTGCTGATCTTCAGAAGTGAAATAAAAATATTCAGGTGCAAGAGCGGGATAAATTTCCTAGCACTTCACCCCAACTGTCTCTCTCATTTCCTCCTTCCTTCTATCTCTCACTCTTCCCATTCTAGGTCAGTGATCTTAGTCTTGTCTTCCTTTGCCATTGCCTTTTTCTGTCCCATAAAAGCATGTTAATTTCTCAGACTTCAGAGGTAATTGGTGTGACCAAGTTAAATTACAAAAAAGTATTTTCAGCCCAAATTCAGTCTGAGGGCTGATGGTCCCAGTTTGAACTAAAAAAGGGCTTGCATATGAGAAGCTAGAACCACTTTTACAAATATATCAGTTGATTTCAAAAAACATTTGCTGCTCTTTGACCTGCTTAGGCTTTTGAGTTCTGCAGATACAGAAGAGCTAGCTTTACTCACTAATCTGATTCTTCCATGCTATCAGATATAGCCAAATATACTTTCCATGACACCTCATTGCCCCCTACTCCAAAAGACAGCAGTTATGTATGTCCTAGTCTATATGAGTTTATATGAGTATAAGCTGCAGAGAGTTGAAAAAAGTCCATAAAAAAAGCCAAAAATTTTTTCAGATTACATGTTTGGTGTAATATCTTATATCAGTGCATCTGAGGTGGTCATTTTCACCTAGGCTGCAATTATTTCATTATAGTTTGAGATGAGTTTCTAGAGTTCTTACTTCTCCTGTAGAAGGAATTCAGAGAGTTCACTAATACCATCTAACGTTTCAACCCTAGTCATATAGATAGAATGAGTTAAAATGTAGACTAGGAAACATCTTTATATCCTGCCTTCATCCTTAGGAGTCATCATCAGCAAACAAAGTAATTGTACAAGACCTCAGTCAGAAGTCACTATTTTTTCCATGTATTTCTTATCTGCTTGGACAGTCAGTTATGGAATCACTAGATTTGATAAACAGAAATACCAGTTTTCCACAGTCAGAGAAATAAATTTACTTAAATAAATTGACTGAACAACCTGGCCTTAACTGAGGAAATTCAGGAAAAGTGTTCTGATATACAAACTCATCAAAGCTGTGAAATAAAAAAAAAAAGATTAATCAAAGCTCAAAGAGAATGCATACCTAAGTTATATGGGGAGTAAGTACAACTAAGCTCTTTCTTCCTTGCAATTAAGTATAATCACATGCATATCTAACACATGCATCACCCTCACATGCATGTAGCTAAAGGAGTGGAAGATTCTGATTTAGTAATGTCAAAGGACATGGTTTTTAATACAGTGAATGAAGACAATGGCGTTATTAGCTTTGCCACTGCAGAAAAGTACAGAGCAAAGAAGCAGATTGGCCTATGCCCTGGAGAAAGATCATGGTACTTCTACATATTTATACATATACAATAATGTTGAGCTTGAAGGCAAAAAAAGAGGCCAAGGGGCTTGCTCAAAGTGAGTGAGTGGCACAGCTCAGATTAGAACAGAAAGCTCCTAAAGGCTGGTATGCTTTGATATGCAAACCTAAATATTTCTGCAAAAGGGCAAGGGCTTACACATGAATGCAAGCAGCTGCGTCTTTGAGTTCCTTCTCACAGACTGATCAGAGTGGTCGGCAGTAACAATAATAATTCAGCACTTTTATGGAACTATGTATATTTAAAATAATAAACATTATCTTAAAATTATAAAGTATAAGGTCCCCTTTTGCAGTAAAGCAAACAAACATACAGATAACTATTGATTTGCTGAAAGCCATGCTCTATTCAATGAGGAACAAAATTAAAACTTAAGAAATCTTAGAGATGCCTTATATACTCACTACAGCATTTCCCAGCAAAATGTACATATTGATATCATTCATCTAGAGACTCAATGGAATGGAACATACACACTGTCTAATGTGCCTCTATTTCCAAGTCCTTGTTTGAAAATCATAAACGTCAGTAGTCAGTATGGCATACATGCATATGAAACACCATTAGCTAAGGGTTTTCTCCTTCCTTCCTTCCGTCCTTCCTTCCTTCCTTCCTTCCTTCCTTCCTTCCTTCCTTCCTGCCTTCCTTCCTTCCTCCCTCCCTCCCTCCCTCCCTCCCTCCCTCTCTTCTTCCCTTGTTTTGTCCTTTCTTTCCTCTTTCCTCATGAAAGTTAAAAGTTCTTGGCAAAATTTCAGTGGATCTAACCTTGTCATTATGGCATTTTTTCCATCTTTTCATAAGGCATTAAAATGAGGTTTTCAGAGTATTATGCTCTCTGATCTGTCTTTTGTTGGACAGAAAATTTGGAACCAAGGTAAACAATTAATTATTTTGGAAAAAATCTTCACTTGAAAGTTGTATTTTCTTTACAGTTTTGCTTTTAATTGCTGCATAAATTAAGACAGTCTTAACCCTGGGAAATGCTCCTAATTTAGAGTTTACAGCTGCTTACAGGAAAAAAAATGCACCTAATGAATGTTTCTTAAAAAAAATTTACAATAATTCCAATTTATTTTCAATCCAGAGTCCTTCATGTCAGATAGAGAAGCAAAACCTGTTCTATTTAGAGACCTAGCTACAGTTCTAATGGCAGGATGGCTGACGGGTCTCCATACGGGATGATCGACCTTCATCTCAAGGGTTGCAAGTCATCTGCATCTACTGAAGGATTAAGCTCACTGGAGATACTGCAATTATAGAACATGAGAAACTATCCTCAATATATGTAAATGTTATCTTACCACTCTGAAAGATTTGTATGTGCCTCTTTATTCATGAGCTGGAACTGTTGAAGGACATTGGAAAGCAACCAATGCAGAGTCAGGACTGAACTAAGCTGCCCCATTGGGTCTACTGTTCGATAAAGGTCGCGCAGCAACATCTGGATCTTGGGTGTAGAAGAAGGGAAAAGCTGAGAAGAGAGACACTGATTTGAGACAACACAGTATGGTATTTGTAGAGTGCAAATATGTGAAAAATTATCAGAAGGCAGTGTATACAGCATAGGGCTGGTCATATATTAATGCTCTTTCCCACACACTTAGAAAAAGACTGTCATGCCCAGCCTTGCAAATCAGGATTACCAGTATTGATGTGGAGGTTGATCTCCTCTGCCTCTGAACTGGCCCTGAGCTTACCTCAGTTGGTCAGAGTGTGAAGCTAATAATGCTAAAGTTAAAGGTTCAATCCCTGTATTGGCCATTCACTTAAGAGTTGGACTTGATTATCCTTCTGGGTCCCTTCCAACACAGATGATTCTGTGAATTCCAGATCTATCAGACTCAATGCTTCTTCAGAAAGTGTCATCAGTCTCCATTCCTAATACTTATCCAGGAAGTCTCATAGAAATCCTGATATCATGCACACTTTCTGATTCATTTGCACATCCTTTATTTCTGAACCTCATAATTTCTCTCATTAACTGTGCCTATTCACAGATACTGATTGTTATTCCTCCACTTGTGTTCTTCTCCAAAAATGAACTCAAAGAATGAAGAAAACATATTCTACCTGTGGTCTTTGGGGTTGTTTTTATGTCTGTTTGTTTTTTTGGTTTTTTTTTTTTTTCACTTTTGTGGTTTGGTTTGGGTTTTTTGTCACTTTTTCATCTATATCTACTCTCTGGTCATGATCTCAGTATTGTACTTTCTCTAGACCTTCCAATCACTCCTGCTTTGCTTCATTATCATTCTATTTTCTTACCACCTTATTAGCAATTTCCATAGCTTTCCTTCCTTTCCTTACCTTCTATTTTCTGGTCTCTGTTTCTGCTTTAGCTGTCCTTTTCAGCGGAAGCTCAGCTCAAATACTCAGTCGCATTTCTTTCTCTATTTTAAATTAAATGATCCACCAAAGTAAAATCAGTGTTATCTCTATCTCCTTGCTTCCCTGCCCACCCAAATTACATTAGCCAAAGACAGCAAAGGATAGTAATGAAGGAGAAATGTTAAGAGATTTACATAATATATATATGCAGTAAAGCAAAACCCTATATATTTTACCAGCTCAAATTGTCCAAGACTCTTTAGCTCCTTTATGAAAGTAATAATTGAATTTATCTCTTCCAAAGAGAAACATTGCTCATCTTCTCTGTTGTATGTTCTGTCCTGTGAAGAAAAGGACAACATGTTCTAGTGAAATCATAGGGAAAGCAATGTGCTTTCATTATACCCCAATCCCTTCACTGATCATAGGAACAAGTCACAGCAGCTCCCAACTAGCCCTAACCTCAGCCACCCATCTCCTTTATAGCTCATCCCATTTCTCAGTCTAGAGTAAAGCAGACTGTGCCCCAGCTCCATGTAGAAACAAACCCATAGAGACTACTGCTGTCTGGAACACAGGCTGGGGAATCGTATTGCTACATGTTTAGATGTCTGCAGCTTTCTACTTTATCCTGACATAAATTTAGAACCCATGACCCTGTTTTAGCCACATTTGTCCAAGAGGTGGAAGCTGCCTGGATAATTTAGTCTCTGTAAGTCTTTCAAGCAGGGGACTCCTCAGAAATGCATCCTTAAAAGTTCTCAGACTGAGAGAAGTACTGCTAAAAGTAAAAAATGGTTTTCCCTGGTTAAGCAAAATTTATGCGGATTCTATAAATGCAAAAAAAAAAAAAAAAAACCAACAAAAAAAAAAACAAAACCAAAAAAAAAACAACACCCAAAAAAAACCCAAACAAACAAACAAAAAAACTGGAAGTGGATCTTTCATTGAGAGTAAGACACAAAGTGGTAAGCAACAAAATTTAATTCTGATGCTCATGGATCTCCATGCATGAGTTAACCACTTCTGGACAGAATTGTGAAAATACACAAATCTGTATACGAAAAAAATATTTTTAAAAATAGTGGGAATATTACTTTTTAAAGTTTTAAATATATCTTTCAAGCGCAGTATTTTGGAAAATTACATCATTGGAGAGCAGATTTTTTGCAAAAGAAAATTCAATTGCTCAATTAAATTACAGTTTTATACCCCAGAATACAATAAAAGATGGTTTTGATTAAACAAATCCTTCATTCTATAAGTTGGCACCACCAATTTCAGAAGCATACAATTGAAAATTACATATTTTCAAATAAGAAGAAAAAGTTGGGATTAACTACCTTGTTCACAGATGATCCATATATTTTTTGCAAAGCTTCTAAGAAACTGGATGTTGAGAATTCATTAGATAAGAGAAATTTAAATGTATCTTCAAAAAGAAGCTCTTTAGAAATTTGGTCCTGAATAGTTGATTCATTCTCAATTTGAAAGTCAAAGTTTTCATGCACCTGTTGGAAAAAATTATAAAAAATTATAATTTTAATAACAAGTCCAGTCTTCTCATAGCAGTAAATACTAAGCTGGCACTTAAGAAAAAAAGGGTAATAACAAGAGTAGCTGACAGGATTATAAACCAACAAAAGCTGTGCCACATTTTCTGTCACAACGCCGTAACACAATGTTTGCTGCCCTCCAGTGGGCAGAGGGCAATATTGCAGACACATGTGAAGAGCTGTTTTTCCATGTTTGATTTTAAATTTGATTAAAAATATAAAATGTCAGATTATATGGCAACATAATTCTTGAAAAACTAATTTTCTAGGGTTTATTACAGAATATCTGTTACTATGGATGAAAGCATAAGTTTTACAATATATAAACAATGAACAAATTCATGGTTATGAAATATTACTCAATCATTATTTTAGCATAAACACAAATATAGCATCAATATGAATAGGTTGCTTGCCTAATATAATTTCCAAGTTATAATATACAAAGTCAATGTTGCATTAATTATCAACAGCTATTTTCTAGAGCCATTTGTTTTTTTCAGAAGAAACTACTAAATCCTACTGATTTACTATCAATTTATGGAAAACAGATAATGGTTGGAACTTCGATACAGGAAGGTAAACATTATGTTTTATGTTTAGTTTTTTTAAGCTCTTCTGGAATAATGTTTTTACAGCCTGGTATACAATTATTGAATTGTTATGACAGATCACATTTGTTATACTAGCTAAATAAGTCTTCTCAGATTAATTAAAAATATTGTCTTCATGGAATTTTTAAATTTTGCAAACTTCCTTTCACAGTGCATTTTTCCTATGTGTTTAAAGGACTTTTTTTCTGAAAAACGCAGTGATTGCACTTGAACAGATTTTAAGTGGAGATATATTAACTTTTTTTTTTAATATTTGTATATCACAAATATAAAGAAACACTTTACATACCTAGGCATATGTATATTCATATGTATACATGAGGTAACGAGAACAGCTGGAAAGCACTAATTGTTTCAGGACAGGTTGTTCTGAGGCAGAAGTGGTACAAAAACTGGCACAGGTCTCAATTCCTTCATTTTCCCTAAAAATAGGTTTTAAGGGCCTTGTGGATCATCCAGGAAGAAGGCAGCCCAGTGGAGGTAATGAAATGAAGAAGTACAATCCAATTTATGGAGAACTTCAATTTGTATTAAAAGCCAATTGGGGTTTTTAACTTCCTCCATTCATCTTTGTTCTGTCACATTTAAAACCTACCTCCACTTTCATGCAATGTCTCTTATGGATTTTGTTTCACTGATATTCCTTTGGGGTAATAGTTAGTCTTTTACTGTAAACTGAAAAGTTTGCACATTTTGATAGTCTGGAACTCTGACTCTTAAAAACTAGTTTCTTCTACAGAAACTCTTCACAATCAACCATAATTAGTATTAAAGTACTGGCACATTTCTTAGACATTTGAGAGTACCTGTCAAAGAGGGTTTTCTGCTGTATTCTTCTTGGTGCAAATTTTTTGAGTCAAGCAATAATTTGTGCGATTTTCTCACCTTAAGAACTATTGGGTGTATGGACGTGCCAAATCCAATGTCAAAGGTTAGCATTTGAAAACATTGGCTGCATCTGAAATACAATATAAAAGGAATCAGTTTCTGTGAGATTAGGTACTGTTGTGAAATATAGAATCATAGACTAATTTAGGACGGAAAAAACCTTTAAGATCATTGTTTCCAATCATAAATCTAGCACTGCCACCATTGAACCATGTCCCTAAATGCAGTAAAATGCAATACACACACAGGTCCAGAGAACATATATGCAGGAAAACATACACCCATAGGTCAAGAAACAACATGTGATACAGACTAATAAATTTCTAAGAAGACCCAGCAACATTAAACATGGAAGGAGTCATATTGTGAGGTGATGAAAATAGTGCTATATGAAAGTGTTTTTAATGACTGACAGAGAGGGGGGTGAATTATGCTGAAGGAAGAAATGCCTTTTGAAGAGAGTGAATGAGGCCCTGTGAAAGCTTTGAAGACATTTGGAGGGGAAGAGATGGTGAAACACTCCAGGCTTATTGAAGCCAAAGAGCTCTGCTGCAGCTATGAGGATATTTGGAGGCATAGGCCAGGAGTTATACACAAGTCTTGTGTTACACAAACAAGACAGTCCATTTCGATGGTAAAAAAGAGATTTTGGACCACTGTCAAAATAGCTTCATCATCATTGCAATCCTCTCCTCCTTAATACCCTCTTCACTCACAATATAAGCTTTATTCCCAACTTGCGTAAGTCTAATCGTGAGTTTTACATTACTGCTGCTTAAACACCTGGTTCTCAAAATAGCTTAAACACATAAATTTAATAAATAGTAACTTATTTAGTATGTATCATAAAAATGTCTGGGATGGGACATAACATACATAGAACAAGTATTAATTTTATTTAGTAAAAATATTACATGACTGAGGTGGATTTATGTGTAAGAATTATAACACTAGCAGTAGTGATTACACACAGAAATGTGACTGTTGATGCCTAGGTATATTTCATGACGTACACTTCATAAAGTGTTTTACAGTGTCTCTTGTTCAGATTGCCTGCCAGAGCCAGCTCTGAACAATCTGGGCTACTCTAGTATTAAATATTTGACATATGACAGAATGTTCACTGAAAGGAAATACAGTTTTATATATTTTAGGACTATCCCAACTGTGATTTCTGTTAATTTGTGCTGCCTGAAACACTTCATTAAGACAGCAGCTGGTCCTAAGTATTGACCATAACCTTTTCACAAACTAGAAATACTGTGGATATTGAAGAGTTGTACTTTCTAAATGCAGCATGTCCATACTTTATAAAGAAGTATGAAATAGATGGGAAATTTTTATTTTAAGATTTTTGTATACTCTGCAATTTTTATTCTGTTCTAAGGAACTATCTTGACACTAGCATTGCAATGACTACTGCGAGTCACTTACTGATTGAAAGAATTTTGTCCTGAGGCAGATGATTTGCTGAAGACCTCAGTTATAAGCAGAAGTTTGTTTATAGCCTCCTTCATGTTGTTGAAGGCTTGTTGGGGAGAACTGTTTCTGAAGAATATCTCAAAAAACCTTTGCAGCTGTGAAAGAGAATACATATATTTTTTAGCATGTACAGTAAATCAGTGCCTAAAATTATAAATTAAAAGGCTGATAGAAATAAAAATTACCTTGGAATATCATCTTCAATTATTATTCATTTGTACAATTAAGTAGAATAAAAAGCTCCACAGAGCATACTAATAGAGAATTACTTTTAAACTTTTTACTCACAAATAAGTGTATCAGAAAAAAACCCCTGTATTAATGGTTTTAAAAATATTGCTCAGAATTTAGGCTTATTTTGATAAAACATTTTTCTGTCACTGGTTCTAGGCAAACAAACTCACAAATTCTTGTATCTTCATCAGAGGATAATAGCACACTTAAAATAGCCTTCTCTTAACATACTGTGGCAAGGGCTATCCCACTTGACCTTGACTGCACATCCTTACCCCACGACAAAAACATGCCCCAGAGGGGTAAGATGATGGAAGCATGTAGACAACTCTCCTGAGGACTGATATGCTTGGCACCTCTCTATCTGCTTTAGACTGCTACAGCCATGAACAAGTATCCACAGTAGATGGGTTACCCAAACCTGGGCCTTGGTAAAAGTCCACAACCAAGTTTAGTGTGATATTTTGGATACAAAGCATGATTACAGAACCACAGGGAGCTCTGGAGGTCATCTGGTCCAACACCCCTGCTTAAGCAGGGTCATCTACAGTTGGCTGCCAAGAATTGTGTCCAGAAAGCTTTTGAATACCTCCAAGGATAAAGACTTCCACAACTTCTCTGAGCAACATGTGCCAGTGCTTGGTCACCCACAAAGTGAAAGTGTTTCCTGACGCTCACAAAGAACATGCCATGTTTCAATTTGTGCCCATGGCCTCCCGTTCTGTCACTAGGCACCACTGGAAAGGGACTTTGTGCTCTTGTTACAGCCTCCCTTCAGCTATTCACACACTTTGGTGACATCCCTCTGGCCCCTGAGAAGCTTCTCAAAGCTAAACAGTCACAGCTCTTCCAGCATTTCCTCATATAAGAAATGTTGGAGACCCTTAATCACCTTATTGCCTGCCCCCACCTCTGGACTTTCTCCACCTCCCTCCAGCATTGGAGAGTGTAGAAGTGGACACAGTACTCCAGGTGTGCCACAAGGGCAGACTGCTGGCTGATGGTCAACTAGGTGTCCTAGAACCTGTCCTGCAAAGCTGTTTTCCAGCCACTGGCCTCCAGCATGTGCTGGTGCCTGAGGCTGCTCCTTCCCAGGTGCAGGACTTTGCACTTCCCCATGATGAATTGCATGAGGTCCTTGTCAACCCTTGTCCCCAGTCTGCTGTGGTCCTTCCATGTGGCAGGATGATCCTCTGCTGTATCAGCCACTCCTCCTAGTTTCCTGTCATCAGCAAACTTGCTGAGTATACACTCTGCCCAATCATCCAGATATTTAATGAAGACGTTTAACAGGAATAGACCCAGTAAGGATCTCTGCATACAACACTAGTTAGTCCCTGGTGATGTGGTATGGTGCATTCACTGTGCTGACACCAGAACTTACTGCACACTTCACTACACCCTGGTCCACAGAATTTTCTAGGAGGTTTTGGAGTCTCCCCTTGTGAGCATGAATACTTTCAAGCACACTGGTCGGCACTGGCACAGATGAATGGCTTTCAGTTTCTTCACGCAGCATATTGCAGCTAAATGTAATAAGCACTGTTCAATTTCCTTTTTAAAAAATACTGTAACATTGCCTACAGACAGCCATGAGAGATATGCAGAATATGCAGCTAACACTGATCCTCCCTTGCTTTTTGCTCTCTTCAGTTCCATTAACTCCATTCAGTTGTAAATAACTGAAGGGTAGGAATTTGATATGTTTGCTTTCCTGTTCTTATCACCTCTGTTTTTATTTCTACAAATGGTTGCCTTTCCAAGTTTCACTGACTAAAAGAATTGTGACCCATGCACAGATCTGTACTAAAGGTTTATAGTGCCTGGGACTTTATTTCTCGTCTTTTTCGTAAAGCTGTTTGAAATGCCAGTAGGAAAAAAATGGCAATATCTATGGCTGAAGTTATAAAATTAAACTTCTGACTACAGGAAATGGTAAAACAAAGGTTACACATATAGCCTCAACTCTGTTCTTCAGATATTTGCATGATGCTGAAATCTTGAATTAAATCACACTGTATTTTTATACTGTAGAATGTTTCCCATGTGTACTGCAGTTCTATGAGCCTGTGAGGCAAAGGAGCCCTGGATGCATTATTTAGAGCTCCTCACATCACACTCCATTTAATCTCCAAAACAGGCTAAGAAAGAGTCCTTGTTTCCTAAATTCTAAGACCACCAAAGCTATGTTTCTCTCATAGAGTGGTACAAAGATTAGGTGGTACTAATGTGGAAAAAGAAACTCCACATTTTTCAAATCTGATTCAGATTCATCTCCAAGTGAAATTGTTCCACTGCAGTTCCTTGTTCAGGACAAAACCAGTTAATTAAACTGTTCGTGTGAAATAAAGAAAAAAAATTTAAATGAAGGCCCCTCTCACCAAGGTGGTTCTTCAGCTGAATTTTGCAATTATTTCCAGCACCTCTGCCAGATTCTGTGCACAAATTACATTACCTACTACTCTGGCTTGCACCTTTTCTCTAACTTCCAAAATCTCCAGAGAGTATTGAAAGACTAAGTGAGAAGATGTGCTATTGTGCTGCACACAGAACATAAGGAGTGGAAGAGTTTTATAAGGAGAGCTGGAGATTACTGGAAGGAAGAGCAAGAGCACCATTAGCTCATTTCCTCCCTCATCATCAATCAATTCCCAAGCACTTTAACACAAGGAATATATAATTCATACATTTCTAGTAACAACTGATGAAGACAGGCTGGCTTGTCCTACTGGTACACATAGAATGCTGTTGGCTATAATAGCCAACTGTTGCTATCAGAACAGGCATTAAAATAAAACTGGCATCTCCAAGAAACTGCATTTTAGTTACAGCTCTCCTTAGCCAGCCTAGAAAAGAAACATTTCTCAACAGGTTCTCATTAGAGGGTATCAGGTTTTAGACTAATGTTTATTCTAAGCCAATGGCTGAAAATAAATATTTAGTCAGGCTGGTTCAGGACCAATAGAGATGAGATTAATACTTCAGATTAAATTCCAATTCATAAAAAAAATCCTATTTAAACAAGTTCAGGTTAGGTTTGACTCCAACAGATTCTACAGGATTTACAGCAACAGATATGAAAAATTTTAAGTGTATGGATTAAGAGTGGTAGCGTTTGAAAATCTGCAGCAACCTCAGGTTCTTCTGAGTGAATAAAAGTATATAAATATCTGTGTTCAACTGAAAAATTCTAAAGAGCTGAAGGTTTCTTCACGTGACCACCACTGATGCTGATCCTCTCGCTTTTAGGGGAAACAGACTGTCTATCCAGCAAAATGCACCCTCACCATGGACAGAGTGTGATTAACAGGAACATTGAACAATTTAAAGCATCAAACAATTTCCAGAATAGGAAACACTGCTGGCAATTACAGGAACCTATTCTGGGAGAAAGCTGACCTCTGTCTGGCTAATTTTTAAGCACAGGAATAGGGTTTAAATTTTAGTAGACTGTAAGACTAAACACAGACATGCACACTTATTTTACACAATGATGCCATTATATACAGAATTGCAAGACTTCTCAGAAGCTTGAAGGGGTTCATCCAAATTCTGGCCTTAGTTGGAGGTATGCTCCAAATATTGATTTAATACCTTACAGAAGTGTGCAAATGCAGTCAAGTTACATGGATCAAGTACACATTTTCTATAAAGGCAGAAAGAACTAGAAATGTTCTTTAGATTACTTTAAACTCATTGACCTTTCACTACCCAATAATTTCTTCTTGCTTTAGGAAATGCCACTGGGGGGAAAAAAAGCCTAATTCAATATTAATTTTATGATTTTTTTAACCCATTTTGACATCCAGTTTTTAAAATCAGCCTTATAATCTCAATGACACAGATCCCTCTGGTTCCACAAAAATACACTGAATCATCAGGTAAAGGTCTGACACATTGAAGAAATGGAATTTAATTGCCAAAGGAATTCTGATTTCCTGACCTCATGCACAAAGTCATGGAGCCTGAAGAAGAGTGGGAGAGTGTGGCACTCACTCATGTTGTGATGAGTGTAGTAATTGCCTCAAGAAGATTTTCCTGGGGAAACTTTTCTGGAAACTAATTTCTCAGGAGAGCTGCTGGGGCAGCCTGGGGCAGTTACCTGAATGGTCAGCTGAGGATTGCCCTGAGAAAGAATATAAAACCAAACTGTAGTGATCTTCTGAGTTTGTCTCCTAGCTCAATCCTGAACAATCTTCCCTCCTGATGAAACAAACAAGAAAGATATTCCATAACTAACCTTGGGAATGGCCATAAATGCAAACTTAGAACACCTTCCTTTACTGATTGCACCGATTAGCTCTCTGTTGATTGTAACAGGGGTTCAGAGACACAGTTCACACAAAGACAATTCACTCAGGTTCCAATATTGTAGAGGAATCCCACCCTGCAAAACTACACAGCTTATGTCTATGTACAAACTAGATGTCTAGGTTCCCTTTACACCTCACTGCAGAACACAGATGCTTGAAGAGCATAATTTATGCCATCCTAAAGCAGATATCTCAAAACAGTGACATTAATTGCAATCTAAAATTGCTTGGCTCCTCTGGGGAATCTAAGTGAGACACTGAAGACAGGTGATCTGTCACTGGAGTGTTCACACAGCCTGCCCACGGACACCACCACCTGTGTGCCTGGATTATGCAGAACTGTCAGGGATGATGTTTGACCAAACTCACCGTAATAAAGAGGAATGTGACCATCAGCAAGGTTAAACAGTAACCAGGAAATTATAAAGTGACTTTTGAAACAAAGAAGTAGTCAGCTTGGGAAATAATTGAAAAGGAGCATGAAAATTTGCAGCAGAGGAGATATTCAGGGTGGAGATAGCAGCAACCAAAATCTGGTCAGGCACTGCCACAAGCCAGCCTGCTGGTACCACAGGTTCTGCCTAGACTTCAGGGAATACTGGGATGTAAGGACGGGCACAGGTCCAGTGTGGGTATGTGTGAAATGGGCACCCACAGAGCACGGGCCCCCACTTTTCCAAGCAGAGGTGCATGAAAGAAGGGAAACTGCATCCCAGGAGAGCAGGACTGTTTCTGTAACCTGTGTTGCCTGTGACATAGAGGCTGGATAAACATGAGTGAATGAGCAGGTGTCACTAGAGTTTCAAAGAGTATTTAGAGAAGGATGTTTAGAAATGTGCAATGTTCAATGAAGCGTTTTAAGTGTCTGGTATCATGATTTATCTCTTTTGTTATTGAACTTTTTAGAAGATATAATTACTGGCTGCCAGTTGATTGTATATCATCAGTTAGACACCTCTGGGTTTGGTTAAACAATGTGAACTCCCACATTTTTTCCTGTAACAGCAACTCCCCTTTGGAGACATAGATGAGCTCTGGAGGCAAGAAAGTAGAAGAGACCACCAGTAACTCAATGCAATTTTGAGGTTTACATTTTGGGATCTAGAATCCTTTACAGTATTTGTATGAATTGATTTTGAAAGACCTTGCTGGTTCCTAGAAGTAGCCTTCAAAGTGACATGGCAGACAAAGTTATCAGGATAAGAGCTGAAAGTAAAGTTTTTGTCCGAGGGGTCAAAGCATGACCTTTGATTTAAAAAAATTACCCTTTTTGAAGTAGCAAAGGGCATCCTCTTCAGATTGTTCTGCTATGTACTGAAGTTGTTGCACTCCTTCTGATCAGTTGGATCTTCAGGCTCTCAAGATCTTACAGTAATTGCCTCTTCTTGAAAATAACTCAAATAAATTCAATAAATCTCTAAATACTTTCAACATAGGCTCTATTCTCTCAGTTCACTTTTGTACATTCATTCTTCTTACTGGATCTATCTTTGATGAAATTTCTTCACCAGGTCCAAATACTTTTGTGCATAAGTAGTTGTTCATAGGCATAAAAAGGAAAGATGAGAAGAATTAGGATAATAGGAGGCAGGTCTAGGAAAGCTGGAAGCCACAGAAGGGCATGCTTACAAAGCTGACTGGATTGAACAGCCAAAACAAGAGGCTATGTGAAGTAGAAAAACAGAGAGCTAAGGGCCAGGATAATTGTGTAAAATCTTATGACATATCCACATGTCATGGAGGACAAACAGTCTCAAGCTTTTATTTAGCTAAATAGGGTTATTCAGAATTAGAAAAGCAGAAAAGAACTCCAGAAAGACTTTTATTTTTGCATTGCATGACAGGTTGACACAGATGAAGAAGGCAAAGAAGGAAGGATTTTTTTATTCTATTCTTTGTTTTACGACAAGAATTAAGGATATGAAATCAAGTGATATTTGACCTAGCTGGAATTTTATAGCAAAGACTCTTTCTCAAGCAGCACATAAATAATCTGTTCAGTGTCATTGCTTGAAGACTGAGACCAAAAGCATCCAGGAATTTAAAAATCTAGTAGAGAATTGCTTTCATAAAAGCCCACTGGAGCTTATTAAACACCAAGACATATATTCCACTTCCAGTTTTGTGTTTCTAATCCCACAGGTTACCAGAAATAGATACAGTCTGCCTAGGGACCACTACCACTTTATGTTTGTCCTGTTGCACAGCTTCATGATGCTCTCTTGACTGGCACAAATGAAGTGTCAGACTAAGCATGTCTTTGATCTCCCCCAGTCCAGACAGACTTCCATTCTTACATCAGTGGAAAGAGAAATTAGAGAAATTATAGATAATATGCGAAAAAAGAAAAATTAAAAAAGAGATAGCATTTGTATCCTGCTCAATCTCCCAGAGAGAAGAGCATTACAGCATTCTAACAGAACTTACTGAACAAATTTAATTTTAGTCTCGAAATAACCCTGCAATCTAATTGATTAAGAATTTATGGTAATTTTTCTTGTGTGTTTGCTCCTGTAAGTGACAGGACAATGACATGAAATTTAAAAACAAGCAAGCAAACAAACATAAAGGGGAAAATCCCAAGCATTTCTGCTGTTTGCAAGCATTTTGCTCTTCATTGGTACGTATGTTTGCATTCTATCTCACTTTAAATACTTGCAGTAGTACCAAAGCTGGTCACTTGAGGGCAATACTGCAACTTAATTTCCACCATGCTCGATCCTAAGCCAGACCGCCACGTCATATTAAAAGACAGATTTCCTGTAAAGGTGTGGGTCCAATTTTATTTGCATGTATGTTAAGTAGAAAGAAAAAAAATCTTTACTCAAGTTTCCAAGTGCTTAATACACAGAGAGTTTCAGTGTCAGTTACAGTGATTCACACCACAGCAAGCTCAACAGCAAACTGCTTCAATAAATTATACTTAACGCACTTCACAACTGAAAATTACTTAAGAGTAGAGTTTCATCTGAGTGCATCAAGGGTTATGCAAAAACACCAGTCAAGGAATTCAAGTCCAGGAGGCAACTGTCTATTTTGGATGAGCAAAAGGATGATGAGCCATAGCAGGAGCCACAGGAAGCTGCTGACAGCACAGAAGAGCCTTCCCTGATGATGCAGGATGTGGTACTTCTGTCTACAAAAGTACATCCCTTCATAAAGCACTGGGATCAGGTTGGTAAAGGTTAATGGCAGGGCAAAGGAAGCTGTTTCAAGTGTGTTAAGCCTTGAAATAATTAATCATAAATTACTGGTTTGCACACTGGCTGCTATAAAAGAGATAATTATTCAGGGGTCAGCATTCTTCTCAATACGCATACATAATGTCGATTAACACAAAAGGGATTTTTGCATACATTGACAGAGACCCTTCCCTTAATTGGTACATTATGCAAAATCCAAAGCTTCTTTTTCATTAATAATTATTCAACACACAGATGGTATAAATAAGTGGTTTCCAGCTCTCCTCAAAGAAACAGGGCTATTACACAAGCTTCATATCTAAACATCTGTGTGGCAGAAAGCCATTCTCTCCCCTGCATCTTTTGCATCTTCCCATGCTGGGCCCAAATCTGGAGCTGCACTTTTGTTACCCCCTGACTGCACACAAAATCCTCAAGCCCAGGATTCACCATCTTTTGCTTTCTGAAATGAAATACTAAAATATGTATAATCCAGAGAAAACCTGGCAGCTGGTGAGTAAAACACACTTGAACTCTTCCTGAACTGCCATTTGACCAATGCTTATTCAAGGAATCATTCTGAAGCCATGCCACTATGATTACAAAAAAAAGAAAAATAATTTACAATCATTTACTAACAAAAAGGTAGTGAGGAACACAGTATTATTGAATAAAACTCCTGTTTTTTCTTTACACAGTTGCTCGCAATCATATAGCTACCCCATCCCCAGTTTCTTTTAAAAAAAATATCTCTCTTTCATATATCTCACATTCTAGTAACTCCTAGCAAACATAAGGCATTGTTGTACATGGGAAATCAAATTTTAAAGATACTTAACATATTGAGTTTGTGATAGCAAAACTAAGTTAGCTACAATGAATTTCTCATTAAAAATGTTGTAATTATACTGGTATGAGAAAATGTTTCCTGACCAGAGGTCTATACAAGCTGAGGAGGTCTCTAAATTATGGTATAACATTACTGAAAGCAGATAATCAAAATTATTCTCATCTCTGCATTAAAAAAATAAAAACCAAAATTCAGTCAGTCATGGAAAAACACTGGCAAATTTTTCAGGACCAAAGTCTCCTCCCTAGGCATGTTCAGTCCCCGATGGGTATTCTGTCAATCAGTGGAAAAACAGGTCTTGGAAATTCTGTCTGTATAGACTATTGACAGGTTGAAGCTTCAAAACGTGGTAATTTCCATCCTACACAATAGGACTGGCAGAAACCTGAAGCTTAGGAGCTTTCTGGACCAGGCTCCTTGGCTGGTACAAGCATACATTGCTCCACTGGCTGCCTGGGAGAGATGACTCTCCTGGCATTTTATGTCACACTGGCAAATGATGGAGGGCTCCATGAAGCTTATGAGAAACTTGACAAAATCTCTTAACAAAGGATATCAATGGCTAAATTCATACCTTCTCTCAAGTATTTTCTGATGGGTGACCTGCCTGTTCCCCCTGCATCAAGCACAGACCCTCTATATGATTTTCCCAGAAGTGTTTTCTAGCCATGAATTCTCAGTGCGCCCCTTCTCCTGAAAGCTCCCTGCCCCCTTCTTTACAGAGCACACCATGCTGAGAGACAGCCTTACACACTCCATTTTCCATCATTTTTTTTATTTGCATTTCAATATCTACATCATTACAAATGTGCTTTCTTTCACAAACGGTGCCTATCTTTTGCGTATTTTCCACAATTTTGATGAGTTTGTCTGAAGCTATGGAAGGCATAATGTCACAACAGCAGTAAACAGATTGGAACCACTGTAGATGCACTGCTACTTCCATCTATCATTTTTATTGCTTCTTCAGCTGCCAAAGTACTCTGTAAATGGTGGCTGGCACCCTGTTCAGCAGACTTCCCTCAGTGGGAATTGTTTTTCAGAGCCATATCACAATTACTAATGACTACTAGCCTTCAAAGTAGTCCCTACTTCAGCTGCAACAGTATTGCTGCTGTATATTGTGCTATTTTAATAAACATAAAGCAAAACTGAATCCCAGGGTTTGAAAGCAAGTGACCATTACTCTTCATAAATGTAAATGGAGAAAAATACATGGCAAAGTAATACATCTCCCTGGGCTTCCATAGCTTAAGTGGGGAGAAGAGAAAAGTAGATTCAGTTCACCTAATTTTGGCAATGCAGAATTTGGCATGTTCTCTAAGAATGTCATAGCCAATAAAAGGAAGCAAACACTTTCACCAGGAAACTCATTCCAAAACTGGTGTTTAAATTTAGTGGGATGATTTGTTCTCTAGAGGCATCTGTTTCTCCAATGACTAGAATTAGGTAATGAACGTAAACTAAGCGCTCCACTTGGCAAGAGCTAAAATTGTAGAATCTTCCAAATGGCTGATATCATCAACAGTCCTGACAGTGATACCACAACACAGACTGATCCAAAGCTGCCCCAAGAAGGCTACGTGGGCAAAGCACACCCATCCTTTAACAGCTGCTGCAGGAGCTGATCTATGTGACCTCAAGAAATCACTGCCACATTGTGACCTTAATTCTTCAAAAGGGAAGAAGTAGTGGCTTCTTCACAAAGACCTGATATGTTACAAGCACAGTCCCCTGCTAGAAGAAGAAAGGAATGGGAAAGCGGATTTGCAAATCCATGGGACTGCTGAGCAAGCAAGATGTGGAGAGAGAGGGGTATCTCCATGCACTTGGAGATGTCCAGAATTAATCTAAGGCACATATGGAACATTCTTCGTCATAAAATTGCGACCATGGGGGAACTACCCTACCCATGGTATACTGCCTTCCCCTTATTTAGAAGTGTTCTGACCCTCTTCAAGTCTGTTTTAATGCACCTAAAAGAGAAATCTAAACAAACTGATTTAAATATTTACTTTCCCTTTTCACAACACTGTCAATATCCCAGCAAAAGTTGCTATTCTTTGACAGCACTCACAATGCTGTGCTTTAGAGAAAACTCTGATCTTGCAATTGCTGTCAAAAGTCATCAATAAAAATGGGCTTGGAGACATGAAAATCCCAGGCCCCCAGTGCACAGGGCAATGCTTTCCTGCTTCATGAAGCAAACCCCACGTATTCTGAGAAATTAAAACTGTGCATTAGAAGAATATTCACTGTAAGCTGTGGACTGCTAATAACAAAGCAGTAAAAGAGAAGAAAGATATTATCTAGCTTTCTGACTAGGTACTTTGCCTGAAAGATGGAAAACTGAGGAAATTAGATGTTTTACCTTTAGGGTAAAATGTTTCTTCTTGGGTGGATGCCAGACAGTGGCGGTTGAATGAATGAATGCCCGTAGAGGTGTTAAGGATGTCACAAGCACATATGCTTTGATGATTACAGAAAGGTCTTGAGCTTTAAGGATGTCCTTGTTGTCTGATATGGTTGATACTTGATTCCTGGAAAGTAGTAAAAATATGTAGCATTAATACAGTTATTTTGCAAATGAGCTATAAGAAAATACTGAAATAGTGACATTAGTGGAAATAGGAAATTAGCCCTTTTCCCCCCAAGTTAAGCAACACAGATTAAACCAAGTAGACTGGAACAAAGCTTTATATCAAGTAATGTTCCTGATTTCAGCATTTTTAACTCTTAGTTTCCAAATACATGAATCAATTATATTTGGAGGGAGTGATGTTTGAGAGTATGGGTACATATGGGTAACTACATTGTGAGAACAATTAAGAGTTACAAAACCAGAGTTTTGTAACAGAGTTAAAAACTAAATCAAGATTAAATTAAACATTGAAGAAATCCAAACATCTTAAATAACAGAAATTAATAGTCAAGGTTTATTTAATGCTATTTAATGCTGATTTGTAGTGAATTCAGAAGAACACCCCCACCCAACCCTATGGAAAGGCTGCACTTTTGTTAGCACTTTCTTCTGTAATAAAGGGTCAGAAACATGTGGTGCTGCATACTTCCCCTAATGAAAGCCATATACAATCACTCCAAATATTATGAAAGACTAGGATACCTGGAAACAACCCATAATAAATCAGTTAAACCTAAGAATTCTGCAAACAACTTTGTTTAAGAAGTGACACAGCTCTCTAAAATCTGGGCCATAGTACCCATAGTACACACAAAGAGAGTCAACCATAGAAACAGAACAGAAATAAAAAGCAAACCCAACCCAAGAAAAAATGTGTTATTTAAAAGCTCATTACTTGGGGAAATGTGAGCTATACTTGTGCATATTCACAATGGCGTTATTAATCTGTCTGTTAAAATCTCTGAGTATCAGTTTACTTAATAGAAAATTTAATGGGAAGATGACTATAGAAGTTATGGATCTCTAAGACTGATTACTGGTAAAAGACAAAGGGCTCTTCAATTTCTGTGCAATTTTTGGCAATATGTGGCCTTTCCAGACCTCAATTTTGCTATCTGTTAAGTAAGTCTAATAACATCTATCTTAAAGAGAACTTTCCTCCCCTTTGTAGAATAGCAGGTCCTCAGAACATAAAATTTGTGAAATAGTGTGATGTAGGAAACGGGACTTGGTAACAGACAAATTATCAAGTACTTATTGGTTTTTCACCTAAAGGGAGGATGTCTGTTCAAAGGACTACATACATATGTGTGTCTGTGGTAGGGACAAAGCAGGGAGAGGAGCAGGAAACAGCTCAGCCACCATGAGGCCTAAAGATTCAGGGGTGTCTCTGGGTCTGTATTTATCTGTTGAGATGCTTCAATGCCTCAACATAAAGACTTACACATTATAGCCAAAGCATGTGCAAACTTGGCTAATACAGAAATAAACATTCTGCAAGTGTGAGATGCAGTACATCCAAGTGCTCCATCTGCCGTGCTCTCCTCTTTTACTGCATTCTGCATCCTTGACTCCCAAATAATTGTGTGCTGAAGCACTGGCAGTTTCTGAGGGTGGGTTATCATTAACTTACAGCTTTGTGTTTATGCTCTGCTTCCACCAGTGCTGCAGATGGGAGCCACGTGCCTGCTCTGTGGTTGTGCTGCCGTGGGACACATTTCTTGTGGTGCTGGCCCTTGACAGTCCAGGCTGACCAGAACAGTCTGGGGTGACAAGTGGGAGCTGCAGGTCTGAAAAAGTACCAAGGGGATGAGAAAGGAAGTCAGCAGAGCATTGAAAGCAGGGGTGGACTCCGACTGCTAAGGATCAAATGTATAAAACACAATAGACAGAAAGGAGCTACCAACATCAGACAAAAATGTAAAATAACAAATGCTGAGACAATCAACCCATTTGGATCTGCTGGCAGAGAGTTTCACCCCCACCAAGCACCCCCTTCCCCCTGCAAGCTGAAAGGCTTAGCTGCAATTCCCACTTTAGAGGTGAGTGCAACAATACTGCACACAAAAACATCCTCTTTTTCCTTCTAAAAAAAAAAAAATTGAAATCCTTGATTTCCAAATATAGAATACCAAAACTTAGTTTCTCACGGAGGAGTAATTACAGTTAATGGGAATAAGAAATTTCTTTGACTAAGGACCAAGGGACTTTGCTACTATAATAACAAAGCTCAATAAATAAGCTCATATCCTAGTTTCTATGTTCACCATTAAGGCTATAATTTGCAGGTACTGAAGCCTATGGGAGTCTTAGTTCTGCCACCAAACACAGTGGGAGCAGGACAGATGCTTATTGCAATAAGCAGTTCTTCAAGCTTATTGAGGTTTGTACTATTAATAGTAATCAAAATATTGTGATGTGAGATCAGTCAAGGGGTGGCATGTATTTTCTGCTTTTACTGGACTTGATAAAAAAGGCACAAAGCCCTTTTATTGTGTCATTATTTTATGCAGGGTAGTTTTCACTAACTCTAATACACTTCACATTTCAAGTTTTAAGTAATGGTCAGGAAAAATCAAACTGTTCAAAATATTCCCAAACCTTATTACTTTTCTTTTTCATGACATACTGTATTGTGCTATGTTATGAATTTATTTGTAGAGCTTCTTTTTGAAAGCATGCACTCTCAACTTTGGTACATGAAATGAAAAATAAAACTGAAGTTGTTTTCCTCACGAGGAGCTGTAAACAGACATTTAAAGAAAAAAACCCTATTCATTTTCCCAGAGAGCCTATTAAAATAACATTGTGATTGTCTGTATTTATTAGCTGTTCATCAGATCAGCTCGGCTCAACCTTCCAGTTCCAACTGGGATCTAGACTTAATCTGGTCCTCTGCCTTACATGCACCATTTATCAGCATTAAAGGCTTTAATAATCAAAACCAGGCAGTTATTTAATAGAATATGTCATGCTCAAATTATATTCACACTGACATCTTCCTGTTGTGTTATGCACTATAACTGATTTGAACTTTGCAAGTGACTACCTGGTTTTTGATGGTACAGTGACAAAAGCAGACTCCTCTACTTACTTGACTGTGTAGTGACAACAGGAGGAGAACAGTAAACTCCCACTAAATAATTTCTTTAGCAAATGTGCTTCTGAACACGCATAGGAACCAGATCTTTAAAATCAAGTTGTATTTGTTTCCATATCTGACTTCATGTAAAGACACAAGGGCATTTTACTATGGCAATTTCTACCCTGTGGATAGACAATGTCATTTCACCATGGTATTTAGCAATGATCCCATGTAACTACTTCTATGTATCACTTTTGCTACTTAAAAGAAAGTAAACATTTTACTGAAAATAGTAACCGTGGCAGAGAAGGGCTATACAGATCATTACACAAGAGAAAACAATGTGTCTTTTCCTTTTAAAAACACGTTTCTAATTGTGTTGCTAAAGCAATAAGTAACAACTCACAAGACAGAGTTTGAAAATAATGAGATGAGGTTTGTGTACCTGTATTTATCCCTCTTAAATGAGAGTTTTAGCTGTTTCAGGGAAAGAAAAAAGATTACTTTGACATTAATTCATTTGTTACTACCCAGCAGACCATTTCTTGAAGCTGGATATAACAAAGTAAAACAAATGGGTAGGCACAGATGAAAAACACAACTGTCCTGGAATTCCCAAACTACAGGGTAGAAGATGCTTTGTCTTGCTCTAAGTCATTGCAAAATGCCTCAACTTAAAAAAAAAAAAAAACAAAACAACAAATCAATCCAAAACCACCCACATCCCCCCCCACCCCAACCAACCAACCAACTAACCAACCAATCAAAAAACAAACAAAATCACCTGCCATGTCTTGAAGAAGAGAAGGTTAAACAAACTTCAGGTTGCTGATAATTAACACTGAAAATTAAAAAAGGGGCAATGCTCATAAGTTATGCTGATAAATTAAGCATTCCATTTGTATGGTGCCTTACATCCCTTTATTGGTTTTGTGTTGGCATCCCCCTGGGAGACAGCCCATCATAAGGGGGCTCCAAGAAGAAGTGAGACTGTCACTAGGTGTTTACTCCTTTGAGATGACACAGAGCATGTACACCATCAGGCAGAGTGAAGAGGGAGTGAGAGCTCCTCACTTTGGTAAATCTACTCCTAGTAATCAATGAACACAATTATCATAATAATAAAGAGACATCAGAAGTGTTGAACTGAGCACACTCAGCTGCATCAGTTCTCATGGCAACTCTTCACCTGCTCCTGCACTCAAAAGCAGTAACAGTGTTTATTAGTGTTGTGTATTTGTTAATCAACTTTATCATCAATGAAAATTAGCCTGCAGTGCCTTTACTGTTTGCAGTAATTGCCATGTTTTTCCATCTTGAAATCACTCTACAAGCTGTTGTTAATTAAGCAGTCCTCTTGAAGTACATAAACAACATCAACATTTTTTAGTGGAAGAGGTGAAGCAGGCTCAGCAATTGATGTGTCAGACAGCTTGGGAAACCAAGTTAGAAAGAGTTCCACCACTCTAATACTATTTCCAGACTACATCACCTCTTTCAAAATTCCAATCATTTGTAATTTGTAAATAGTAATTTTTGTAGCAGACTCTAAAGATCAAAGAAAAAAAACCAGACAAAAGAAGATCATTTTTCCTTTTACAGTGGCTATGCAGTAATGGAAATGTTACATAAAGTGCTGTTTTTCCTGAAGAGCAGCTTCAGGGGCTTTGCCACAAGTACTTTTTGCTGCTGCCATTTTTGATGCTCCAGTGTAAAGCAAAAGACCTATGGCTGGATACCTGCATTCACTTTTTAAAAAACACAAAGTGCCGTTTCCTTGAAATTTTGGCTCGAAGAAGTTTTCTGATGCTGACATCTCTGGAATGGTGCCATTGAAAAAAAACCCATATCGGTTTTTTAGTTAATTTCTTACTTTGTGCAAGATCAAATAGACTTTTTATATTATATAAAAATATTGCATATTTTGCACACTTCAAACATGGAGCAAGGAACAATTAAGACTACTGTTTGTGAGAAGAAGATAATTCTATTTCTCAAGTGCCCATCAACTGTCAAATCTGTCACAAACATTTCAAGAGCAATTGGGTCACCTTGGAAGCTCCTGGTTATTTAAGGGAGCAAAAAGCTAGAGATTGAAAGGAATATAGCATGTGCTCTACTTTTTTCTGAGCCCAACCCATTGTTGATTTATTTCATAAAAGGAAATTGTAAACCCAGCACATTTGTACTTGCAAGGTATTTATCTAATTGGTTTTCTTTTTAGCAGGAAAAACATTGCTTTAGAACCTCAAAGTAAATTGATGCTGAAACTGTAGAGCAGCCTTTCTATCTGCATAGAAGCCTTATGAATGTCTTCCTAGATTTTCATAGTGGTAGTCTGTTTCCAGCAGGAGCCTCAATTCTCTGACATTAAA
>PYHW01010514.1:732131-758523 GCA_013186435.1 Turdus rufiventris
AAAAAAAAAAAAAAAAAAAAAAAAGAGAATGGCACTTCATGTCATTTGTCAGTAGTTTCTACAGTACAATATTCAGGAACTATTGAACTACAGGCCCTCTCTGTCAGCCTTGCAGGTTTGCATTCCAACAGGGCACCTCAGTGAGTCAGAAGAGCTCCATATTGCATTCTGTTCTGGGATCATCCATTTTCCTTACTGGGGTAGGCTGCTGGAGCACAAAGAGCTTATCTGTGATACAGACCAGGCAAGCTGTATTGCTACAACCTGGTCCTCTTCTAGAATTTACAGCTGGGCAATTTTCCAGCCTCCATAGATTGAAAGGTGGGTTTCACAGCTGCAAAGATTGATCCACATTAGGAGATGCCTAAAAAGCATTCACAGATTCTTAGGCAGACTTCTGAGTCCCCCAGGACAAGGAATTTTGGTCATAATAAAGCCTAGTAACCTTTGTCTCAATCAGGTACAGCAACCTGCTCTAAGCTGCGTAACTGTGAAATCAATTAGCATTGAAAATGCCTTTTTTTTTCCATTTTTCAGTGTTGATTTTGGAGGATAGATGATTTCACTTGAACTACTGCCACTACATGCCTTGAGACTTGTCACAGAAAGCAGATCTATCCCATTCAATCACCTCCTGTTAGCCATTTGAGTTTTGGATGAAAAGATTGAAACAAAGACTAATAATGTACTATGGCTTACACATTATGCCCTGAGGTTGCTAAAGAAAGAGAAAGAACCTTTAGCACTAGTTTTATGACCTATATGTATTTAGAGAAGTGTGGCTGTGAAACTCAAAGTCGATGATGAATATTTGAAGCAAACTAGAAACACTAGGGGCAATCCTGGCTGTCAGTGAAGTCCTGGAAAAACTTGCATTGAGTTCATTGGAATATGGTTTCTTGCTTGAAATGTAATATGTGATGGTCTTGATATATGTTACGAGCTTTATTTGTAATGTCAACATTGATGCAAGTCCAATATCCTGCCTGCCCCTGACTTCTGATTTAGCTGCTCTTAAAAGCTTTTCACATTAAAAAACGCAGTGATGCCACCCTCTGTAACACACTTAATCTCAAAGCAACACACTCTGAATATTTAGAATTAAGAAATGTCAAACTACTTGTCATTTCTGGAAGTTTAAACTATCCTACACAGGTTTAGTACTAAAAACCAAACAATTTATAATAAACAGATCTAAAGGTAAATTAGTTTAAACTGTGGGTTGAAACACACTGAAATTCATTATGAAGTTTCAGAGTTAAAAAGATAAAATTATGACAGTGCTACATTTTGTATGATGCTGTTTATTTTTCCCTTTAGAAACATCAACAAATACAGCTTCAGTTTAGATTAATCACTTACCATGATTTTTGCCTCTCTGTTTTGGCAGGTGCATGAAAAACAGTATTTACAGTATTAAGTATAGTGTTTGTGTCTTTATTCCTAAAGTATCCTGAGTCAGAGGTTTTTTCCAATTGTTTTTCCAATATTTTTCAGAAAGGTTGCTTATTCTGTGTGCACTCTTCATACTAGAACTTAATTACACAGATAAGCTATAAAACTTCGGAAAAAGCAACCCAGTGAAAATGCTGGCTGACTGTGCATCATTAGAGCCACAATTCTGTACTAGTGACAGGGCAGAATACAGAAGAGTATAGGCCAATTAATTAACTAATTCAGCCATTTTACTTCTTTTCAAACTACTATTTGCTGTTAGTTGCTCTTCTTACCTAGCTGAGATTTGACACTGCTGTAAAACCAACAAAAAATTCCTGCCCCACATAGTTTATTATCAAATTAAGTGTAAAAAATCAGATGCTGATTTTATTGGCCACTCTTGAGGCTCTTATTAACTTCAGTAGCACAAAGGGAATCGTCACAAACCTGATCAAAACTGGTGTACAAATATTTATAAGGGCCAGCTGCCAAAAGAAATGCATCTCTCTATAAAAAAATAGGTTCCTGTCTCAGAGATATTGAATTGTTATAACAGAAAATGAATTTGATCTATAACTTCTCTTCCACAGGTGGCTCTACTGTGCCTTGCTTTTTACCCTTAGGTCATAACCTTTCATGTTGACTCCAGAGCAACCCAAGGACACTGTGGACAGGCAGCAGGAGAAGAAAGCTAGCACAGGGTTAGCACCAGACCATAAACATATCACAGAGTGGGAGTAGAGTCCCACAGTTAGTCTGTCTTGGCTCTCCCTCCCATACAATTTCATTAGGCTCATGCCTATCCCAAGACCTTCTGTGTGATTAACGCTGCTGGCCACCCCAGCAGGAGATCATGGGAGTGCACGAGGCTGGCAGACACTCTTAAAGTCTCTGCACTAGTGACACTAATAAACAGAAACACAGAAGGAAGGTATATGGCAAAATAATTACTTAAAAAAAGAATTAATGATTTGCATGGGTAGAGAAAACAGCTATGCATGGCATGGGTTGGGCACTGGAAGTGAGACATATGCTTACATGGAAAGACAGACTAATTTGGATTTCTTACGGAACAGGAAAATTAGGGAAGCAATGCTAGAAGCAGTTCCACTACTTTCCCAGGCAAAACCTGTCAAATACAGTGTTTGCTGCACATGCATCGGGAGGCTTTTCCTGTGCCCTATACCAAACCTGGGCAATTCTGCTCACATGGTGGACTTTAGTCCTCTCCATCTCTTGGCTGGGAGTAGTTCCAGGAGGCAGCCAAGCCCAGTTCTAAGCACACATATGGTGGGTTACTAGGTATGAACACCTGAAATCTCTTTGACAGTCAGTCTTCAACCTCAGAGAGCTTCTAGGTCCAAGTCATTTGCAGGAAGATTTAATTTCCAGATCGCTACAACTACTGCAGCAATAAATTCCAGGAGCCTTCCTTGCTTATCCATTAGCTATATCAGAACCTTCTCAAGGTCCAAATCCCATATAGTAAGACACCAGGCACTTGAGTAAAAACTGGGCCAATTACCCTGCAAAAGCAGAAGTTCAAATAATTCTCTCAGACTGTGCAGGAAGTAGTCTTCCATGTTGAATTCTAAGCTCTATTACTATTCTTATGCCTCATCACAAATCCATTGCCACAAATCCACATGCCCATCTTCCAGCAGCCCTGTCTTCAATGCTAATCCAATTTATCCACACACAGCATGTATTTTTAACCTTTTTGCTCCTCTAGTCTTCTTTCAGACTGATTTTTCCTAACTTTTTTTCTTTTCCCAGCTTCTTTCCTAAAAAGCAGTCATCGCTGGTATGTGTATTATTTCTCCCTGCCCCACAGAGAGAGAAACAATAAGAAATGTTAGACCAACAAAAACATTTTCCAAAAACAAGCACTAGCCTAATATTTTGTATAAATCACTTCCTTTCCTATACAACAGGGTTATGAGAATGGGCGTGCTGTCTTAAATACAAAGCCTAGCAGTTTAAGAGTTGCACAACAAGAAATAAAATAACATTAAAAAAACCCCAAACCATTCTACCACGGCTTATCAACATCAACACTGTCATAGCCCCAGTAAATTCAGTAATCCCATTTTCTCAGCCTTGATGCCTGGTGTTTCTTGCAACAACTTACTATGTCTTTAATTAGAGAACATAATTCTTCGTGTTTTCACTTTTACAAGAAATTGCTTGGCTCCTTGAAGGCTGACTAAATGACAGTAATAACAAACCAACTGATCCTCTTTAACAGGAATTGCAGAGAAACCCTGTTGACTCAGACAAGAGTGAAAGTACATAACTGATTTGAGAGGAAACAACTGTTCTGTGGAGGAAATACTGATGAGAACTGTTCTTTCTATGAATAATTTTTAAATTGAGGATCAAACAAATCCTGCTAATTGGCATCTCTGCTGTTGTTGGAAAGAGAGATCTGTTGGAGAATGCAAGCAAGAAAAAGGTAGAAAGAGCTGGCTTTATAAGATGAATGGAAGGGGAGCATCAGAAGTCTCACCTCTAGACTAACTTGCTCTAACTTATGTCTTTTTGTTCACTGAATCTGAAATCAAAATATTTACCCTTCTGATTCTAATTTCACCTTTTATGGATGATTTCCACTCATTCTAAATTACATGTAACATATCCAGTGATACTGAATGGGATTAATTTATGGGTTGAAGCTTAGGTCTGGTCTATACAGAGATGGCCCCACTGTGTATCACAGTCTAAGTTCCCATTCCTGTCAGTGTACATCAGTGTAGTCTATACATCAGTGTGGAGCAATTCACCAAATCCTGAATTATGCTGAAAATAAATGCTCTTTTGGGCTTGCTTACTCTCAATACAAAGTGTCACATTCAGTATCCACAAATAGACATCTATTGCCATTTAGGATACTACAGGCTATCCATCTGAACCTCCAGCTGCTGGACCAAAAGGAAATCGGTCCTGTGTTGAATCTGCCCATTCTACTGGGCATGCTGGACTCTCCATAGCACCTTAAGTGTCATGAGAACCTTGTGTTGAAATAGCTATCTCAGTCCTAGGCCACATGCTGATGTGGAGATACCTAGATTTAAGAGATTTTTTTTTTTAATTTTAAAATGCTTCAACTAATTTAGGTTCAAACTTTTCTTACTGGTAACAGAAATGTGAGGGATGGGCCTTTTCCTGTGTGATAGTTCTTTAGCGGAGTGCTAGAATAATCCTCCTTTGCTGTGTGGGTTAAGATTCAGATCCCTTCTGCAAAGCACATGTATTACTTTGATTTCAATGGGATTTCAACATCAGCCACAAGGTCTTTTCTCTTTGCCAGGAAAGCACTAAAAATATAAATAAGGAATAAGATTTTTACAAATGGCCCTTCTCTGGAGATAAGATGTGGTAGGTTGACCTTGGTTATGTGTCAGGTGTCCACCAAAGCCTCTCTATCACGCAGTTGGACAGGCAAGAGAAACTGTTATTAAATGTTTATGAGTCAGGATAGGGAGAGATCACTCATTAATTACCATCATAGGCAAAAAAATGTGTGGGTATTAATTGAATTTATTACCAATCAAACCAGAGTAGGATAAGAAATAAAACTAAATCTTAAACACTTTCCCTCCATCCCTCCCTTCTTCCCAGGTCCAATTTTACTCCTGAGTCACTACCTCCTCCTCCCTGCAATGATGCAGGGAGAAGGGAATGAGAGCTGCAGTCAGTTCATCACACATTGCACCTGCTGCTTCTTTCTCCTTGGTGGGAGGACTCCTCACATTCCAGCATGGGGTCTCTTCCTCACAGGAGAAAGAGAGCCCAAGGAGAGTCCTTCCCACAGGCTGCAGTTGTTCATGAACTGCTCCAGTGTGGGTCCTTCCCATGAGGTGCAGTCCTTGAGGAACAGACTGCTCCAGCACAGCCCCTCTCTCCACAGATCCTGCCAGGAGCCTTCCCACAGAGTCACAGCTTCCTTCAGGCATCTCCCTCTCCTGGCCCTGGGCGCTCCACGGGCTGCAGGTGGATCTCTGCTTCCCCATGAATCTCCATGGGCTACAGAGGCACAGCTGTCACACCATGGGCTGCTCCACAGGCTGCAGGTCAATCTCTGCTCCAGTGCCTGGAGCACCTCCTCCCATTCCTTCTTCAGTAATCTCTCCAGGTGCTGTTGTGCAATTGTTTTATTTCACTTCTTAAATGTTATCCCAGAGGTGCTACCGCCACAGTTAATGGGCTCAGCCTTGACCAGCAGCAAAGCCATCTTGGAGCTGGCTGGCATTGGCTCTGCTGGATGTAAAGGAAGCTTCTGGTAGCTTCCCACAAAAGCCACTCCTGTGGCCCCTCACTACCAAAAGCCTGCCATGAAAACCCAGTACAGGAGAAAACAGAACAGCCAAATAGAAGAGTCGTATACAAAGTGGTATATACCATGTTTATGGACAGTAGTGAAAATGCACATATTTTAAAGAGAAAGCTCTGTGTGTAGTAAGTGCCACTTGTGTTTGTGGTTTTGTACTGGTAAAATAATAAAACCACTGCAACTGTCCTTTCTTCAAGTGGCAAGGCAAACCAATGCTGTTCAAATGCAATCTGTTACGACATGAGCAGGGCCTACCAATTTCTCTAGGCAGAGGTGAGACACAGCTGGGCAACAAGTATCTGCAGAGATTAATTCAACACACCTATTTTAAATACATATTTTAAAATAAAAAGAAGTAGCATTTGTAGGCATGTGTCTCTCTCCACTGACGTAAATGGAAGACTAGAATACTGCTTTCAGAAGATACTTAACTTCTAAATGGTTAAATGAGATGTAGTGAATCCTTTCCTTCTGTTAAATTTAGTATATATATTTTAAAAAGTGGCTAAGAGAGGGAAGTCTAAATAGACCTAATAGAATGCACAACAGTTTTTTTCCAGTTTCTATTCAAAGATGAATTTTGCCCATGGTAAATTAGAACTCTTTGGAAATTTGCCCATAACCTTTAAACTTTTCTAGCTGATGATCTTAATACACAATAAAGGCTTTTTATCAGTAAATTATGTCTGGATGGGAACCAAACTCTGACTCCTACTCCTTCTCCATGCCACAACATTTTTGTAAAGCTGAACAAACATATTACACCAAACTCAGGGCACAGAAGTGTAAATACCAATACTATATTAACACAAAACAGTCCAAAACAAAGACACAGCCAAATTATTTCAGCAATATGCAAGAGCCGAACAATGCAGTATATTTACCTGGAAAGATACTGTATAATTGTAATCTATATTTAAGTGTGTTTAAAATGAATTATCAATCCTTCATTTTTTCCCTCTGTGCATTCATGGCTAAAAATCAAATGGAATTGTAAACTTCACAGTCTCATTTCAGAAACCTCCTGTGACAACTATTAAAAGACCATCATCACATATTCAGATTTAAATAAATCAGATTACCTGAAAAGGCTTTTGTTATCTGGCATAATCCCTCTTTTCTGCAAAGAAAATGCTGGATTTCTGGAAGCAGGTTTACCTGTACGTAAAAAGAGAAGCTTTAATGATTTCATTCAGGAAAACATTATTTTTTCTTCAATGGAAAATGCCTTCCATGGGTTTGTATTTCATTTATCAGAGACACCTCATGTGCAAAAGTCCCATCATTGTCAAGAGGAAATGGTAACTTTGCCCACCCTCCAATGTTGGAATAATGAAGTTAAGATGTGGACTCTTCTTCTGTGTCCATAACAATGCAAAATTTTAGGCCTTTATTTCTCCCTGGGGCTGCTGAGTGTTGTTTGTTCCTTGTCCCCTTTTCAGCCTCTGCAGCTTCTCTGTTCTGTCCAACCACTGTCTCTCCCTGCATGGAAATACCCTGTGCCTCTTGAATTGTGCTTGGGATCAGAAATAAGCTAAAGTAGCTAAATGACAGGCAGGCTCTGCAGCAAAACATTGTTGCACTTTGGTATGGACATGCCAGCAGCAAGTCATGTTAGTTCAATATTTAAAGTTTTCCAGAGGAATGGGCCATCTGGTTTAAGTCCCTGCTCTGCTGCAGACTTCCTGACAGAACTTGGACAATTCCTTTGATCACCTTGGGTCTCAGTTATTCATGTGTGACACATGTGGACATTGCATCATGCTGCCAGGATTATTATATTGCACAGCATTAGAGACTCAGATATGGTAATACAGGCAGAATGAGAAAAAAACAGTTTGCAGAAGCCTGGGGTGCTTTACTATCTGAACATATTCAAAGCATGTATATTTCTAGCAAACTATAACTGCCGTGAACGCTTCACTTTGCATACACTTTGATATGGTATCCTGCCCCAGGGAACCCCAGTGTATGTGCTTGAAGTTCTGGCTTCTGTGGACACCAGTGGTGTATTGTATCACCAGAGACACCTTTTAAAAGCAGCTCTATTCTCTCAGACCCTCAAGCTGGAGTCAATAATTTAGAGTCTTGCCATTATTATCTGTGCTATTTTACTTAAAATACAAGACAAAATGTACGTGTTGCTTGGTCACATTTTATCAAAGACTTCGATTTATATCACTCACACACTTTTACCAATAGGTTGAGTGTTTACATAGAAATTACATATCTAAGTAACCTAAACTGTGCCCACAGCATGCTCAAGTGAGAAAAAAAACCAAAAAAACAATCCTGAAAATACCAAGATAATTGGTATTACTGATGCTTTGGACAATGAAAATGCAAGTTGCAGTGCCAGAGCAAAGAATTCCCTCGAAGGCCCTAGTTCAGATTACACATTATTGATTTTAGGAGCACTGTCACTCTTTGGAGAAGTGCCTAAATTGTGTTTACAAACGAGAAACTACGTTAGGTGAAACTCAGTAGTGATGTAAGATACGAAGCCTAAATTCATCCATCTTTATCTTCTACCTACACTATCTGAAATATTGCATGCATTTTCTAATTGTTTCTCATAATTTCTAAATTCTCTTTCCCAATAGGAAAAATTGCTTAAATAATTTTCCTTGCAGACACTTTTGCAGCCATACATGCTGGTTGAGGGTGGCTAAGAATGCAAAAGTTCAAGCTAAAGAAGAGAAAAGGGAAATTTGACATTGAGTTGTAACAATTTTCAATATTTACACTGAAATATTTACAACCAAACTAACATACTATGTTCAAATGAGAAACTGCTTTTGATAACTGGGTGTGATATAAAGAAGAATGAAATGTTGCTACCTGAGAAGTATTTCTCAGTAAATAGAAAACATGAAAAAAAACTCATTTCTGCTAAATTATGCTGCTGCAGTATAAAATAAACATTTGATACTTCTCTTTTTATGAGTGAATGCTGAAAATCTGGGCTAGCCTGTCCTTCCATTCCCACAAAGGATAACACAACAATCTCATACCTTCTGGAAAAGCTCTACATTATGCAAATCTTCTGTTTGAAAGCAGCCATTATCACCATTTTCTCTGGAAGATAAGCAGATGAAAAGATCCCAAGGGTTCATACCACCTATCCGGAAAGAAAAGAAGCACTTTGAGAAAGAAAATATCATGCAATTCTTATTTGCATAAAAAGTACTTAGAGCAAAATCCTGAAGAACAGCAAACTGTTGGAGAGCTAATTACACGAACAGCTACAGGTGGCAGAAGGATAAACGACAGACTTGCTACCACAGTTCAAACTTTGGAATTATATTTAGGTGTTTCACAGTGGGCATTCCCTGTTATTTCCTGCCTACTGATGTCCAAACCCTGCTGTTTGACCTGTTTAACATTCAGAAATTAAAACGTTTGGTAACATGATGCTGCTTTAAGTTGTTCTTTTTTTTCCTCAACATGCATGCTCATAACACATATCCAGTGTTATTTTGGTGTAGTGGATTCCTAAATATTGGACACCAGACTGCCAGACCTAGAACTGGTCCACAAGTGGGAATTAGATTTCTAGCTTCCGAGTTAATGTGATGCTTCCTTCCTGGGACAAAGCTGACCCAAAGATACAAATAGGTCTTGAACTTGCTCATACGTCAGGATGTGATGTGGTGTAGAAATTGCTTCAAATAACCTTGGACAGCTTCCTCACTGTCATTTGTTTTCCTCTGTATACAGCCTTTGTTATCTGGACCAGTTAGAGATGGTGGCAGCTCACAACAGAATTATTACATCTGTTGAGGACAGCACGAGTATGTTCAATAAAGGGTAAATTATTTCACTGACAGGAAGAATCAGTATTAATGAACTTACAAACAGAAAGGGTAGTCAGAGAAGCACTACAGCATCCAAGGGTATAGAATCAGGTCTCAAAGCTCCCTGCAGAATAGCTATTTCAGGGACAGGTTGGTTCTTTTTCCCAAGGTTGGGAAGATTATATGTATTTTATTTCATTTTGTGCTATCCATCTGTGATGCCTTCTTAATTTTATTAGGTTACTTCCTTAATTTGGTCCCACTGATGGCCTACAGAGGTATTTATTTTATTTATTTCCTTTCTTTCTTTCTCCAGAATGTATTTTTTTCCCCATCCCAATCATGATTACAAATGTCAAACAGGGTAAAGATTCCATTTAAGGAGATTTAACACTCAATTTATGTTAAGTACAGTAATGAACTGATTGTGTACAATGGATCCAGGACTATGAAAGTAACTATCACTTTTTTATGTTTATAAGCAGTGCAACAAAGCTGAAGAGATCAATTTTCAGTTACACTGTATCTATTACTGTAACAAGTTCTTCAATTTCACATTATGAGCACCAGTATTATGGCATAAAAGTAATTAGGGTATATGAAATTTAGGCAAGACAGATTCACTATGTGCTTCTTTGTGAAAGAAACGAAAAAAAAAATAGAAAAAACCCCTGTAGGTAGATAAAAATGTCACAGATAGCAAACAAACAAAGCATTAAAGAAATGTACAAGCAAATACCTCATTTTAGTGCAAAAGTTTGGCAGTGCTAACAACCTACTCAATGACCTCACCAGCTATGTAATTATCAGATAAGCAAGATGTTATGCTTCTGACTAGTAAACACCTTTGAATAAATCATTATAATTACATATAAATCACAATGCCTAGTTGTGTGCAAATTGAAAAGGAGCTGGAGGGAACTCCATTTCTCAGAAGCAGCTCATTTCCTTCCCTTGTTTATTGCGATACATCCTGCCCTGGGAAGAATTTGATCCCTGACTCCAGAGGATATGCTACACTGTGTATTTGCCTTTAGGATACATCAGAGTGATCAATATGAATGTGTCTAAGAGAAGGAAAGGAAAATGTACCCTCAGATCTGGTGTGCTTCTGAGCCAGTGCCCAGGAAGCAGAACAGTTCAGGAGAGTTTGAATGCTTGCCATTACTTGTGTTTTCTACTCAGAGTAATTAAACCTCTAGCCAGTTATTTCAGTACAGAACAATCAGAACTGAAACATGTCTATTTATAGAAGTCAGGAGACTTCCTATGAAAAAAACAGCATACACCTAGTGCTGTCTCTCAGATTCAGGCTGACAGAGCAGTGAATTCTATTTAAATGTATCGATACATTCCTCATAAACTTTACCTGAAAAAGCATTATTGGGAAACAAAACCAAAAAAGTCATGGGTTACAATAGCTATGTAGTTCTAGAACAGGCTCCTCTACAAATCCATTTTGCCTCAAATTTGCCCATATCAGTCCTTCCAGAGCTTAACGTTTTGTGGAAAATGAACATCTATGATCAGGAAACTAACAATCTGTCTTCCTTCAGTATATTTAATTATAGCAGAACTATATCTCAGGAAAAAAAGTGCTACTTTTATTAGTATTCCAACAACATCACATGGGCCACACAAAGGACCAAAGATTCCTTTCACAGAACTTATTTTTAAAGTAAAGCAAGATACAAGTGAGCTAAAACATTCTACAATAAAAGAGAAAGAACAAAAGTGATAGTAATAATAAACACCATCTGCATGGAAGGACTCATGTTTTAAAATGTTTCTAGAGACTTTAATTAAGAAGCTTTAATAATGTCCATAATATTCCATTTTCAGTGTACAGACTGTTTTGTTGGTTCCCTGCAGACTTCAAACCAGAAACAGGACATTTGAAGGGGAAAGTTAAAAAGAATGCTTCATATCTGAACAATTTAATTACTAGCAATTTGCATTAAGCTTTTGCCACAGAACGAACTTTGTCTCTAGGTATGAAAATCCCATTTGCTTTATTCAGCACACCAGTGGAGCTCAACACACAGGAGGTGTAGATCAGTTAGATAGCATAAAATCACACCTTATGGAAATACTCTCTACTCTTTGTATTATTTTGCACTTGGACAAGTAAAAGAGTGGTAACAAGATGAGAATACGCAATTGCACGCTCATCTGCTTTCTGAACATCTTTTCAAATCAAGACAGTTTAGTTCAGCCTATTAATTAAGGCCCTGTATACACAAGGAATGTTCATCTGCAGAATTTTATCTATGCAGGCAAAGTGAGCTTTAAGTGGATACACGCTGGGAGTGTGATGCTTTTATTCACCTGCCTTTTGCCAGCTCTTAGTTTCTCATCTCCTGCAGTCTTTGGAGTCATCATCCAGTTCCATTTCAAAAAGTATTTGTAACTGCAATGTGTATCTCATGTTTACCTAAGAATAGCAATCTGAGTTTCTACTTCAATTAATATTAGTACAGCATGATTTCATTGAAGTGATCACCTTTATTCTGAATGAGTCAAAGAACATGCTATTCAATTCAGAGAGCAATAACCTTCAACTGAAAGTTGATGTAATGTACAAATTCTAATTTTCAATGAGATAGCACTGTTTTCATTGGCTTTGACACTGATTTGTCATTTTAAATAATTAAAATAGCTAATGCGGAAAAAATAATTTAAAAGATAACAGTCTAGGAAGAAAAGCAAAGATGTTTTTTAGCAGCAGAGGAAATAGCAATGCAGACACCAATGAAAACATTTAACATTTTCTGTAGCAATATTCTGCAGAGTTTTTGTATTCTGATATAATAGATCAAAGTTAACAGAAATCAAATGAGAACAGTAGGATTTAATGGGGTTTCAGGTTTATAGATAAACTTCAAGAATTTCTAAAGGTGATTTCTAAAGTGATTTTATTCCAGTCATTGAAATGATCACGTTCTCCCCATGAGCTCTGGCATTGGAGGCTGAATTTGGAAAGAAAACTGTTAGATGCATGCACCTCTGGAATTTTTAATCTCTTAGGCGTATATTATTTAATTTAATCAAATTACTAAGTTCAATTTCATTACCATAGGCTGAAATTTCATTTCGCAGTATTAATGTTTCCATCCTGAATTTTGAAAGGAAAGAACTCTGAAAATCAAATATAATGTTCATCTTGCATGTTTATCCTCCTGTATTTCATTCATTCTGGGGTGGGGGGGAAAGCCACTTGGATTTATTTTTATTATAATCTCAAGTCAATTTGTAATTTTGCATTTACTCTCACTAATACCTCGAAATTAATCAGTTTATGAGCACCAGAGGAAAAGAAGACAAGAAGCAACTGCCAACATATTACACAAAAGTATTTTTTTCTTCTGACAGAGTAACTGATCTAGTGAACAAAGCAAATATTAGCAGTGAAACAATTTGACTTTAGTAAATCTTTAGACATTGTTTCCACATAATATACCTATGAGGTGACTGGACAGCTTTTTGGAAAAATGAGGTCTAATCCACTATCAAAGTGGGTTTTCTTTGGAAGCTCAAAAGATACTCCACTGTACATTCAGTTCTGCTTAAACTTTTTGGTAACAAATTTAATGATGGAATGATAAGTGCATTTAAAAATAGCAAGTGACACCAAATTGAAAAGAAGGACTTTGCAAAGCATGGTCAGAATTCAAAATAATTCTGATAATTGGTCCAGATTCAACGCAAGGAAATTCAAAACAAGGTAAAAGTGCCATTATTTGTAAGAAGAAATCAAATGGAGAGTTACAATTTGCCATAGAGAACTACTGCAGAGAAGGACCAAGTTTATAAATGGCAAGTGAGCTAACAATACAATATTGTTGCCAAAAAACAATCAAAATACCCAACAAAAACAAAACAAAAAACCCACAAAAACAAAACAAAAAAATACCCACAAAAATATCCCAAACCAACAAAGTAAATATAATAACTCCTCAGCTGTTGGCAAGTATTTATCAATGCTGAAAGAGTTGAATCCACTCCTTTAAAATTTCAGTTTTAATTTATTCCATGCCAATTCCCCACAGAATTCTAAATAGTAGCCCTGCAGATACCAAAAATTGTAACCAAACCTGTTTATGAGGGTTATGGTGGTAACAATGATTGGAATTAATCCTTCTGCTTCATTTTGTGTTGGTCATACCTTTCCAGTAGCACCCTTCCCCACTTTTGGAAAACATGGTTTCAGTAGGGGGTTGGAAAAAGGAGATAGATTTTGGAAGACCTCCTGCAGACGCTGACTTGGATGGAGTCAATCCTTTGTCTAGCAACTCACAAAGTGATGTCTGATTTGATACCAAACGAGTTTACAACATGCCACTCTTTTAACTATTTCTGGGTGTCAGTGACTTCTTGGTGTCTCACTCTGACCAGCAAGGAAGCTGAGGCTGGAACAGGACACAGCCAGGACAGCTGACCCCAACTGGCCAAAAGGGTATTTCATGCCATATGATGCTGTGCTCAGCAGCGAAAGCTGAGGGAAGAAGGAAGAAGGGAGCAGGGGGGAAGACACATTCAGAGTGATGGCATTTGTCTGCCCAACTAATGGTTTGGTTCCATCCATTATGAAGCTCCCATCCTGGGGACAGCTGACCATTGCTCGTGGCAGCTGGTGAATTAATTCCTTGTTTTGCTTTGCTTGCAGACACAGTTTCTGCATTCTCTACGAAACTGTCTATCTCAATTCAAGAGTTTTCTCACTTTTACCTTTCTGATTCTCTCCCTATTCCCACCAGGGGGAGATGAGAAAGCAGCTGGGTGGTGCTTTGCTGATGGCTGGAGTTAAACCACATCCCAGAATAAATTTTTACACATCTAAAATAAGTTGTCTCTTTAATCACTGGAGACCAGATACAAAGTAAGCATTTTAATTTGCAGCAAGGGATATATAAAGAACAGTTTCTAAACACATGTATCAAGTACTGGAATACCTTACTCTAAGGAGGCTACAGAGCCCCTGCTAAGGGAGATCCTGAGGTTTGCACAGGATCTTTTTTTAAGAGAAATTCGTGTCAGCTCTACTTAAAATATATTTTCAGGCACCTCTAAACTGCATGGATATAAAGAGAAGATTTTCAGGAAAAGCTATTGTTTACATATTGATTCATTCAACTGCATCCTGTTACAGCGTGTTGTAATCCTGATCTATAAAAAAAGTGTAAGTTTTAGATGAATGTAAGTTTTAGCTTTATGAGTCATGAGTCCTCATAGTATACACAGAAAAAAAAAATGTCAACCTCCTCTGCTCCTGCATGGCAATGGAGGGAGCACAGATTGTACTGAGTTAAGTGAGGAAGCACGTACATATGGAAATAGCTGTTTGAGCACAAATCCTACTTTAAACTGGACAGAGGAATATGCTGGGCTTCAACCCTGCCATGTAGTCAATTTACAAGAGACAATAGTTTGCTGGCCAGGACTTTAAAGTGGAAGTGCTAACAGATGTCTGGAAGACAGTACTTCTGCCTCACTGACTGCCTCTGGATTCTAGACTGAATTTTATGCTCTTCAGCATCTCAGAGGGCAGCAGCATCAGGCAGGCGGCGTGATGGGGTCTGGGGATGTGGGAATTCTACACCTCTGAAGATCTGAGCTTCACAGATAACACTCCCGGGGAAAATATCCTTTGAAGTCTATTTCTGGTTACAGCAGTTTGGCTGTCTTGTTGTGCAAATATCAGAATGCTGCTTGTTGGACTGAATAGTTTTTCTTTGTTAATGACACATCCTCTTGCAAGCTTTTGATATAATTGTTTCATTTGTAAGACTTTCCCTAAAGGAACGTCTCACACCTAGGTGTTCAGGAATTTTCTCCTTAAAGCAGTAGTTATTGTGGAAGCATTTTAATTTTCTTTTGGTGTGATCCTTAATGGTCACAGGCTATTACCAATATGGACTCACTATGACAACAATGAAAAAATGATCATTCCACAGGACAAGAGGTGAGGTTTCTAATATTTTCTGAACTGTTCTGGAAAGCATCTATTTACCTGCTCACATGCAAATCTTCCACAATTTCAGAGTGTGTTCAGACTGACTGTACTCTGCCATAACACATAGCCCCATAATCAGTAGTTTAGCTGGACAAATTAGGCTAAGAGCTATTGTCACATTAATCACACTGGAGTATTTTAAGTGTAAAAAAATACCCTACCCTACATATGAAGCTGAGATGGTTGGACAGAGTCAATTCATTCACAAAATACTTTGTGCAGTTGCTGTGTGGCTGCCAGGGAAAGGCTGAAGGAATCCTGAGGACAGTCACTACTCACCCCCCTTGAGGATGATCAGGATTTTTTTTTGCCTCAACTACTCCCTAACTAAGGGGATTTGAAGTGCCAAGGGAGGCATTCTCTGTAGAGGAGACACTGGTGTGAACCAAATGGAACCAGTTTAATTCCAAGGACAGTTCATCTGTCTCTGAACACCTTAGCACAAAACAGTGCCCTATGCCCAAGAATTAATGCACAGCCACATCTGAGTTCAGAATTTGAGCAGTGAAATAGGCATTTGAAGTTTTTTGCAGTGCCTCTCATAAAAACAGAGTAATGGTTGACTTATCCTGTATCCCTTCCCCAAATGCTGTGGAGGTATATTGGATCTAAATACAAATGGAGAAGCATAATGCTTCCACTCTTGCCTGAAATAATTATTTTATTACTGTTTATTTATAGCAGGGACAGGTTTCAAGTCTGCTTTCTTTTTCAATACAAAGGCAAATCTTAAAAGTAAAAAAAAATAAGCATAACAAGCCAAGAGCTACCTGTTTCTATCAGAAATATTCTCAAATGTGTAAAGGTATTTTAATTTCTCTGCCTGGTCTCAAACTCTAAAACTGCCTTAGACCTAGCTACCATGTCAAAGAGTTACCATCTTCCTTACTGGAGCAACTGATAATATGAGGTAGATGACTTTCTCCAAAGAAGCAAAAGAAATCTGTTGCAGGTGTAAGTACAAGAATGGAGAACATACAGGGCAATCCCTTCTCCATTTACATCACATTCAGTCATGCAATAGAGTAACAATATTTTCTTCAATCAGTACATTACCATACTATAACAGACAACCTTAAAAGAATTTTCAGGTCTGCAGCAAATATTTTAAAGTTGGGTTTGCAATTCGCAGATAACTGTCGGTAAGACAACAAAAGGTACCAAAAAAAAATTAATTGCAGTATTATTAAACAATATCCATATATCTTTCTGTGCAACTGAAGAATGGGCCAAATATTGGAAATAAAAGTACATTCAAAAATTGTATTAGTCTGACATGGGGAGAAGAATACTGCAGTATTGTAAGGCAGGTGCTTTAGATAGTTCTCAGTCTATCCAGGAAAGACAGTCAGGCTAAGAATCATTTTCCACTGAGTTATATTACATATTGTAACTCTAACAACCAGGTTTTATCATGGCATAACCTGTCAACTCAAGGTATGAAAGCATGTTCCGAGCTGTAGTAGAGTTCAATAGCAAATAAAAGGAAAATATGCAGTTCTGACCCAATGACAAACACAATGGGGAAATTCAAACACTCAAGTCTGTTATTCCACTTCTGTGCTTACACATCATGCTTTGGATGAACATTCAGATTACTCTGGTATGTTCTCCACACATGGGCATTTTCTGCACAGCAAATCTCAGTGATACCAAAAGCTCCTAATAATCCAATATGGTATGCACTTCTTGTATGCAAGCTAAAATAACTTACAGCCCCAAATGCTCCCAAATGCTCAAATTCTTACTTTATATGTATTTAATACACAACATAAGCTACAACAGTCAGAGCTGCTATATATGTTTCTCACCCACACACTGTGGAACTTAACTTCCAGTGGGATGGAAGTACTTGGTTCTTAGTTAAAGCACAGATGTCACAGGTCCACCAAAGCCCAGCTAAATCCATCTGTGTAGGTGTTTTCTTGCCTTCTGTGAAGGTAGAGAAGGAAATTGCCAGACAAAAAAGATTGAGAAACATTAGCTATAGGCTACTGAGAGTAGATTGGCATGAAGAACCAGATGAAAACTGGAAGGAGAGAACATGCATGTGGGAAGAAGGGTCATGCTGCTAAGACACACAGGGAGGGACCAGCCTGCACAATGGAGCCCAGAGGAACAGCAGCAAGTGGAAGAATTTAAATAGCACCCTGCTCCATCTGCTTCCAGGGACATTGCAGGAAGGGGATCTGCCCACAAAATACTCTTCTCTCTTATGCACATGCACACACACACGAAGGAGCACAGAGGCACAATGCTGGGCGAGGTAACCCCAGCAACCCTGTCAGAAAGACACAAGCCCCTGCCCTGGTATCCTCACGATGTCCCTGGGGAGAATCCACCACAGTGCTGAACATGATGAGTGAACAGGAGCCCCAAAGCACTTTGTGGACCTTGTGGAAGCGCATCTTAACTTGGATGAGTGTGTACATAGAACTTAACCACAAGAACAAATGGTACTGAGGCACCTTCCCCACTAGACTATTTCAAAACCTGCAGATCTTGCTACATTTATGAGGAAGAATCCGAGGTTTTAGAAAGGCACATGCAACAAACAGAAAGAACTGGTGGCTGGAAAGAAGAGTCAATTAGAAAGTCATTCCTAGGGAGAAGGAATTCTGCCCAAGGAAACCAAACTGCCAGCTTGGGATTACTTTCCATCCTGCATTTCACCCCAACATTTCTACCACTCCCACTCTGCAACAGAACATGAGGTACCTGAACTGAGAAGCACTCTGAATGATGGCACTAATGAGAATTCATCATTGACTTTAAAAGGTAGAAACTGAGCTAGAGCTGAGAAAATAGCCTCTTCCCTTCTATGGATATACAGTAACCTCAGGATAAGCAGCTAATGAGCAAATGTCTAAATGTCCTGTCTCATTCTAATTACAATGAATGAGGATACCAATTACAATATTAAAATAATGATGTTAAAATAATAATCACGTATGCAAGAAACAAAAAAACATATTTTAAGATCCAAATTGCAGACCTTGATCACTGCAATTACAGCACTCAGGCACCTATACCACTCCTTATTAATGTGCCAGATTCTGTAATACCCAGGAGACATAAAACAATACTGAAAAAAGAAACTTGGAAATAAAGGCAATGGCTAAACTAAACAGTGTCAGGACACAGGCTCAACCACCGGCCTGCAATAATCTACTGTGTTTGTTTTCTTCTCCTTGGGTGGCCATGCAATGCCCCAGGAGACAGTCTAAGCCAGTGACAGTTCCTAAAATTCAGCAAAAAGCAGGCCACCCTCAGACAGGGGAAAAGGGTTTAGATACATGGGCATGAGTCATACTGCATCACTTGTCCTTAGAATTGACCCATCTTATTTATGAGTTAGACAAAACTGGAAAAGACAGTGATGCAATAATTAAGTCATGCCTAATGTAAGGATTTCCAGCTGTAATTCACACATCCTGGTTTCTATGTGTCTCTATGCTGCCTTTCACTTCTACTCACCTGGTGTGCCATGGGGTAGTGGAAGTCCATGATAAATATTTGGACTGCCGTGTAGAGCATCCATAAAACATGGATTCTAAAGCAGACCTTAAAATTATCACTGCAAACATTTTCAGGAAATGTAGGGTCAGACCTCACATTTGAAGTTCAATAGATACCTTCACATAGTTAGATTTGCAAAAAAGAAGTGTGTACTATAACATCTGGGGTGTAAATCATATTGCCATGGAGCTGGGGAAAGGAAGAAGAAAATCTGATGCTTTTCCCCACTTCACATATCATGGTGTCATAAAAATGCAACCCTAAGACTGTCAACCTAGTCTACAGTTACCTTCTGAGCTAGCACTTTCCTGAATACTTCTCTTTTTTTACCCTCAGAGCCTTGTTTAAAACCCTAACACTACATTCCTAGGGAAAATAGGGCTAACATGTCAAACTCTATGTATTTAAAGTCCTTGACTTCAGCCCCATCTTTATAGAAAATTACCTCCATTATTTTTTGTTGAAGAATGACTTCTAGACAGGCTCCACGGATACTTGGCCTCACTGTGGCTGTGGAACCTGAAGTGAGAAAGTTTTTTATACACTTGCTGAAGCTAAATGTGAAAAAAGATATTTAAATGCCTAGTTCCCATCTAGATAGACAAATGTTTCTTGATTTGCTCTAAAATAGATAGATCTTATTCTTATTTTGTCTATTGGCCTGTTGAACAGTACTTTGGTATACTGATGTGTTTTCTATTTTACCTATTGAGAAAAAAAAATTGTAGTGAACTGGCTTTCTTCCAAATAAACAAAAAAAAGATCATGTCTTCTCCATTTTACACCAAAAGTCCTTCTTCAATAAACAGATCAACTGAGCTGTATTCTATCAGATCTAAAATAACTGTGGTTCTGCCAGATTCATCTTGCATTTACAAAACACAGAAGAACACTCTGTAAGCACTGTATATATAAACTTTTAGTAGTTGCTATAAATTAAAACTGAAAATCCTTTTTATAGCTAAATATTTATTTTTGAAAGCACTACCACAAATGTCAGAAACAAAGTCATTACAACAACAATCATCTTATTATAGAAACACTTTATGACTTTAATAATTTGGTTCAAACCTTCCTAAAATGCATACCACTCAGCTCCTTTGTACTCCCCTCTATCAGAGTGGGACTGCATTTTATTTATGTGAGGCACCATTGAGGAAATATGCTATCTTTTTTTAATCGTGCAGTCTGCTAAAGTTGCTCAAATCCTATTCTATTGCTACTTTTTAATGCAAATCCCTTTCATATTTTGCCTTTCTGTTGTGAAAAAAGGACATTGTTTTGTAAGGAAACATGCCTGCCAAAAATGATAGAAGTTAATGATATGTGGGGTTTTTCCTGTTTAATGTCACTTTTAGTAATAATTTTCTGTAGGAAAGATTTTTTTCCAGAAATCTGAAGTTTCTTATGACTAATTTGAAACTGAGAAATAGTTTCTATTTCTGTGTATGTCAGAGGAGCCTCTATTCTCTTTGACATCTGTGCAAACTAGGATTACCTCCAAACGGACAACCTCAGGGGCTGAGTAAAAAAATATTCCATGTTACATTGAAAAATCAACTCTGAGGGAGTACAATGAACATCAGAAGGGTAGAATAATCATTCCCCTCATGAAGAAAAGGTTCCCTTTTGATGTAAGATAAGCCAGTATAACAACAACATGTTGTGTGAAATTTTCAGAAACATGTTCTAAACAGTGGGTGGCTACTGCACTTTTGATGTCTGGGGCGGCTTTGGGATGCAGCATTCAAAAGAGCTGTCAGCTGAAAGTGGATGCAGCTGGAGAAAGTTGGAATGGCGTGGGCTGGCTGCAAATTACAATGAAGGCATACACGCTGTATAAGCGTTTTGCTGCCTGAATCAATAAAAGTCACGGTAGCCAAAGTTAAAAAAAAAAAAAAAAGTTTTTGTTTTTGTTTCAGTGGTATATAATGCCACTACCTAAAATGGGAGCAGTGATGAAAGGCAGCAGCACACTTCACACAGCTGACCAGGGCTCAGAGCCAGTGACTACATCAAAAAGGGTCCACAGCTTCCAGCAGCCAAATCACTGAGCAGTCCTAACCAACAATCCCTTACAGAGTGTGCTCTGGCAGGATGGTGACAGGCTTCTGGCTAGACTGACTCACATTCTCCCAGCACCTATATTAGCAGACAATTATCTGACATTTAGGAACAGACATATATATTTATAAACCAGAGTCTCTGCATGGACCCTATCAGAGCTAGGATTCATTTCTTAAAGTAAAAGAAATGCTTCTTAAGCATTTCAAGAATACTTAAAAAAGAAATTGTATGCTGTTACCTTTTTATCTGACACGCTACAGTTATAAAAAATTGCCTCAACCTCTTTTACAGGATTTGCATGCTACTAGCCTACTACAAAGCTGGTATAATGATGCCTAAATCCCTTGTATTTATTTAAGTTCAGTAGACATGCACATTGCAGCTTTCCTTTGGCCAACGTGTGGATCTTCCTGGACACTGGTGTTTTTCAGATTCTGTTAACATGACATCATTTATTCCAGTAAAGTTTTAATTTTAGCTCACTGTGTAATCAGAGTGTATCATTTCAATTATTGTAATATCTAAGTCAGCCCCTTAAATACCACTCTCCACAGGACTGTATGTTTTGTTTAAAAAATAAATAGAACATTCAGAGAAATATATGTTTGGTACATTTAGGACTAAATGCTATATTTTGGTTTTACCTGGCAGAGCTCAATGTCCTTATACTTTTGTTATAAACAAATAAAGAATTTCACTTTCTAAATGAAAAGAATGTATTTGAAACAGAGTATTCACTACAATCTTACAGAGGGTTTATTTTAGTAATACAAAGAAATCGTTTGTGTACTCTTCTACAAAGCATGAACATGTTCTGCTAGTGATTAGGAAGAAGAATACATATTGTTCAGAAAAACAAATGATGCATATAGATTTTCTAACATGAAACCACAGCACCATATTAGAGAGCAGAATTCATTTGTGTATGTCAGAAACTGACGTCTTGTACTGAAATCAATGATGTGTGTGGCATGAGATTAATTGCTAAAAGCAAAACTAAAAAGTGATCAAAATAATGTATATTTCTGGTATGCATTTCCTTCCCAAAATTAAATGAACTTCCATGTTACGGAAGCAGATTGAATCTGTTGCATGCTTGTAACTCAGTATGCGCTGAGGATCACATTTCTACCTATTTAGCTTGTTTAGGAAGCTCCTTGTTTAGCAACATACAAAGAGGCGTTTCTAAAAATGTGTGTTTCATTTGTCAAAACTTAGCTGAGGACTCACACAACATATATTTTGCATTAGGAAACCAACTAGTTTTGTATACTATACCAACAGTTCACCAAAAGGATTTTGAGAAGTTACATCTGCTAAATTTGAATATACATATGTATTTGTCTGGTAACCCACAAAGTATTTCTGTGGCTAGCTTCACCATTATTATTTTGCACAGTATTTTAAATTACTTACTTATAATAGAATGATCTTGTGCTTTTGCTGGCATGCTAGGATCTCCAGTCCTGCTTATTTAACCTCACCTCCACAGAATTGTTTACACTTTCAGAACCTGATTTCAATTTACTTTAATTTTCTCAGAGACTTTTGTATTTACAAAAGCTGAGCATCTAGTGACCTCTCTATTCCTGACATTTCCTTTACTCTCCACTATGAAAAAGAACAAAAAGCCCAGTGTCCCATTTCTGTTCCAAAAAAACTAAACTGCTTCCTTCAGTGGGTTGGTCCTTGTAATTGAAAATGGCAACCAGATGTTTACAGAACACACAAGAAATTTTCCTTGGGGCCTTTAGTCTTTATAATTGTTTGCTAAAGTTAGTTGGATTTCATGGAAACTTGTCTGAGGCTGAAACAAACAGCAAGCAGGGCTTCTCCTAACTATATTCTGAAAAATTGGAAAAAAAAAAAGAAAGAAAAAAAAAGTTAAAACTAATGTTTCCTGCTCTTGTTAATGTATTTCTAACTACATAGAAAACCATTCACTTAAGGGAGAAAAATTGATACTCTTAGTATTTATTTTACATGCCATCCCATGAAAAACATCCCTATTTCAAAACACACTATTTGCTTTCTACTTTCTCAAAGTTCAGCTGGCTATTATCTAAGCATGACTGATTTTTGTTCCCTTCCCTTTTCCCCACTCCCATCAAGAATATATTCTCATAAATTTTGGGAGTTTTGAGAATATTTTGCATTTTAAGAAGATGCTGTAAACTACATATTGTTTGTCCCTCCAAGACTCAAGTCACCACAGCCAATTAATACCTGAAATCTCTCCATCTTCTTTAGAAACCAGCATTTTCCCTTTTCAGTTTTTTGTCTTCCTGATTTTCTCAAGGCTAGTTATGTACTCCAAGAAGTCTGCGAGACCATCTTGTTACCCCAACAGGAGACCTGCTACACCCAATCAAATCTCTTTACCTGATATTTCAAGACATCTAAGATAGAATGCTTCACAGCTCCAGGGAAACCATTTGATTACTTCACTAGCTTTACTCCCAAAACAGATTTCCTAACAACAACTTTGTTGTAGTACATCATGCCGTGATTACTACAGGCATGATGAACAGATTGTTCTTTTTTCCTTGGCAGCAGAACTTGTTAACACTTTGTGTTAACAAGCACCTCTGTTCACCCAAACATTAACTAGTCTTCACACTCATTGAAGAAAGAGCATCACTGTGTCCTCCTGTCTCTACCACCTTCTCTCATTTTCACCAATTTTGCTGATATGGTATGTCTTGGAGAATGAAAAACCGTTCTCTGACAGTCACCAGGTGTGGCCCTGGGGGCCTCCAAAACCTACGGCTGCAGTTTATTCTCTAGACTAATTAGCAGCTCTGAGGAAACTGTTACTGGCTGCACTAACGAAGGAGCACTTCTGCAAGTTCCTACCTTGCTGTTGGCCAGATGTCAGCAATTAAGCTGATACTTTTCCTATTTAGCCTCTGGTCAAAAGTATGAACAGTGAGAGGTGAAACAATATGCTAAAGGAATAACATAAAGATATACAGCAAAGAGCATGCATTTCATCCTAGTTCTGAGAGTGACTCAAAAAGTTTCTATCCTAGTTTTCTCCATCTCTAACTGATGGGGCAACATTTTCCAGCCTTGTAACTCCAACTGTGAAGCAAAGAGAACTGAGTCATTTTCTTCCATGAAAAATATAAATTTTCTTTTAAAAGTAATTTTTCCAAAGGATATCCAACAAACCAAAATGAAAAACTGACAAAGATTGACTTGGAAAATTGCTTTTGGGGAAAATCAGAATTTTCTTCCATCTGTCCCCAGCTGCTTCTTCAGTCATGCAATATATATATAGAGAAAACTTTGCAGCTAGCATCACTCCACATCTGTGAACACCTGTGCTTGCTCCTACAGCCTCATGTTCCCTGACATTCCCCAAGCATCAGCTTTTACAGGGAGTGAGCACCACTGGGTACAAAGAAGCAACAGAACTCTCTCTACAGAGACCCAAGAGGGGGACAGCAGAGGCCTTATCTTCCATAATAATGCAATTATGAAATTACCATTTTACAGCAAAATGAGTTATGCCTGAATATATTCAGGTGGCTTTATCAGTGATATACAGAAGTAGTGCTACTTTAAATATTAGACAGATGTCTTGACCTGAGCACATAAAGAGAAAGGCCAAGATTTGCTCAGATTTGCTCCCACGGGTCTGTTGCTCAATCATCCCTTCCTGTTCCTGGTGCGGCTCCACCCAAGCACCACTCCCACATCTGCAAAAAGCAGATCATCCTCATAGCTAGTTGCTGGAACCAGGGCTTAGTTTACACAGCCAAGAATTTAAACACTGCATGCTCTTAAAATGGCAGAAAACAGAACGGAATTCAGTGTATATTGATAAAGTCAGGAAAGAGGAAATAACTTCAGATCTAATATTTTTTGCAATATATGTAAATTTAAGTATCTATGTAGTATATGATCCCTACTTAACAATGTCAGGCAAATGAATAGCACACGAAAATGGTACTGATTTCTGTGGAAATTCACAGAAAAGCTAAATATTGATCAAAGCTAAGACAAGTTTACCTTTACAAGACTTACCTTATGGAACAATAAATCACATAGAAAAATCCCAACCCAAATAAATATTTGTACTGTAGTGATCTTTCTAATGACATGGCTAAAATTTAATCTTCAATGGATGTCACTCAAACTGCAAAAAGAGGCAATAGTAAAGTTTAAATACTTAACTGCATTATTCTAAAAATAGGAAATGATCATGTAAAAGCAATACTATGAAAATGCTTTATGACCCTTTTCTTAAAGTCCCTCATTGCAGTTGCAAAAGCTTCTACTAAATTCCTAACACCCTAAGGCTGCAGGGAGAATATAATGTTACACTGCACTCAGTTTGTCAGGAGCCTTAATACATGTGCTTTTTTCCATGGCCAAACTGATGGGCTACCATTAAGCTTATGCACAATCTTTTCCATTCCAAGAGCTAGTGGTAATGACAGAATTTTGCATGTTACTGCAGAATGAATTAAAATTGGCCAGTCAGATCTGTAACATACAACTGAACACATTTCTTGGAGCCTGAAGTTTGCTGAGATTTGCTCAAGTATTAGTAAAGGTGAAGAATTGAGAAATGAAGGAAATGCCTATTATGGGAGGGTCACCAAAGACGAATGAGGCAGACATATTCAGCAAAGGACAGAAAAACTGATGGCTCTGTAAGGAAAGGTATAAGTAGCTTATTCATCTTTGAAGATAAATCTAGGCAAAGCATGGAATTCAGGTTAAGATTTAGGCAGCAGGCAATAACTGGGAATGTCATTTTTGGAGGGCAGAAATGCCTATTAGTGAAACAAATTTCTGAGATAAAGCCTTCCTTTTAAAAAATATGAAAATGTTGGCAGGGTAGCACAGAGTCATAGGGACATACACAACCTGTCAATCTTTACTGTGGTAACAGAGATGAGAGCTTCTCAGACTGGAAGAACAGGGAAGAAGGCAGAAGACACTGGAAAATATTTGGCAAGTTCTTCTCTGGTATTTGCCACTCTAGTAGGATCTAAGGGGGCTCTGAAGACAGATGGCTCAACCCACTCATCTCTGATAGAGCAACACAGCTCTGTCCTGGGCTGAGGCAAGGAAGCCTGGAGACTTGTACAGCTCGGCATGGCAAATCTTCCCTGAGAAAGCCCCGAAGTGTAGAGCTTTCTCACTCCTCCTTCTGATCCTCTTATTATTTTCCACAAGATTGTGACATCAATTTCAACACCCTCCAAGTCT
>PYHW01010514.1:758815-823137 GCA_013186435.1 Turdus rufiventris
TACTAACACAATTCTAACACAGTTCCACCTCTCTATCTCCATCCCAGCAGCAGAAAGACATGTTAAACTTACAGCAAACCGGCTCATGTAGGATTACTGCAAAAGGAAGTCTCAAAGAGCTCAAAGCAGACACAGATATCATCAGTCCATGGACTTTTCTCTTTATGTGGATTAAGTTGTTAAGGAATGGTGAAAGCAGCACAAATACTTTTTGTTCAAGCAAAGCTGCTTGAGAATTTACTGACAAAGCTATTTTTCAGTGAAAAATTAGGGGTTTGAATAATTTAGGTTTTCCTGCAGAACACATCTGTATGGATTTTTCATATTAAACCCATAAACCACAGTCTTTTTGCCATGATTTTTAAAAAAAGCTTTTCCTTTTTAGACAACTGTTTTCCAATTACCAAACTCAAAATGGTTTTGATTGGTTTGTAAGAAGTGAAAAATTTCCACTGAAGAAAACTATTCCCCTGATGTTTTTCTCTGACAGCAATGAGACCAACCCAGTGCTGCAGCCCAGGTGTTAAAGATCTTTCTGGAAGATCAGTGTCCAGAGCTGTCACATTTGGGTTTCAAACAGCAGCAGATCTGGTCCCAAAATTCTTAGCAGGCCAGCACAAAAAAAAAAAAAAAAAGTTAGGAATGTTTTGTGGTGAATTTTTTTCCATATATGACTTCAGGCAGAGTCTTGGCTCTCAGCCATTCAAAACAAAAAAAACAAAAAAAACCCAAACCAAAACAAAAAAAAAACCCTTTCAAATTTAGAGTGAACTTTGAAAGATTGATGAGTAAGAAAGTGTACACAAATAAAAGCACCTGATAGAACTGCTAAATAATATCAAGTAATAAGAAATTACTCTTTTTATAGATTTTTCACAGCACTCATACTCTGTGTTTCTCAGTTCATTATCTACATATTTTTAATTGAGGCCTAAAGGAGCATATTTTTAATAACTTACTCCTATTAGAAAAATATTATGCCAAAGAATAGCTCAAAATATCCTTCTCCAAAATAAGGAATACTATCCCATCTAGAAGAATAAACCTCATCATCTACTGGGGAAGAAAATTTACTTTGAATGTAATTTGCTTAGCTGTAAGAAAAGATCAGTGGGTTGGTATGTAGACATGCTCTATTACTTACTTCTTGTTTTTAAAACATAACCTTAAAGCTAGACACTTACATAACAGAGAATAGTTAAAGGCAGATTTATGATGCCATGAAATGGAATTAGTAGAGTCTTACTCTTTGCCTTAAGTTGGCAAGCTTTTTCCTTTTACATAATCCAACATCTGCTGGAAGCTGTAGGATGTTCCTGGAAAATACCTGACCTTTTTATTATTTTTTATTATTACTGGAAAAATACTACAGGAAGTACTGATTCTAGCCTGTAAAATATAAATATCCACAGTTAAGCTCATTTCTGCAGAGGCAATATTTAGAGTGTAAAAACTGTACGTGAGAACTTCAATATGAACTCAGCACTGTAGGAAAATCTAGCAAAGTCCTTTTTTTGTGGGGTTTTTTATAAGCTGCAACTGAATTTCGCATACCCACTTTCTTGGCCATTTGAAAAAAACATATTTTATAGAGATGGTGCACATGGTCCCCAGAGATACCAACTTTTCTTTGCAGCCCATCTGACATTAGCAAAGCCTGTGGACATGGTGTGTCTTGTCACTCTGAGATGGAAAGTACTCAAGGCAAGGACTGGCTAAAAGGTGGCTATAAAACCAGACTGAAGTAAGAGTGAGATGAAGACTATTTACTACTTCTTGGTATAGCCTGCCAAAGAAAACCATATGTACCTAATTTTCAAGGAAGTTTCTTAAAGAAACTTGAAATTAGTCATGGAATTTTGAGCAATCTCAAGCGTGCTAAGTAACTGTAGTTTTCATCAATGAAATTATCTGGTTTGGTTAAAGATCAAAGCAAACCTGAGCTCTCTGGTAGCTTCAGAAGTGTATTGCAAGTGTATGCAAACAGTAATCCCTTCAGCAAGAGAAATATCTAACTATTTTTCTTCTGACAGAATAGTAACCTATTTTTTCCAAAGCCTTCAATTTCCTGAATTGACTTCCAAGACCAAACTGGCATCAGTTTCAGTTCATACCTCTGAAGTGTCCAAGAACACTCAAACATGATCATCACATATCTAACTGGTACCCAACCTTCTCTATTAAGCCCAGTGGAACTCTACACAATAAAGCTACAGTGCCAGAGATCAGAATTCTTCAGTAGTCTGCTTGAAGTGTGTATCAAATTTCAAGAGGAACTGAGAACCAACAGTAATCTACCCCAGATTCAGCAGAAAGTGCAAAATGTACTTGTCCTATATTGTCTTCTTTAACAAGATTACAGAACAATCAAAACATTACTAGAGTACAAAATGACCTTAACACACAAGTTTTCTTTAGGAGAGAAAATAAGGAAACAAATGTAGCAGGTATGTGTTTTGTTATGAAACATTCTATTGAAAATCCCTCAATTGCATTGATGAAGTTGGTATGAGAGGTCATCAGGAACCAAACTGATCTGATTTAGTTGTCAAGACTATGATGATCTACTTTGCTGCAATTTTAAAGAAGGATATAGCTTACGGAAGAATCACCTAACTGTGGAAAATCATCCACACAGCTGAGAAGGGCTAGAATTTGGCTTCTATCCTTACTTTTACCACAGTTTATATGCTTTATGTTTATGGAAGAACGCTGGATCAATTCTACATTTAGTGATCACACTTATTAATAAACAAATTAACTAACTCCAATTATTCTTACTTTGATAAGGTCCCTCATGCCTCAGATCTTCCACCAGTCTCTGGTTTTCAAGGACGGTGACTGTATATCCATGTTTTGTCAGGATGCGCTGACAGAGCTCAGTTTCATGGTGAGCAGGAGGTGCATAGAGAACTGCTCTTCTCGTGTGGCTTCCAAAGTACTGGAGAATGGAGGCATTAATCTACAGCAAACACAGTGAAAAGACAATGGTTGTAAGATAGAACATTCCTCAGCAGCACAAAATACAGTTGTTTTTCACAAAAAGAAGCTAGTAACTTACTGTGACAACAGTGAAAATAGTTCTAGTAGCATTAAGAATTCTCTTTATATCAGGGACTTCAGACCACAAATTTCATCTTGTCTGCCTCTTCATGTTTTCTATCTTCATTTTGAGGTTTGAAAGGTCTGGCTAGCACTCAAGGATCTTTAAAACATGTTCTTCCCTTAGTGGAAACAACTTTTCCTGAAATCCGGGCTGCTCTGGTAAGCTGGCAACAGCAATTGCCATCTGACTTTAACTGTGGCTGCAGTCACCTAAAGAGAGAGGCCTTGGTAGGTCCCACATGAACTGTTCCAAGGAATGTGGGTCCTATGTAGATGGTAGGTGCAGGCATCTGAGTTGTGCTGTGCAGTGTTATTAAGAAAAGTAAGAAGAGTACTGGGGTAAAATCATACACATGAATCCTAAACAGAACTGGAGATTACTGTGCTCTAGAAAGTTAAATGTAACCTTATCAATCCTTTATTGCATTATTAGTCCAACACAATCTAGCCCATAGGAGGACTGGCAGAGAGACTTGTATATAAGAGCAAGTGGAAAGGTATCTGATTCCTCCAATGAATCCCAAGGTACACTTGGATTATCTATCACTTACTCTCTTCCCATATAGTGCCTAGGCATCTAGAGAAAACTCTTCCTCTCTATCTATCCTGGGGTATGAGCTTCTTGAAAGAAAAAAATTGGAAAGAGGCATCAGAAACACACAATCATTGTGCAAACATAACATTAATGTCTGAAAAGGGCATATCACTGGGCCATTGCCATCAGATCTTCGGGCAAGGGGGATATTTTATGTCTTAAATAAATGTGGTGGGTTAACCCTGTCTGGAAGCCAGGTGCCCACCAAAACCACCCTACCACTCCCCTTTCTAACTGGACTGAGGGAAAAATACAATGAAAGTCTTGTGGGTAGCAATCAGAATAGGGAGTCATCATTCATTGATTACTGCCACAGGCAAAACAGATGTAGGTTGGGGAAACTGACTTGCTTGACAATAAACGGAATTAGATTGAGATAAGCAGAAATAAAACCAAATCTCAATACACCTTTGCCCCACCTGTCCTTCTTCCCAGGTTCAGCTTCCAAATTCTCTACCTCTGCCTCTGGAGAAGGGCAGCTGAGACTGAGGGCTTAGTCACTTCATCACATGTTGTCTCTGCTGCTCCTTCCTCCTCAGTGGGAAGACTCCTCACACTCTTCCCCTGCTTCAGTGTGGGGTCCTTCCCATTGGAGGCAGTCTTTCAAGAACTTCTCCAACATGCATTCCTCCTACAGGCTGCAATTCTTCGAACTGTTCCAACATGGGCTTCTTCTGGAGGGCCCAGCCCTTCAGGAACAAACTCCTCCACCATGGGCACTCCATGGTATGCTGGCGGATCTCTACTGTGCACCTCTGTGGACTGCAGGGGACAGCCTGCCCCACCACAGACTTCACCACATTCTGTAGGCAACTCTGCTCTGTTTCCTGAAGCACATCCTCTACCTTCACAGCCCTGGTGACTGCAGAGTTGTTGCTCTCACATTATCCTTATTCCTCTCTCTGTTTGCAGTTGCACAGTTGTTTTTCCCCCCTTTTAAAATCTGTTATTCCAGAGTTGCTACCACTGTCACTGATGGGCTCAACCTTGGCCAGTGGCAGGTCCTTCTTGGAACTGGCTGGCATCGACTCTGGGAATGGGGGTAGCTTTCTGGCAGCTTCTCACAGAAGCCATCCTGGTAGCCCCTCACTACCAAAACCTTGCTGTTCAAACCCCAATAAAATAAAGCAAAAAAAAATAGAATGCTCCATGTAGGAATTAAGAAGCTAATATCTGCAACAGTCTAGCTGTTCTTTTGCAATGAAAACACCATTAAAAACCAAGACTTTATTTTGGTGAAAGATATTTGTCTTTAGAATTGAAATACACCAGCAGGGATTAAATTCAGGACAGGAATTTAGTTCTTTGCAAATTTGTGATTTTCAACCTGACAGTTGTCAGCAGTTTAAAAACTAAGTTATTCCATAACTTCTAATTTTAGTAAGCTTATCACTAGAGATAGGAAGCACTACACAAACAAGTCACCACCATTTTTTGCACAGTAGACTAGACTGAAAAGAGACAGATGCTTTGATACAAATAAATATCATTCAGGATGTGTCCAGTTGTTTATAGGCCTGGGATCCAGGGCTAAACTCACTCTTCTCAGAAGTGTATTCCCTGAGTGTGCGATGCTGTTTTACATTATGCTTGGCTGAAGTGTAAGCTTTTCTGCAGCAGTAATGAGAACAAACTATTTCAGAGATTCTAACACCCAATGTTCTTTTGCCCATGGAAAGTGTCAGCATTATTGATCAAGGGACCCTGAAAAAATGTCAATACAACACTATCAGAGTATTCCACATTTGCTAGATGTGCAACCCAAAACTAGTTTAGAAACTGAGATATTCAAGTAAAGGTTGATCACTTGCTGGCAGAAGTAAGCACACATAGCACAGGGTGAAGTCATTGGAACTGTGTTAGGTCACCTGTTTGACAGTGTTCCGGACATCCCAGAATTTTTAAAACACATTAATCAGGTGACAAGCACAGTGTTAGTCTCAGATGGCCCTTGCCCACCACAGAAACGTCACTCTCGTCCCGTTCTGCCTTCACCCCCCCTTCCTCTCCCCTTATCTCCTCTATTTCCTGTTCTCTTGCAGCGCCAGCAACTGCTGGCAGCCCTTCCTCTCCATTTCCCTCCCTCCCTCTCTGTTCCTAAATCCAGCCCTTATCCCAGCCCCCCTCTTGCGTTCTCTCTCCCTTCTCTTCCAGGCATTCCAGCCAAATACTTCCTACTTTCCATTTCACTTGCATCGTGGAAGAAACCCAGAAGATAGAGACACCTCTTGCTTTATTTTGCAAGAAAATTCCATTTTCCATCCCATGTGTACTGCAGGGGCCAGCACTGCAGGGTGAACTGAGGACGCGTGAGGAGTACAGAGGGGATGCAGACCAGGACATGTATGTCCCTGCTCCTTTTCTGTTTTTGCCGATGATTATGGCTTCTCCTGCTCCTGTCCCTTCCAGCACAGCCTGGGGCAAGGGTCCTGCCTTGAATGTGGTGGCACTTGGTGTGCCTCCCTCCTCACCAACAACTACCACACTTCTATTATGCCATGAAAACACACCTTTCTTCGTGGAAGCAAAGCCTCCTGCAGTGTCACCTCTGAAGTATTTTGCTTCAAACATTAAGGGGTCCTGCCTAAAGCACCCCGCAGTGACCCCATTCCCTGCGGTCAGTACTCCAGGGCCAGCTCCCCAGGGCTCCCCTGCTGGCACATCTGCTGTGACAGCCTTGGCCCCGGTGCCCTGTGGGGCCGAGGAACAAGGCACAAGGGACAGGAACCAGCCCCAGGCCTCCCCAGGGGCTCAGCCCGCCTGCCTGCAGCGGGATGTGCCAGGGAACATCTCGCCTCAGCGTCAGCCTTGATGTGGAAGGCATCTTCCTCAAGTCTCTGGGGAAGGAAGGGCTGCAATGTTTACAACACTCCGGTTTGGCAGTGACGAATATCCAACAGAACATTGATAGCAGCATAGGAGAAAGATTAAAAAAAAAAAAAAAGGGAAGTTCAGGCAGTGGCAGTGACCTGGGTCACTTCCACAGAACACAAAGGAAATGTCCCCGAGTGGCTCCATGGAGCCCACACAGTGTCCGGCTCCCACCGGGTGCCATTCCCGGGATGGGCGATCAGAGGGCTGGAGACAGCCTCATGGACAGCACAGTGCCAGCTTCTGAGGGGGCTTTTCTTGGGACACTGGCTCCGGAGACACACAAAGGCGCTGAGGCCTGCAGTGCTGGCAGGGACCGAGCAGGGCCACCCTGGTGTGTGCCCCAGGCCCTGCCCGCAGCTGGGCACTGGCATCTACCAGCAACGGCGTCTCTGGGACATGAGAGCAATCCAGAAACCTAAATTTAACAGCTTGACCTGATGTCTAATCTGGTACTACTAAACAATATGAAGTATCTCCACACCTTTTAGGGTACTTGCTTGAGATCCGTGCTCAGTGTTGCCAAATTCATTTTCTCTGCCCTGTCCTTTCATAGCTATTTGCAGTCCAGGTTATAAGATGCAACATGTCCTCTCTGTTTGCTAAGCCACTGCAGTGTAGAGTGGATTTTCAGCTACACAGAATTTTTTTTTTTTTTTTTTAAATCTGGCCAACTGCATGCTTGTAGCAAGTGATTCCATACTTTTTTCCAAAACTTTATACAAAATGCCTTGCATCACTGGACATGCTGATCTAGTTACTACTAGATGTTTTTCAGAATTTCCAGTATTATAGCAGTAACAGTCATGTTTATATATTTAAAGAGTCTGCTGGTTTTCATAAAATGTTTCTCAGTCATAAAAATGAGGTCTGGGCAGAGAGTTAGTACAAGAGAAGCGGCCTACAATAAATGAAAATAAGCTATTGACATATTTCCACATTTTATGGTTCTGATTTTTTTGCAATTCCTATAATTTTAATGTACAACAGACTCAGACACAAACACAAAAAAATGGATCCATAACATTTTTAAAATTGGAGAATAATTGGTAAATGGTCAATTGTTCCCATGTCCCAACCATTTTTTTAGCTCTCTCTCAGTTTGAAGGATCAGGCGATTTGTTAGCAGGTCATTTTATTACAGACTCAATGTATCTTATGTGAAAGGGATTGGTAAGAACATCTGCAGCCCATGTCATGTCTAGAAAACTGTGTGTTTGTCTCCACAGAAATTAGTGAGTCTTTACAGCAAGGCTGAGATCTCCCATATGATTTTGGATGAGACCTATGTCAGCTTTGACATGATATACCTGCTCTTACAGCTTACAAAATACTGCACTTAGCTGAGTCACTGACCTCATTTTAGTGCAATCAGCTGTTACACAGATGATGCACAGCCCTAACAACTGGTCCAAACAAACTAGAGTGGGCTGTAAAGTAAATAAAAATGCATAAAAAATGAATTTTATAAATTTGTTTTCAGTTTACAGAATAACATGCAAAACACAAAAGAAAACAAATTGAGCTCCATTAAAATTTATCAAAGGTTTTTTTTTTTTATTGTATCAAATGTATACTCCTTTGATGTCTCAAACAAGATAAAAGGCCTGGTTTATATAATATGAAAGCTGAAGAATTATGTAACCATCCTTGTGCAACTGAAAATAGACCATTTTCAGAGTTTCAATTCTTAGTTCAGTCTGTCTGCAACTTCCAGGGAGCTGTGAAGTTCTCTATTAAATAGAAAATGTTTTGACATTTCCCTTGAAACTGGTATATCCAATTCTAGGTTATGAATGTATAAGGATATAATTGATTCTAGTAGTCTCTGAACCCTTCCTCTATTGTACAGAATTTCTGGGTTGTTCCAAAAATCTAGAATTTGGTCAGTAACTGAATCTTATGATGTATAATTACTGGTTTTGTTTAGCCCAAGAAGAAAATAGTGAAGATATTTCAAGTTGAAGAGAGCAAAACAGTTCCTTGGCAGTTCTTAAAGATTCCAAGAATATTACATAATTCCATAAATATTGATGCATTGTCTATGCGTGGAAAAGAAGTAAATATACAGTTTGAACTGTTGCTATAGAATTTCACTGACCATCACTTCAATTGCAGATAAAACTCTCCATCCAAACATAATGGCGCAATTCATGTCATGGCCTAAGTTTCTCTCAGGAAAGAGAGAAAAAACTGTGAATCATCTTTTCAACTACCCACTTCTGGTGTCATTAGCCCTTGTGTTGATTACAAGCATCCACTTTTCATACTGAGCTAGCCAAGAGACTTGGTGGAGTAGCTTCAAATAACTTGACTCCAGCTTACTTTAACCCCATGCTTCCTGCAAGTACTGAGCAGTTGCAAAAGAGGTGTATGAGCCACTGTGCAAACCAAAAGGCCTTTGCATGAAAGCCGAGTGCAACAAAAACACCACAAAGGAAAACTAGCCTTATAAAAACAGGGCCAGCACTATTAGCAATATTCACAATCAGTGAACAGCCTAAATTCCCATTTAGCTAGCAAAAGAAGTCAGCATCTACCTTTGCTACTAAATAACACCCAGCAGAACAACATTACAAAATATACATGAATGGGATTCCCAGAAAATACTGCACTATTATTGAACAGCATCAATAAGAAGAGTGATAATAAAAACTTAGCATATGGTTCTAATGCCCCAAGCCACTCATTTATGGGACTATGCAAATGTTTATTAGCTCCAAATGTGACTTCTAAATTCCTTTTTGTGTTTGCATAAACGTTCATGGAAATAGTAAGTTGTTCATACTACCATTATATTTAAGAGTGTGCATAGCTGCTGTATCAAGAAGTAAGAGAGAAGTTAATTTCCTGTTTCACTTTCTGGAGGATATTTAAATGTGTTTGCTTTATGTTCTGTTGAATTTCCTAATCAGAAAGGACTGGGTTGTAGAATTAAATGGCTGGAATGTAATTCTGCTTTGAATTGTTTGTTGGATAAATACAGAACAAGCAATTAGATTATTGGCATTACTTTGATGGCTGTCTTCTGATGACTTTATAAATTCAAGAGCAAAACTTGAGTTATTTGCACAGTCATCACCAACACTCTGAGCAGGAAGTAAAGAGCTATTTTATCAAAATGCTTTTTAGCTATATGGCTGCATGTAGTACATGGTATCAGTGACCCACTGTCTTGAGAACAGACAATGAGCCAATCCTACCACTTATCAAAACACCTCGTTTTGGAGGAAGTTGCAGTAAATTATATGAGTGAGACTCTGCCTCCATTTTCTCCTCATGTGTTCTTCTCAAAGCTCCCTTCCTGCAAAGTCTCCACCCTGCCCCTCTTTCCGCACTGCTACCACAATAGCCTTGCCCTTTATCACCAGAATATCTCTAGCTATCTGCTCAGTAAAAATAGTTGTTTCCTTAGTGCCATTTCATTTTTCATTACAAAAGGGGAAAACAAATGGCCTGCTTTCATAGGGCACAATGTGAATGTGGTATCATTCCAAGGAAATCAGTCACTGATACTGTACCCTCCTATGTTGATTGCTTTCTGGTTGCAACAGGTTTCATACTAGCAAAGTTCTTTGTTCTTTTGTGAAAAGTTCTCATCCCCCTACTTATTCTGTAAAATAGCTTTTAAGTTAAATTTACTTTAAAAATGTGTCAAACCTTAAAAATGTATCCAACCTTATTATGCATAATGTAATCTTTTCTATCCAGAGCTCTCACTGTGCTCCATTCTGCATAATAGCAAAAATCATCTTATTCTATCATCCAGCTCCAATTCTCCTTTTTCAGATATTTACATTTCAAAAGTTCTCATTAGCTTTGTCTTCTTTTCTTTCTATTTCCATTCTCATCTCCCTTTCTCTTCCCTTGCAAAATTCAGCCGTCTCTGTACACACAATCTCTTTCGTACTTTCTAAGGTTACCATTACTTTGCAGCTGTAGTTCCCTACTCTCCTACATCTGCTTCCTTTCCTCATGCCTTCTTCCACAAAAGACTCTGCTTCTATCTCCTCTGTTGCCTGATTATTCTGTCTGAAGCAGGCATATTCCATTTAAAATAAATTTAAAAAAAAAGGAGACGTAACTTTAGAGGATGAAATTCACTGAAATTCACTACGTTTTAAATGTCTGCATTAATTTTGCATTAGACACAGTCATTTCCATTGACTGTGAGGTCCAGTTTTCTGCCTCTGTCAGAGTGGAGCACTCAAGTAAAGATAGGATAACTCCACTCGGGATGTCCCGTGTTCTAATGTTCTAGTAACATTTTCTCAGTTTTTCAGTAATTTCACTGCCAATTTTCAAATATAGATGCCTGGGCCAGTAACCTACACAAGATACTCAACCAAATCATTCTCGTGACGCTGGTTAAGACTAAATCATGATGTTTCTCTTTTCTTTCTTTTTTTCCCCTTCTTTTTCTACATAGTATCTTTCAGATACGGGCACAAGAGGCTGTCATTACCTTTTATCTTTCATTCTGGCCACTCCTAGGAAATTATATACTACCCTATTTGTTCAGAGTGAAGCCATGAAAAGCCTTTTTTGAATCCTTCCTGCTTGCTCACTTCAATCCTCTTTGAGGTACATCTTTTACACAAAACCTAAGTGGCAGGTTCAGGGCCTTGAAAAGAAGACAGCTCTTTTTTCACTACACCCGTATTTCATTTATTTGGATGCCAGCCTAACCCACTCATCAAGTTGTCATATAATCAGCTGTGTCTCTTCTTTGTTTTCTTCTTTTCAAATGGCCTAAATGTCCAGGGCATGTGAAGCAAAAGTCTTGTGAGTATCCATAAAATAATCTCCTTCAGAACCCAATTTAAAATTGAAATTTTTTTTGTTTGTTTGTTTTTTTGTTTAAATACATTCATAATGGCTGGAAAGCTAGCATGTCAAAAAAGTGCCTGTCAAAGGAGTAATAACTATAAAAGGTAATTAATAATTTCTTCCTCCTTTTTTTTCCAGCTGTGGAAGAAATAAGGAAAAGAGAGAATTTTGCTTTCCAGGACCAAAAAGGAAATCCCGTTGCCAGTGTGGCGAAGTAGGCTCACAATTTCAACCTGTATTTAAAGCTTAATGATTTGGGAACTGGGCGTTTTAAGAAAAAAAGTAAAAGTGGTTTTGGGTCTCCTCTGACTGGAAAGCAACTGTACACCAGGTATCTGCCCTCCTAAAAGCAATACAGTGCATATTTCTTCTACCCAGCAGAAACACAAATCTACCTGGGCAAAATTACTTGTGAACAGAGACATCTAAATTGTCTCTGGCTGAATTAATTCTGAGAGTGGAAGCACAGCTTAACCAGATAATTAGCTGTTCTCAAAACTGGCCGAGAAGCAGAGTGAAATTACTTAAGGTGAATGTAACAGTATTACAGCTGGCTGGTTCCAGAAGTATTTCTGGCACAATACCATGTCAGGAAAACTACACAGAGGGCTTGTATGGGTGGGTTTTTTTTTTGTTGTTGTTTTGGTTTGGTTTTTTTGGTTGATACTTATTCCAGTTTCAATGCTACAGCACCAGCTCTTCTCCCTATTATATGTATTCCCCAATATTTCATCATTCAGAAGGTAAGAGTGTCCTGTTAAGCCTGCAGACAGCTTTCTATCAGATGGGATATCCCTCTCTACTGCCTATAATGCTGAAGAATCAGAAATAAGCCTTCTATTTTTCATGCTTCAGATATAAACATTTAATTTTGTACTAGAAAATTTTGAGTCCTGTTTTCTTTCCTTTGCTTTCAACAAATGGCTCATAAAAGATGCCAGAGTTATTTGGTTTGGTTTTGTGGCGGTTTTTTGAGGCACTTAGTGCTATGCATACTCTAAATGAAGAAAATATTAGATTTTGGAAGACCATTTTGCCCCTATAATAACAGTCAGAATCAAATTCTCACAACAGGCTCAACACAGTACTGGTTGTTTTTCTGAAGAAGGTAAGAATGAAACCTGCCCCTTCCCAGAAGGGAATCTGCAGTGTAACATGCTATCACTCAATAACCATAAACACTACGTGATACCTAAAAAATATAATGTCCAGCAGGGTCTTATTTTCCTTAAAATTTATTCACAAACTTTGATTTCATCAGACGTGATGCAGTGTTTGCTTTAAGTCACCTTTTAACTATATAATAGATTATTTTTAATGCGTTTAAATTTTCTTGCTGGATTATTTATTGAATAAGGATATATGTATGACTAGTTAATTACAAATGTGAATAACTATATTTTAAAGTATTTTTCCAGGTTCATACATGAAGATTTCAACGAGAGCCTTAATGAAAAGTTGTTTCTGAACTAGCTCCTGTCGGTGGACACGTGACTGTAAAACAAAACAGTGTAAAGTTTCAACAGTGACATCTGTCTTAGATGTTGCTGAGTGCCCAATAAAATCAAGCCAGATAACAGTTCAGCTATCTGAATAAGCAGTGTATGAAAACACACAGTCCAAGAACACACTTTCAAAGCAAAGTGGTAGAGATTTTTGGAAATGTTTGTCTTTTCTGTTCTCTGAGATTATTATTCAGCCCACACAACCAGCAGAGAAAGTTGAGAAACAGAGAGCAACTTAGAGTAACACCCCAACATGTGCAAGACATTTTGTTCCTCTTGCTTCAGAGGAGAAATTCAAGAAAAACAGCCAGCTATGGGTGGTCTTAAGAACTTGAAAAGGAATGTGTTAAGGTAGCACAGCCCTGGAAAACATACCTACAAGGGTTAACGCACACATCTGTACCACAGGTCCAGCATGTGCATGTGATAGTCACATCCAACCACGTATGCTGGAGAGCAGTAAGTACAGCATGCTGTGAAAACAAAAGCTTTCTTCTCGTTTCAATTGGCCAGCACACCAAGTTTGATGTCAATCTGCACTTTTTCTCAGGCAATTTGCAAAAGATGCTACAGATATTTTCAGCCAAACACCATACCAGCAAAGCTTTGCCATTATTTCACCAGTTCTTACAGACATCAAGTAGCCCAAGGTATGAAAATTTTTTTGGCATTACAATAGCAATGAGTAAAAAGGAATGGACTGTTTATATAGATGTAATACAATGCAACTGTCAGCTGTGCTTATTTCCCTTTAAGCTGTAATTATTTATATCATATTGCAGATCAGATCTGAATCTGGGTACCTAGTGTACCAAAAGGTAATAAAAATATAAAACAATGACAAATGCAGCATGTACTACAAGGAAAAAAAACCCAGTATTTTAAGAGTTAAGGTTAAAGAGTTCATGCCACAGTTATTCCCCATATCTGTTTTTGATTGTTGCAGAAGATGCACTTTACAGCTGTTCTTCTAAAATCAATATTGCTGACCTTTTAGACTATGAACTCTGTCCAATCAAAGGAGCAGCTTGGTACCTTTTTTTTTTTTTTTAACATACATATTTGAACTGCTTTGTGTGGTTGCTGTCCATAATTTGTGAGGTAACAAATTTTTTACCATTCTGCTACAGTTGTACATAAAATGTTAGCATAATGATAATTTCATGGTGTGGTATCTGCTGCACCATTAGCAGCTCCACTATAGGACTGCAGGAAACCTGAAACATTTGTGCTAGTGCTGATCACGGATTCCAGAGTAAAAATAACTACCTCAATCTGGAGACCATTTAACAAATTGCATTTTCCAACAAAAATAACTGCGTCTCCGTTTCTTAAGTTTTAACGCCCATCCTAGGAACCCTATACAAAATAAACATGAAGTCAGGTAACATATGGACTAAGTAAAATTTGTGAGACAGAGATTCCAAATAATATAGTGTGATTTGAAAATATTCTTTTACTTCTCAAATACAGTTAAATTCAGGTTCTCAGCAGAATCCCAGTAAAGTTCAGAGCTGACAAGCAGATAACTTTAATACAGGGCAGCTGCAGTCCCTGTGCCAATTAACAGCCTCTGTCACTTCCATGAAACCCCACCGGCTCCTGATTTACGTGCCTGTACTGTAAAGCCTCTAAACCAATTCCCAAAGCTAAAATAAAGCATGGTCTGTGCAGCAAACGGAAATCTTGCTGGATTCTCAGAGCAATGCCATATTGCAGTTGAAGATTTCAGGATTCCTGTGTTAATAACAGCACTGAGGAACTGGTAATGGGAATGTGCTTGCGCATATGCCGCTGTCATTAGATCACCCATTTGTTTGTATACAGATCCCAGACTTCCAAGCTTAGGCTAATTTTAGCTGGACTCAGATGATCCTGCCAGACTTGCTATCCCTTGCTTTGCTAATTATTGCTCAGCACTCTCCTCCAGCTGACTTACCTTTTTCACTGTCTCTGAATTGCTGCCAGGGAGGAAGCAGTGAATGGTGCTTGGGGAGACCTCCTTGTATCTTCCTTGCTGTGTTTTAGTCAGTTTGTTGGGTGTAATCCCATTAACAACTGCTGAAAGGATGCTGCTGGTCATGAGAGGAGTCAGGGTCTGGCAGAACAGACAGAGGGCCACCACTAAGGCCAGAAGGAAGGGACGAGGGCGACAAAGCCTGCGGCATCTGGGGACTTGCCCACAAACCATGGCCTCACTTTGCCCTTGGCCACATTGCAGATGCAGTCCAAGTAGCCACGTCTTGCCAGGGTAAAAAAAGTCAGAGGCACACTTTACCCAAAACTAGCATGAATTTTCCCATTTCTATGGGAAAACAGAGTGAATGTTTTCCTGGTGTCAGGCAAGAAGTCACGAGTTCCAGAGGAGCAGGGGTTTGGGGAACACCTTCCCATGGAGGTACTGGAACAACCTGTGAAAAAACAACAAGTGAGCCAACAGCAGCATGACATGGGGGCCTCCTGCAAGGAGCTGTGGAGAGCTCTTCCACTCCATGCTCTCAGGAAAACAAACCTGCCAGCAGACAGGTGAGGAGCAGAAATCTTCACCCTCTCTGCAAAAGGAGCTACTTACTCAGCCACACAATAGTGTTCAAGAAAGCAAGAGGTTAAAGCTTAACATGTCCTGTCCACAGCTGAAAAAAATAAGAGAGTGTACCAACTTTGTGAACAATCGTTTGCTGTTTTTTCTCTCTTGCATTCTCAATTCCCACTTTGTTTTTACAGTTTCCTTCATTCCAGTCCTTTTAAATTTCCTCCTTCCTGTTAGAAGGCACAGCTTTCTCTCTAAAAGTGATAATTTATCTGAAAACTGACAGTCTGTGAAGATTTTCATTCGCATTTGTTTTGTCCAGTTTGCAAGTTCAAAGTTAGGTTTACTTACTTGGTTCTTACCCCGTTTGAAGTTTTCCGTTCTCCTCTAATGGGCTGCTGATTAAAACCACTTGGAACAATCCTGGCTCATGATCCCAGCTCGTCTCACACACTCAGGAGGCAGGCACACGCACATAACACACGCCATCTGAAGCCAGTTGGACCACAGACTTCATATAAATAAGGGCTGGACTGCTCAGAGGGTGGAGCTAAACTGGCTCTGCTCGGAGCAGGCACAGGGTTTGGAGACACAGCCTGAGGTCTGCATGGGGAGCGAGAGGTGTCCTTGCTCACGCTGCATGCCTCGAAGGCACCATCACTGCAATTTTTAGAAAACTGCTGTTACAGTGACTAGCCTAATTGAAGCAGTATTAATATCTTTCCGGGAGAAGCACCTGCAGTATTTTAATCCAGATTAACAAAAAATGTTGTAAACTAAGCAGATTTACTTGGACATAAGCGTCACTGCCGAAGCAGTTGTCAGTAATTTTTGGTAGTAGATATATTATCTCATAGCAGAATATAAATAAAACTTCTTGCTGATGTCAAAGAGAGAGGGAAAGGAGGGTGGACAAAAATACTCTGATGAAAGCACTTAGTATCTAAGCCACATAAGGTCTTAGTTACTACTTCCCCCTACTGACACAGGACAGGGACGAGACAGATGGGAACAGTTCACAAACTCTGTTATATTTATAGACCAGAACTTCTAATATAATCAAGTTCTTTTAGCTAAAAATATCTGTTTATAAGTAATCTATTTTATCTTCCATCCTTAGTTGATGTTTTTTGAAAAGACAGTTCTTCCTACACTACTTCATATATAAGAAGTGAATGTTGTTAGAATAATTTTGAGTCAATCTACACAGTTTGGCAGCTGCAGCAGCACTACCAAATTAGAGGCCTATAAACAGCAAGGAAGAGTAGACTATATATTTTCTGAAGTGCTGATTTTTATTCAGTTTAAAAATTCCTTCTCTCCGCCCCCACCCCCCCCGCCCCTTCAAACTAATCGTATCAGTTTGCAGACAAAGAAAAATGCCATCAAAGTGATTGAATACTTCATGCAGGACCTCAGTGGTCACACACACTGCATTTTAATTTTATGTCTGGGATTGTAGTTGCCTAAGTGGGACTCCTGGGTTATCCTGAGCAAGAAGAGGCTACTCCAACTGCCTGTGATAGATGCTTACAAGCCACAGAGGAACTCTGGACGCACGCTGCTTGTGCTCCCTCCTTCACAGCATACCAGTTCACATGCTCAGGCCCTGCTCCAGCCAGCCTGTGCTGCAAAACCTCTAGCAAGCCAGCAAATCTGGCTAGAGGACAGCCACAGAAAATCATGGGTACTCCCTGCAGCTGTCTGTGGGGTAGGAGAGGGATACTCAGGGAGCTGGTACACTCAAAGGAGGATTGCAAAGACAATACTGCCAGCCTATCTGGGAGCCAGAGTGATGCCATCAATAGAAGAGGAGACTTGCTTTATTGTTACAAGGTAGATTAATGCAGATTTTGCATTTGCATTTGCATGGTTGTCAACTTCTCTCAGATTCCTGGTGAGGGTATTTTAGAGCTTTATGGGCTATTCCTAGCAGCCTTGATTAAAACAATTCTATAAAGATTTGGCTTAATAGTTGCTTCATAATTTGGAGCTCATACATCCTTGTAGAATCCCACACTAGAACAAAGTAATCTTCTCTGTCCCCACACCCCTCTCCCTCTGTTACCTTCTGCACACCTAGAAACTGTGCTCTCCCTCCAGCCCAACATCATGTTCCCCTCTCAGGAATGTCAGTGGAGTCTTTATCCTCTCATTTTCCTCAATGTCTCAGAGTCAATTCATCCTTTCTGCAACCCCAAAACCTTTCATGGGTCCCAAGACTCCAGGACAAGTGGGCTACAGATGAAGGAGGTATCAGAGGAGGGCAGTTAGATCAGTCTGCCTCCTGTATATTCCTGGGAATCAGCCTTCTATCCATCTGCTTTCCCCAGATGTTCTGAGGAGTGATCTGGATTTTTCTCTATAATTTGTGGTTTCTTTTCATTACAATAGTAGGTAATTCCCTTTTCCTAGGATGTAAATACTTTCCTCAGTCACAGCTAGAGGGAAATGAACATGATTTCTGTTACCTTTTGAATTGGAATTTCACTACATTTCTGGACTTACATGTCTATTGACTTACCTGGCCCAATTCTGACACTTCAGAAATTAAGTCAGGACTATTGCATACGGGGACTAATTTCCCTGGCATTAACTAGTCATTTAGGAAAAGGATATAAGTGAATAAATTGTCAGGCTTTCTGGGTCTCAAATTCACAAGAAAGATTCTTCAGTATATAATATTCAAGTAATTGTTGGTGAGATCAGAGCTATCCAGATAAGTATTCATAGGTATATGTGCATATTTCAGCATTTCTAGCTGAAAGGTATAAACCTCTGTCTGAAATACAAGACAAGCTTAGTATTGATTTCCTGTTTGAGATTCCCTGACCTGTTCCTTCCAGTGGCTGCTCCCATTGTGTGGATTAAGGGCTCTCTAGTCTGTTTACCTCCTCCTATTTCTCCCTCTCATTCAGGACTTTTTGCCTGGCTGCTCCCTACAGCAGCCAACTACAGTCCTGCTCAGCATGAGGCAAGGTCGTCAGGGATCACCTCTGCCAAAAGCAGCAAGCCATGACTGTCAAAAGTGATCTCCAGTGCTTGCAGACAGAGTCCCAGTTCTATCTGCATCACCTGGAATAGACTAAAAGTGTTTAAAACTACCCTGACATATAAAAGGTGAGAGGAAAATCACAAGACTTGCTAAAAATTACCAGGGACTGGGATTTGAGAGGACTTAGCCAATGTGCCATGCAAGCATGTAATGTTCACTATTCATCATCTCACTGAGGTTTTAAGCAACTCAGCTCAGACACACACAGCTTCCATTTTACATAAGCCTCCATGTTTGTTCAGTGGTGAAAGCTAGTGGCCACTGAAAAATTATTTCCATGATCTAAATAGTAACTTGGAAACCTAATTGCCAGAAGCAAGGAGAAAATACTAGGCATGGAAAGTTAACAAGAGTTTAAGTTGAGCTGAATACATACATCTTACGCATACTTAGCTTCACTCAGAGTTCAAACATAGACCATAAATTAGTTCTAGGTATAAGTGTTTGTTAGATGAAGTCTTGATGTAAGAAAACCATTTAGCATCAATAATTTCACTACAGAGAGGCTGCCAAAAAGAAAATATGTTTTAAAAAAACCTTTTCACAATTGCTTTTTTTCTGGAGAAAGTTTCAAATTTCAAAGCATAACATCCTAACAACCATTTCCGTGATAAATGAGATCACATGAAAAATAAGTGCAAACTGATCATTTCTAAATTAACTGATAGTCAAGTGCTTGTAACCATCTGCAATCTTCACAGAGCAAACCTACATGCAATTTTCATTGTTTATGGTCAACTCTTAAATTTATTTCTTATTTTCTAGTATACTAAAAAATGTGCCAAGGGCCATCAATTCTCAGTAACTTCAAAAATTAGTTAAAAGCTTCAAGAAGAATAGGCCTCAATAGCACTGCAAATATTCAAGCAAAACATCTTGTTAAGCTGTGTTGGAGAAAACCAGCTCAGCAGCATCCCCTTGATTTTTTACTTTTCCTTAAATTCAATCCAGACTGCAATTAGATTTGTAGTGTCTTTTAATCCTGTGTGTGGTCCAATTATGAGCAGTGAACAGGGAAGAACGGAACAAAATGAAGAAAATAGGAAATATACACTACTGTTCTGCACATTAGAAGATTTGATACCACTGCCCTGGGAGTCTGTTACACTGCCCAACCATCCTCTGGGTGAAGAACCTTTTTCTAATATCCAACCTAAACATCCCTGACACACCTTCTGTCAACATCCCTGACACAACTTCTGTCACTGGCCACCACAGAGAAGAGATCAGTTTCTGCCCCTCTTCTTTTGCACATAAGCAAGATTGTGATGAGCTCTCCCCTCAGTCTCCTCCAGGCTGAACAGACCAAGTGACTTCAGCCACTCCTCATACAGCTTCCCCTCAAGGCCCTTTACCATCTTCATTGCCCTCCTCTGGCCACTCTCTAATAGCTTTATATCTTTCTTATATTGTGGCACCCAAAACTGCCCAGAATATTAAAGGTGAGGCTGCCCCAGCTCAGAGCAGAGCAGGACAATCCCCTCCCTTGCCCAGCTGTGATGCTGTCCCTGATGCCCCCAGGACAGGRTTGGCYCTCCTGGCTGCTGGGGCACCGCTGGCTCACAATCAAAATGTCAGCAACCAGGACCCCCAGGTCCCTATCTGCAGTGCTGCTTTCCAGTATCTCATTCCCCAGTCTACATATACCCAGGGCTGGCCTGTCCCAGGTGCAGAATCCAGCACTTTCCCTACTTCTCCTCCTGCTCTTTCCCTTCCTCTCTTCCTACCTGGTAGTGCTGCTCATTAGATCTTTCATGAGAAAGTACACAGCTGGGCTGTTTTCTGATGTGAATTGAATTGACAATTGGAGAGGTCCAGTGTGCTCATGCTGGTACAGGTTAGGCAGCAGGAGAAGATTATTGAAAGAGGATGCAAACAGAGGAAAGGAACAGGACCTTTTAGGTGGTGGCAAAGCTCAGTACTCAGCTCATCAGATTACCAAACCTGCCAGCCCCCCTAAAATTTGGGTAGAATCTGGGTCACTTCAGTTATTTGTTCAGAGTTATCTCCGTATCCCAGCTATATTCTTCGCTACTGTGTTTTTGGAGAAAGGTTGCAGTGAAACAGAGGCATCTATTTATTTATGTTTGTTAATAATACAGCAAGTTGCTTGACATGATACAGGAAAGCATTTGGAGACCAATGTCTTATTAATATACCGGTTCCTGCTTAAAAGGCAAATTTTAATGTCATGAGGATGAAATCAATCAGCAAATTCTCTGCTTCTCCCTGTCTATAGTTATTTGCTGACATAATCCCCTTGAAACAGTTATTCAGAGATAACAGAGATTTATGGATTTTGTAGCCAGTTTGATTGCTCAGACTCAGTGGTTACTGCTGAGAAATGGATAAGAATCAGTGGTAATCAAAAAGTGCCCAGACAGAACACAGAACAAAGTGAAATACCTCATGACCTCTGACAGCATCTGTGTTCCTTTTTACTTTAAGTAATTATTTTATTTTGTGATGCTCCACATCATTTCTCTGGCATCTTGTTGGTCTCCCTCTTCTTCACATTTCAGGTTAAAGTACTGAACTTCCATTCTCAGGCCTTTCTCTCTATCCTATCCACTCCATGCCTGCTCAAATGATGTCTGCAATGGAGGCATCTCTATTCCTCACCAACTGTTGCACGTATGGGAACACTTGCCCCACACCTGTGCCCTCCTCCCTTAGCACCAGGTCAGAAAAGCTCCCATGAGAAGGACATGGGGAGAGGGAAAGCAAGAGGTAGGTATACCAGTTTGGAGGCTACTGCCAAGGAGAAAAATCAATTCCTCAGTCAGACCTCCAGAGTGAGAGCAGGATGTATCCTAAATAGTGGCCTATGCACTGGGAATATGTAATGCTTGCAAGCCAGCCATGGAGTTGTTTGAACAAGAGCAACAAATGCAAAGAAAAGGTTCATTCAATAAGGGCATTTTGCATAGGGAAAAGGAGCATTTACAAATGCTTTTAATTGTAATGTTTAACATTCTGCATTTTGTTTGTTTTTAAAGTTAATTCTACTAGTTCAATATACTCCAAATGTAGAATTGAAATGTCATAGTCCTTCAGGTCCAGCCACAAGATCTTTCCTGTTCTCCTGTGTAAATTATGTTATTTCATTGCCATGTTCCCCTTTCACTTCAACCTGGCCTTATTATGTAAGTAGCCAAGACTAGTGGTGTGCTTATTTTTTTCTTCTGTTCTACACCATAAGTGGACCCAATTCAGCCCAAATGTGAAGAAAGTCAAGGTCACCCAATAATTCATGACACTCACCCCCAAGCACTGTTTTTTATACATTTGCCTCTCAGAAGCAGTGTCAGTTTCAAATACACTCACTTTAAGAAAATGCAAAAGAAAAATACAACTAGATTCCTCACTCCATAGACACTGATCTTCCAGTTCACCCCCTAAATTGTACCTGATTCTGTATCCTTATCTTTGGCTGCTTTTCTTCCTTTTCACTGTTTATTTGGTAAGTAACATCCTCTCTTTCTATAACAAAGTGTTTGCCTTGCTGAGACCACTCAGACTTTTGCATGACTATCCCAGTATCTTCTAGGTTCAGCAGTCCTCTGATGCTCCTTTGCAGCAAGGAAACAAATGAAAGTCTCCTACAAACAAATTCTGTCACCTCTATTGTGTCCATTACACAAGAATGTAATGCTCTCAGGTACCTACAGCTGTTTGTGCTGTCCTCTAGATGATTTAGTCTGTGCTGGTGCAGATGGAGTGCCTGCCACCAGTAGGTTTGACAAAAAAGCTCTGTAGTTTTGAATTTTTCCAGGTGCCAATAATTTCAGACATTTTGGTCATTACATTTTTTTCATCCCAGTACAGTAAATATCCATGGAAGCATAAAAGTTAAACCACATCATGGCCTCCACTGAGTTCAGAGGATGTGTGGATGTTTTAGGCACAAGGGAACAAGAACTTGATGTTTTTCCTCTCAAAAGGCTTTGTACTGATGGATATTTAACAGAGCTCTTCTGTTAGCAAGGAGAGTTTTAAGACAACCACATTACACAGAAATGTTGACTAAATGCTCAACTGTGCCTCTCAAGGCACCCATAGATTTAACTAACCCCATCAAGGCCAGACATTATTATATATGCCAGAGTATATGGCAGTTTATAACAGTTTGTTACATGCTCATGGTGCTGCTGGAATACACAATAAACTAGCACAGAAATGTGCCTGGGGCACTCCACGTGAACATATATGAGAAATTATTGTATGAGTGAAGAGACTACATGAAGATGCAAGATGTGCTATTTTGTTGTTCTTATTGATAGGCAGGAAAATATAACAGTATATTTCTTAACTTCTTGATCTGATTATAACAGTACAGCTTCTCTCACAAGTCCAGCTGTCACAGCATGATTGCTGCAGGACAAGACAATAGCAACCGCTGTGGCATAGAAGTTACTTTAGAAATACCTTTAAGTACATTACATCTTTTAAGCACTGACTTTTGACAACCTACTCAACATGATATTTCTGAATGTAAAGCTGAAAATTAGATTTAACCATTTTTATATCTTACAAAGCCAGGTGGCCTGAATAAATGGAGCAAAGGAGGTCACACAGAACATCTGCAATGCAGCTGGCACGAGGTCTGATGAGTTCTTTGTGTCCGGCCCCATGCAGAGTCACTACACTGCCTGACAATTCTGGCTTCATGGGCTGCACAGCTTGCTCAAAACATGCCTGAAGGGCTTGAAAGCTGAAACTGGGCAGGACATGATGCGGAACCGCTGTGGTACAGCTGGGAGAAGGCTGAACATCACACTGTCAGTGGGAGATCTTGACCACTTTGATTAAACAGGTCATGTATACAGCTAGCATTCCAGGCAAAGGTCTGTTGAAACACCAAGGTTTAAGGAAGATATTTCTCAGGTCAGAGAAATCTAAAATGTTTTGCTACCATTTTTCAATATTTCACACATAATTTGAATTGTCTAGAGGGGCTGAAAAGTGAATAAAAGCATTTTTGTTCTTTGTTGCATTACTGGTTTGTTGAGCCTGTTTCTTTCGTGGGTTGTTTTGCTGTATATTTTAATTATGGAGATATGTTCTATGACTAGAGGCAGATGTTGTACTTTGGATTTGATTTTGAAAAAAATTAAAATATAACCAAAATATAACCAAATCAGAATTGCTCTGAAATATAGTATGAAGTAGCTGAATAACCTTCTAATACATTCTTTTTATTTAATCACTATTTCAAACTATCTTTTGATGAACTTTAAAGCATGCTAGAGACTCTTTGCTTTGGAAATAATGTAAAACCAGGTTGTGCCAACACTGAAAATTAATAAAATATAAATAAGGCTGATAACTAATTTGCTTGCTTTAAAAGAGTCTTTGGAGAAAGAACTACACACAATTTTGGGATTGATTTAAAATCACACTATCATTTGCTAAATAGGAAATCAGGTTACAATTTTACAATGTGATGATGAAATTAGGAACAATTTGTTTTGGTATCTCTTTCCTTCAGGAGTTTAAATATGACTGCTTAAGATTCAAACAATAGGGAAGAGGAAAGCTTTTAATATTTTATATTATAAGGCTTGTCAGCCTCCAGAGAGAGACATTTTCAGTACATTCCTTTCACCCTCTTAACAGAAGTCTTTAAGTAAATAGCTGTGGGTGAGTGTTTGGACAGCACTTTCAAAGTGAAAAGTACTTCAGCATTGGAAAATCTTGAACATTAATGCAGAGACTAACCAAAACGCCTTGAAGTTGGATTTTAATGTCTTTTCTATTTTTGAGAATCATCTTTCATTTTCCTGTCCTGGGCTAAAACTTCAAAACACACACCTTTTCAACATAACTTTTGAATTTGCAGGTCCCTGTTATATCCTCATGGAGCTGCCTCTTTCCCATCCAGAAGTCCCAGACAATTGATCTGCTTCACAGCTGTGCTGTCATTATACAGCTTTGACCCTCCAATTTGAGCCTTTTCTTAGTTTTGCTGTCCTTTTGTAACAGAGCAGAATTTTTCACTATGTTGCCCTAACTGCACCATCAATTTACACAGTGTAAAACTGTTTTCTGTTTTATTTTTTATCTCCCACTGCATCATTTTCAGCACTTAGTGACCTGCTGCTGAACAGTGAGCTGAGGTTTCCATAAAATTACTAGACAACTTCAAAATCACTTTCTTATATAGTAACAGCTACTTCAGAGGACTCAGCTGCAGGTAAAGTGAGATCTAAGTATTATTTTATATATTATTTTGTATTTAAATTATTTTAGCAAAATATTGAAATACATTTTCCACTGTATCAGACAGTGTGTCATAAGACTGGTCTGATGCTTTTAGCACTTCCTTTTTTTTTTTTGAGAAAACAACATATATGCAAACATTATGTTACGATTTAGGCTTCTTTAACTGATGTCTTCTGTAACTCTTGAGAAGCAGAGTCTTGTTCTTCTTTAGCAGTGTGTGTTGGGGATATTGCCAATTTATTCCTTTAATCTTTATTATTTTCTTTTGAAAATGGCAGTGTGGATGTCCCACTCAAGGGATGCCCACTTTTCAACCAGTGCATCACTGTTCCTAGGAAAGCTTTTAATGAGAGACTTTGCACCTGTACTTGTCTACTCAGGGAAGTGTCCAGCAACTCTATTGCCCATGAGGCATGAACTCTCAGTATGTAACTACTCTCACTGCTCAGTGCTTTTATAGTCTAATCACCTCCTGACCTGTAAGCTTCTCTTACAGGTTTCCTATTTAGAAAACAAAAGTATGTACAGGTTTGATTGTTCTACATCTTTGACTTAGGTATTGCATTTGGTAGTTTTGCTACCATCTTAGTATGTTTACAGCAGAATGAGAGGTTTTGCTGTATGCAGTCTTAATTCTCAAGGAACTTAGTTCATAGCCCTCAGGACAGACATTCAGTGTAAGGAGAATCTAGATTACTGATTGCTTATTTAATTTCAATTTATAGCATGGCACCAGTTTTCCACAGAACAAACACTTTGTTATCTCCACTGTCTGAACAGCCTCACTTAAAACCAAATATTCTAGTCTTCAAATGGTTTTTTTTAGACTGAGATTTCCACAGAAATATATACACAGCGGGTTGAGTTTCCAGTTTCAAGAGAACCCTAGTTAACTGCCCCTTGCTGTTTATTTTCACCAACTTCTATCCTATTCTTTTGCCAAAGTCTATTTATCATCCATAATCACATTTCTCTTCTTACACATCTACTTTGCCTGAGTTCATGGACTTTAAATGCCTACTTTTTTCATTTTGAAAAAACATGCAGTGGCAGAAGCCTGGTTTCATTCTCTGCACATACTCTATTACTAATGGATCCATCTGTTTTCATTCCCTTGATACCACTTGCATGGTCATGCAATGGAACACTGCTTCTCTTCTCTTCATGGGTCTGGAAAGCTACCACATGACAGCCACAGTCTTTCAACCTAACCCAGGACTGAAGTAAAATCCTTATTCCAAAGGGAAAGCGTATTTTTTTTTAAATAGTGGAAAGAAAGAGGAAGGAAAAAATAGGCACAAACCCCATCTTTCTGCTCAGTGCTGCTGCATTAAAGAACTGCAGAAGAAAAAAGGAAATCTGTTTATGAAACCATGTGAAACCATTTCAGTGACAGACCTTTTTTTTACAAATGTACAGAAAACATTAATCTGAAGAGTTGAGGTTCTTTTATTTTACACCTAATACAATTCAAATTTAAAGGATTACTTGCACAAAAAAATAAACACATTTGGTATAAAAATTTATTGTCACTTTAACACCTTTTTTTCTTCTTATGGCCCCTGCCTTCTTGGAGCAGAAACATATAAAGACTAATGGCACAAGTTTGTTTTATTCTACAGCATTTTTGTTTTTACATACTCAAGAATCCTAAAGGACAACAGCCCGCTGTATACAAGAACCATTTTCTTCAGCCTGCTGAATTAAATTTCATAAAGAACCAAAGCTATAAAGGCATTTTAAAAACCACTGTCTCTTTTTCCTTTCAGAAGCACTGACTTTTTGCACTATTAATATACATAGTGTTACGTAACAGCTCTTGAGTACAGTACATGCAGCAGAATATATCTGTTGTATATAAAACATACATTTAAAATCTTGACTTATCTGAATTTTTGGAAGATTGAGTAATTGTAGAATGCCCACTGCTTAGAGAAAATGGTTTGATAGTACAAATGTCTGCATATGTTGGCCACTGGAACAATCCAAGGCCTACTGGAATAGTATCTGTAGCACATCAAGGTGCGTAAATAATTTACCTACAATATTAAAACACGACTTAGCAAAACCAATAGTTCAAGATCTTATGACTGGGGGCTGGAACTAGACGATCTTTACGGTCCTTTCCAACCATACCATTCTATGATTGCTATGTTACTCTTCAGTGGTTGCAAGGAAGTGTGGTGAGAGTTGCCCCTCTCCTCCCAAGTCCTTTATAAAACCTTTAGTATGCAACTTTTTTCCAGATGAAGGAACTTATTTATGTCTACTGCCTCTTCTCTTCATTGCAGCTGTACACTGTGGACAGTACCATTTCCCTTTCGGTGCTTCTGTCAGTCCAACACATCCATAGTGGAACCACTCAATAGGGCACTATAAAAAGAGTTAAAAGAGAGGGTTTGGGACGGGGTTTTTTTCAAAATGCCTGCCACAACTACAGTTCTATGAAAATGAAACATGAGTGGAAAGCATAGATTCTGCATTTCACACAGGTCACAGGACAAAACACAGAGAGGAAAAGATCTGCAACATACAGTCAGTACACTAAGAAAAGTGACACAAATTCTAGGAGTCACAGATGGACTCACATTACAGAGCAAAGTAAGTAAGTTGTGCTTTGAAACACTTAGTTTGACAAAATACTCTTATCACCCACTTCTGTTTAAATATAGTTATCTCAGTAAATACATGATTATATTTAACTGTTCTTGGAAAACATTTTTATTTTAAAAGGACAACTCTTATTAGTAGCGAAACAGCTGTAAATTCACAGAAATTAAGGACATTTTGAAGCAGGATATTTTTCAACCTAGCAAAGGCTGAAGGTTTCTAAAAGACTCTGAGCTGTGTTTGGAGAGATGAGAAGTTTCCTGAAGGATGGTTCAAATCATATGCACTTTACTCTAAAAAACTACTCAAAAAACAAACTCTAAAAAAGAAGCAACTCCTACAAGCAACAGTTATATGCACAAGCATCTCATGAACCTTTGGCACTTCATTACTTACATCTTGGTTATCACAGCCTACCATTTCACCATAGGACACCTAGTAAAATAAGAAAAAAAACCCTTAGCAGTTAACATTTTGAAAGGGCCAACATTCAAATTTCTTCCTCTGAGAAGTTTTTCCATTAATAGCAATAACAACATTTTCATTTTACTTTTGTTACACAACCCAAACACCATCATGTTCATAGTGAATTGATTATCAAAAATTGTTTATACAAAAGAAGATACATCTGCATATTCTAGATTGGATAAATTCACTGTGACCCCCCTCAATTTTTTAATTTAATTATTCCTGAATTCTCCATTACCAGATTTAAAACTCTCCAAGGATATCACATCACTAAAAAATTTACTATTTTTAGCTTTAACAGCTCATTATTCACATCACCAGTAAGTATAAATACAAGTCAGAAGTTCAAGAGTAAAAGTACAATTTTTTCAAAATTAGTATTCAGAGAAGGAAGTTCAGCTACATCAAAACAGCAGCTGTAGTTGTATTTCAATTTGGGGGCCATCCTTACCTGATTACAAATACAGTAACGTGGCTCATTTGGATCATAGGTCCAATCAACCTGGCTATTGGAATCAGACTCTGGTATTACTGCTGTTTGCTGAGACAGTTCTTGCGCCAGAGCAGATGAAGAAGAACATGATGATAGAGAGGAAGAAGATGATGAAGAGGAGGACTGCTGACTTGACGATTTGTTGTTGTTTCTGAGGAAGAGTAAAAAAAAAGGGAAAAAATAGCATATGTTATTTATGTCCTGCCAAGTGAAAAGAATCACTAAACAAGTACTTGGTTGACTCTGAAATACTGCAGTATGTAAATCCCAAAGCTATCATTCACTATCACATTTCACTCAACCACTGCAAGCACTGGAATGCACCCACTGAATGCTCTTGGAAAAGGAAACAAGTCATACCAGCTTACAAGTGCAAGACACACTGTTCTAATCAATGGAATTTAACAGCTCTAAACTGTCAAGTGGCTTTAACAAATGCTTTTCTTCACGAAGTTTTCCATCAACAGCCTTGGTGTCAAGTCCTTATAAAAATTATGTTACCAATAAAACAGCAATTTACATATAAATAATGTCATATGTCATGTACAACAGATAACTGTTTTGAAAATGACCGATTCTCTTTTAATCTCCACTCAAGCATCAGCAATCACTCCATAGGAATGGTGCCAGAATAAAATTTCTCTGCATTTGCTTATAGGTCAGACCTGACACCCAAGATATTCATAGATGAAAAATGTTTCTAAAACAGCATTATTAACTGAGTTGTGAACACACACAAATTTGAATGAAGAAAAAAACTCAAGTCAATTTAAACTGATAGACATTTTGAGACAAATTATTTCAAATACAAGTTCTGATTGTTGAATGTGTGGTGACATTGTGTTGTTAAAAATGTTTTAAAACTTCATTTCAATCAGAAGCAAAATTCATTCCCTGTTCTAGACAGTCAGTCATTAGCAAGTGTCAGGTTTACTTGAAACTGGAATCAAACAGATCTCCAAATTATTTCAAAACCATCTACAAACCATTGCAAAGTAATTCCCAACATTTGCTGTTAGATCTAATCTCTCCAAAACACAGAAAAATGTGGGAAGACGCTTTATCTCTCAGATAAAAAAGCAAATCAATGGAACGAGTTTGCTTAAAGAAAAAGAAGTGGGAGACTAAAGAACACAGCCCTGAAAAAAAAATGGCCAACAGGCAGTAAGTACTTTCTGCTGATTCCCCTCCACAGATGTTAAATAAAATGTATTTCTAATATGGCCCATGACCTTTTAAAACAAAGTTCAGCTGTCTTAAAAGTTTTAATTACAGTCAACAAGTAAGAAAACCTACTTGCTTTTTCTGCCACTTCGTGAATCTGAGGTTGATGAACTTAACGTCTGAGTTAATGTAGATGCCAGAGCTGATGACGAATATCCAGCTGAATCTCTGGACAATGAAAATTCTCTTCCAAGCTGAAAATCATTGTTCTTAAATGCTTCATAGCTGGCTTTTAGACTGGATGTTCGTCTGCCCTCCTTCATCTGAAAGGAATACTGATATTGTATCAGATTATGCAGTAAAGCTCCTATGTAAGGCTGCTAACTGCTAATTATGTGCACAGGTTCACTCGTTACCTTGTTAATGAAATTATGTACAGAAAGCAGTTAAATGTGTGAGAATATCTTCCAGGAAAAATCAGAAAACAAGCTGTCCCTTTAGGCAAGTTATACAGGATGAAATTGTCGCATATTAATAAAATTCTAACATAAGAACTGAATCACATCAGCTGAAAGTGATCATGGAAATTCAGATTTTTAAAACAAAACAAAACAAAAAAAGCAGTCACTAGCCTTTCTTCTTAATCTTAAGAGGATGGCAGTATGACAAGAATATTTTGACATTACCTGTGCTGTGGCTTGCACTGCTTGAGCTGCTGCCATGGTTATTGCACCGGCCCCGGATCCTGAAGATAATGAGCCCAGGTTATATGATGCCAATGGTTGAGAAGAGTTTGTATTGTATGCATTGTTTGAAGAGGATGATGAATTACTGTTTCGACACCCTTGATGAATAGAACACATTTATGAAATTCAAAATGAAACTAAATTCCTTTGCATTTTAAGAAGAGTTATATGACAACCAGTGAAAGAGTAGGAACTCTGTTTACGCATTGGAGTAGTCTAATCATTTGGAAAAAAGGTTTTAGAAGTAATTAGACACAGTCAGTCTTTGTTTATGGGTGGAAAAAAAAAAAGAAGTTTGCTCCCTATCTATCCTCATATGCAAGGAGTCCTTTTAGAAAGACAGCTTCCACTCAGCTATCAAAGAAAAAATGCAGCTGCTGTACATATGCCTATATTGAAACAATTATCTATATAATCTCTCTGTATTCTCTACTATAATCATCAAGAAAAGGGTAAGAATGATTATGCACCTATACTGTTTCTGAGGTAAAACTTTCAACAATCTTAATTCTAAAAACTACAGATCAGTTTTAATGCAACACAATTTCCAGGGTCATCTGCAGAATGACAGCTGCTCAAATGTAGCTACATTTTATTTGCAGGCACACGTGAAGTTTCTTCAAAAGAAAATTGAAATAGACATGACTGAAACTGCTTAAAACTGACAAATATTACTGAACTACAAAACAAGATAGTTGACTTACTCTAACTCCTTAGTCTTTTATTTTCAGAAAAGAAATTATGAAACACTTTAATATTGAGAATAGGCAGGAAAGTTTAGGTTTTTTTAGTCACTATTCAAAAAGATTTCTTTTTTGACATAGACAACACATGAAAGAATTTTATTTTTGGACCAACTCTCAAAAAATAGGTGTGAAAATAATTTTCCCTTACTTTGGAAATTGTGGTATGCATTTTTTTCTGAAAATAATGCATTGATCTCTTATATTTCTACTACTAGCTGAACAAAACTGTACTGTTATCTTCCTCAAAGTGTAAATAAAAAGAAATAGCCATCACACAGCTGTGAAATGACAACAAAGCAGACACACTTCATGGACAACACAGATGAGTAAGAATGCCTGCAATTTCTCATGTTTCAAGTGACTGAAAATCCCAAGGAAAGGTGTATCAGCCTCTGACTGAGGACTGGCTGAATGGCAGACCCCAGAAAGTCTAGACCACAGGGTCTAGAAATTCCTCAAAGGGAAGTGCAGTGCACCTGGAGAGTAATAACCCCATGCAACAGCACCAGCTGTGGGCTGACGTGGAAAAGCCACCCTGTGGAGAAGGACTTCAGGGCCCTGGTGGACAACAAACTGTCCCTGAGCCAGCAGTGTCCCCTGGGGGCAAAGAAGGCCAATGGTGTCCTGGGGTGCATGAGAAAGAGCACTGCCAGCAGGTTGAGGGAGGTGATCCTGACCCTCTACTCAGCCCAAGCAAAGCTGCATCTGGACTGCTGTGCCCAGTTCTGGGCTCCTCAGTACAAGAGACATGGAATTCCTGGAATAGGTTCAGTGGAGTGAGAAAAAGATGATTGAGGTACTGGAGCATCTCACTTATGAGAAAAGGCTGAGGGAGCTGAGCCTGTTCAGCCTCGAGAAGACATCACTGTCTATCAGTATCTGAAGGGAGAGCGCCAAGGGGACAGAACCAGGCTGTGCTTAGGGTGCCAAGCAATAGGACGAAGGGCAACAGGCAGAACCTGATGCACAGGAAGCTCCAACTAAATATAAGGAAGAACTTCTTTACTGTGCAGGTGGCCACACACAGGACAGGTAGCATAGGAACAGGTTGCCCAGAGAGTTTGTAGAGTCTCCCTCACTGGGAATATTCAAGAACTGTCCGTACACAATCCTTTGCAAGGTGCTCTAGGATGACCCTGCTTGAGCAGGAAGGCTGCACCAGATGATCCACTGGGATCCGTTCCAACCTTACCTATTCTGTGATTCAGGGATTTCAGAAGACTAACTCACAAATATAATCAAGTTTCTACTCTTCTAATTAAAAAGCAATGAAATGAAAGACAATTAGGATTACCTGGTGTATTTTCTTTAGAAGCATCTGAAGTCAGGGTAGATAGAAGAGCTTCAGATTTAAACTTCTTTTCAGGAACATGATCTGTTGTACTATGGTGAGAAGATGGATTGTGTTTCCTTTCTAAATGAAATAAATGAAGGGAACTTCAGTGTAAAATCTATTCAGCTTCAAAGTCAAATTATGCTATCACTTGCAACTAATTCCCACCAGCAAAGCCTATTTCATTCTTGCACTTCTTAAAGACATCATTAACATTTATTATGTTTTGTTTTCTCCCTGCAATGATGGAGGAAAAAAAGTTCTGAACCATCTTTTTCCTGATACTACTGAACAAAAAAAAAAAAAACAAAGGAAACATAAAAAGTGGCCATCTTTTTAAAGTTTCAAATACTTACTCTCTACTGGAGTGTGAGAATGGGAGTGATGGTTATTCACAGGCTGTGCCGGCGTATCCAGCTCCAGAGACCCTAAAGAGGGAGGTAAGAAGGACACAAAAATTGAGAGTTGGCACTGTTTTAACTTTTACATACTAAAGGAATCTTTAAAATATTAACCAAATCACAATGCAGTTATATTTATTTTAATCAGAAAAAAAAAAATTTTAGAGTTGAAAACCCTTTCTACAGTACAACCAGGAGCCAGTGAGATTAGTTCTCAAATAAAAACTGGTGACTGCTACTGTCCAACTGTTGAAATCAAGAACTTAAAATCAAGGCAAATAAGAACAACCAACAACATTGCCCTCAACATGCCACTTACTGAAATGAGTTGCAGAATGGCTGCACCAAAACTACTGACAATCTACACCAATATGAAGACTGAACAAGGTAAACTGTGTAAACAAGGGATCTTGTCCCACTGAGTCTACCTTGTCGCATCAGTGAAAACTCAAGAAACAGCAGTTTCATCTTCCAAGATGATTTAACATTCAAAAGAAAGGGCTGCAAATCATCATCCATATTTTCTTAACATTTAAAAGACACGGAGCAACAACACAAAAAAACCCCAAACCAAACAAAAAAACCCATAAAACCAACAAAACAACAACAAACCCCACTCCCACCCTCCACCCCAAAAAAGGAACAAGTCAGAGGAACATAAATCCAAGTCTATGTCTAAGAATAACATGTCTTGTAAGATGAGGCTAAATAATCACAGGACAGGAGAGGCTTTGACTATAAATTTAGAACAATATACAGTATTTTGTGTGTCTATTTCTAATAAAAAAAATTTGACGTAGTTGCAATACCTACCAACTTACATTTTCATAGAAGACAAAACAAGAAAGCAATTCACATTCATTTTTCAAAATCTGTAGCTTTCCCATTTCTTTACCTCTTCCAGTGCTTTTAAAAAGCACTGACATACATGAGTATATGAGTAATACGTAAGTATTACAAAAGTGTAAATATAGTCATTCTAGAAGAGGATCAAAGCATAAGGAGCTATTTTGGCTGAGCGAACTTCAATCACATTATGAATGTGCCCAAAGGCTGCCCTCTGGCGGGACTTCAACCTTATGTATTTACTCTGAAAACTAAAAATATTAAGAGTCTCCTACTTTTAGCTTTATTTAAAAACAAACAAGGAAACAGAACTCTCAAACTAAACAAACCTTGAAGATATAATATGCGGTCTAGTACCTCTCTATTTTGAATTACTGAAATCCTATCTAGCAACCTCTCCAAACACATGGTTCAACAGAAGGTAGCATCACATCCTAAAACCAGCTGGGATTTAAACTAAACTAAACTAGTCCCTTTCTGTAACTGCTAGTCAATTAATAGCATTTAAGTTAGAATTTCCTTTTTAGTGCCTGTTATTTGTAATAGCAATTACAAATAAAATAGCCCCAAAGTTCCAGCTTATACAACAGTCACAAAAAGTTCCAAAAAAGAATACTTATTCCTAATATCCCCAAGAGACTTAAGTCAATTTTCACTATCTTTTGCTATGAGGACAGCCACTGCCTCCATAATCACAGCAGTTAAATCCACTTGTAAATTTATCACAATCACATTTGAATTTGATGTTTAAATGCTGATAAGCCAGGTTCTTCTACACCAAGCTGGCAAAAAAGCTGTAACTTTACACTTTCATTTACATTCTGAATACCAGTATGGTTGCATTTAACATGCAAGTTTCTTACCTAAAATGCTTTTCCTTCACTGGGCCATTACAGAACAACCCATTCTCACCCCTTTAAAAAAGAAAACCACCAAGTACATGGAAAACTAAAATAATGACCCTCCTTAGTTTGGTTGCAATCAGTTCAAAGGATGAAATGGTACCCTTGCAACTGGGTAAATGGCATGCTTAGACCAAAGTACTTGGCTCAATATCTACAATCATTAAAAACAGGTTTAAATAATTATGTATCTTACTGTAGCAATTCACAAGGAAAACAGTTGTGTGCAAAAATTATTCTATTACTTAGCTCATTAATTAGTATTTTGATTTCACTGGTATAAATTGAGGTTGAAACTAAAATTTGAGAATCACTGATGAAAAGTGGGTTAAAACAGGTGAAAATACTGGCAGCCACTAACAAGTGCATGATACTTTAATTTTGCAAATTGACAGAAAGTCTGTCAGGTTCTTAAAGAAAATCATGCATACTTACGTCTCTCTAATATTTCTGTAATTCCAGCATTATCTGCTTCAAGTTCCATTTTAAATTTAGCGAGTTCCTGGTCCAATTTTCTCAAATGTCGGTCTACCTGTTAGTTAGACGAAGCAAAAATAAATAGCATCCACTTCTGGAACACTAATATCTACATTCTCAACCTCAGATTTGTTAAGTATTACCCTTCCAGCAATTTTGTGCCACACAGCACTAAGAACAATAATGCACAGAAGCAATCTTTTAGTCACCTCCACTTCCCTCACTCAGCAAAGACACTGCTGTTAACACCAAAATAGCACAGGCAGAGCTCCAAGACACTTCTTTTCAGAAAGAAAGATGAAGAAAACTTGGAGGTGCTCTGGTTATGCAAACGCAAAGGGGAAGAGAAAGAACAGTACATGACACGGACTTTAGTAGAAATTGGGCTGCTTTGGGGAAATTACAAGTTCTGAACTGAAACCTGTGTGCAATTTGTGTGCCACTATAAACACCAGTAAATTCGGTGTGTACTGAGTCTTAACTGAAAGTGGAGACTCCTGTGTGTTACAGCAAACTATGGCGTGCTCTTGGGTATTACAAATTAACCAAAAAAATTCTCAACTCCCTATCATAAAAAACCCACTACATTCCAAACGCTTTTTACATTTGTAATCATACAGCAAAATTTACCCATCTTTATTGAAAACTGGGAGGTTTTTCCAGTTACCAGCTAAGCAAAAGTGAAGAAGTTCCAACTTCTACAGCAAACTTTTGGTTAGTTGTAGTGAAACTAAAGCAGTTGTTTTACGTCTTCTATGTTTGAGTGTAGTCTGACTTGCAGGTTCCGTTCTCTTGAGAAATGTAAAATACGTAAATATATTTAAACTTTATACTTTAAATACTTTAAAACTGGGTCTGGCCATGCATCCAATTTTTTACACTGGCCAAGGCATGAGCAGCCAGTTTCTCCAGGAGCGTGCTGTAGAAAACAGTGTCAAAGGCTTTATTTGAAGTCCAGGTAGGCAACATCCACAGCTTTTGCCTCATGTACTAAGCAGGTCACTTCATTCTTGAAGATCAGGTCAGTCAAACAAGAACTGCCTTTTCTAAACCCATGCTGCCTGGGCCTGCTCCCCTGGTTGTCCCATTTGCGCTGTGTCATGACACTCAGGATGATCTGCTCCATGACCTTCCCCAGGACTGAAGTCAGGCTGACAGGCCCTTACTCCCCTAGATGCTGACCTCCCTTGAATTACGGGGACTTCATTCTGCTCCCCACCCACTTCTTCCAGCTCAAGGGGCTGAGTACCCTGAGAACAACTGGTCTTGTTATTAAATATTGTGGCAATGAAGTACCTCTCCCTTTTCTTCATCCTCCATCACTATATTTACCTCGGTATCCAAAAATGGGATGGAGATTTTCCACAGCCCTTCTTTTATTGCTGATATATTTTAAAAAGTATCTTTCTCTTTCAGAGCAGTAACCAGATAAAGTTCTACTTGGGCTCTGGCTTTTCTAATCACCTCCCCACATAACCTCACAAAATCCTTGTAGCCCTCTCAAGTTTCCTGCCTGTTCTTCCCAAGGTGATACACTCTCTTTTTTTTTTTTTGCCCCAGGTTGAAGCCAAAGCTCTGTATTTAGCCAGGCTGGTCTTCTTTCCTTCTGGAAGGAAACATATGAAATGCTTCTTTCACCAGCAAAACATCTGTATGTAGATTACATGAAAGTGCAGGCAGCACAGCTGCAGTGCTTATCAAAATGCTTAGAACTTCCTAGGGCATAAACTTAGGCAATTTACCACAAGTCTTGTATCCACTTACCAGATCATATATTTGATTAGCCAGTTGCACTTTTTCATCTGCATCTTCCAAAGCCTTATAATAATCCTGTTAGGAAAAGAATTATTTTTAAATTATGAATGTAACTGAATGAACTAATATCAGTAAGTTTAAGCTACTGTTAGGAAGTACAAAATATAAGTCAAAATGACAAATTTAAGTCAGTTTTCAGAAAGACTGTGAAATTTTACTGTAAACAACCATCATCTGAAACACATATCAATTCATTTTCTCTGTGTTAGAAAAAGCCAAATTACAAGATGGGGACAGTTCCAGCTAGAGTTATCTAGATTTCTGCAAGAAATGCTACAAGAAATGAAACAATCTTGGATTTATTTTATATTACACAGCATCATGGTATGGACTTAAAATAAGATTGTGTCTTTTACTTCAGGACCACCAGAAATCCTACTGCTCTTCAAAATGATGCTGAAGTACTCTGTGGGGAGGCCTTTCCAGCACTCTAGTTAAACCGAGATAATACTGTGTATCACTTAAATTACTTTAAAATAAGCTTCTCTAACTCATAAGTGCATTCTAAATAATTTGACTAAAACAATCCAAAAGTTTCCTCTAACCAATGAAAATTCACACATTAAACGTTTTTTTTTTAAATAAAGGTATATTTTCAATTGCTTTTACTTTAGATTAGAACAGATTTTACTACCTTTTAAATCTCAGCTTCCACTGAACAGTACCTTATGTGAAAACTGAAATTTTTATTCAACTAATGTCAAAAGCAAATTTTTCATTTATTCTAGTGAAGTCACAGCTCTACTCTTTTTCTTTTTTAGAATTTAAAAATCTATTTGCATTAATTAAACAAGAAAACAAAATTACCCAAATTAGGGGCTGAAGTAGCCACTGTACAAGACTACAAAGGCATTTCTCCTGACAAAATGATGGACTACATTGCTAAAAATACCACCACCAACGCTCAAATATTGAAAGATAACAGAGAACACATTCATATTCATGTTCATACTCCTCCCTCTCTCAAGCCATATAGACAGACCATATATATACTGTGTAGAAGAACATAGGCAGAAAATCACAGGAAATGCTGATTCTAAGCTTGAAAAATACCCTCTAGAAGAAAGGAAATTAACTTGGGCAACTTCATGTCACACAAACAGAAACAAAATAATCTGAGTTAAAAATTGAGTACCTGAGCCTGAGTACCAGTCTTCCTCACCATTTCAGGATTACATTTTTTAAATGATAGCAAGTGCTCAGTAAAACTTGAGAGAAATTCTTGATCAAAGAAACCTTTTACTCACTTTTCTCCTCTAGGGTAGTTCCACCCACCTCTATGAAAGCCCAACGGAAGGCACAGTTCTGAGCACTTAAATCTCCCATGAATTATAAACTAATTTTTCCTAAGGTTGTCTTAGTTTGCAAAAGAAAAAAATCTGACCCAGTCTTGTGATAGCCTTACTTTTTTGATTGATGTCATTTGTTCTTCTCTCCATTCAGGTTTGTTTTTCTTCGCATTCATAAAAAATTCATTTACCCTCTGCTCAAGCTGATCCATTGCATCTGTAGCATAGGAAAAGATTGAGATAAATGTTATCTTCTCATGTACATAAACATTAGAAAATAAGGGGAAATTTTTTTCTCAAACAAAGTTGACAGGACGGAGGTGCAAACTATTAGAGAGGAAAAAAAAAGAAAAAACCAAAACAACCAAGCAACAGTGGACAGCGGAGGGAAGTATTTACCTTCATTTCCAAGAAGCAGAATTGCATTCTGGTAGGATTCTCATCAAGGTTCTTGTGCTCTCCAGCATGGGACAGGCAGGACTCCAAGTTCTAAAGGTTTTTTGTCCCTAAGAGCAGTGGTAGTGACTTAAAGCACGACCCAAACTCCTCACCCAGGGCACTAGACTGCTGACTTTGGAACATTCTAGCCAGTTACAAACTGAGCAGGAAACAAAATGTTCTCCTAAGAGAAACAGTCAAATACAAAACCAAATAATTGAAAAAAATTAGTGTCTCAAAAAGGTAGACCAACTGAAGAGCAAAGTCACTGCCTTTAAGTCCAGGGCCTCTCCCTTGCTTGCTAGGAAGGGTCAGGGCAAATTGAAAGCGCTCACAAATTATTCCCTCCACTCACAGAGGAGTAAATGCACTGATGAAGTATTATTTTGACAGGATTCTCTCACTTTCATGAAGTTGAGAAATATCATAAGGAGGGAAAAAATAAAACCACCCATTTTCTAACATTAACTATCTCTAGAAAGGAAAATGTCAACCACAAGTTATTTTCTTCATTGTTTATTGAGACAGGAACAGGGATTCCCTTCCCCTTCACCTCCACTCTTCTCCCACTGAGTTTATAAACTATTTCAACAGCTGGCCACATGTGCACTCAAGAACTTGCACATTTCCAAAAACACACAGCTACCTCAGTCAAACTAGCTTGGACAGCCTTGCTAGTGTCAGGATAAATTACAGTATTGAGGGTTTTTTCGCCAGCATTCTCAGTGACATTGCCCAGCTATCAGTTTTATGTTAAATGTAACAATGCATGAATCACCTACAACTTCAGGCTCTGGGTGCAAAACACCTAAGAAACTTTCCAGAAACCACCATTAAAACTGGATCACATCTTGCCAAAACAAAATGCAAATTAATTAATTAGTTCATTAAGCTCATGAATCCCTAAGTATGATTTACTCTGAAAATCCAAGAGGCCAAGGGTCTTCTCAGCTCTGGAAATTCATAGCTAGAACTGTTTACCCAAATAACCAAAAATTATTCCTACTAAACAATAAAAAATATTCATCAGTCTTCCCTATGCTGGGAACATTCAGCATCAAACCCAACAGGAACCTAACAACTGACTGGACAGAGCATCACTAATCCCAAGACATAACAGCCGTGACATAAGATCACATTAACTTTATTTAGACCCAGACAAACAAAGTAGTCAAACAGTTTTGGTGTAAAACAGGCCAAAGTGAGATAACCTGAATAATGAGCATTTTGCATTTGCACCACATAGAGAAGATTAAGAAGCCTGAGAGGCAAGCAAGAAGCACACACTTTATATAGAGGCTTCTAAAATCTTTGTTCTTTGACCAAAATACTCTAATTTGTCCCAAGAAGCTAACAGACAAAATATTTTATCTCCTGTCCTGTGAGCACAAACACCTTAAGTGTTAGTTATTCTAGTGGCTCCATAAAGAAAGAAATGATAAAAAGTATCTTCCCTCTTCACTTTTTATTGAGGACATGTCATCAGTCTGTGAAACTGCCTAGGGGAAAATTCCCAGAAACTTAGTCTCTTAGAAAAGGCAAAGGCAAGTGCAGGTCAGATCTATCAAGTTATAAGGAAAGTTCTCTCTGCTACACTCAAGTTCAGCCATTTTTCCTCATCCTACTGTATTCTGAGACACCAATTTCTTAGATTAAGTTTCCCAAGAGAGTTGCCAAAACTGAGAACAGTCTTTCTTCCAGATGTTGACATTTTACCATGAAAACCTGATAATCCATTATTTTAACTTAAACAGAGAAACACATTTTATGCTTCATGTGCAGCTCAGTTAAATCAAGTCCCAACTCAGATGATCTTTGCTTTTTCCACAGCAATCTTATCAGAATATACAGCAGATAGACACAGTTTATCTTTTCTTCCAACTACAAGCAGCAGAACCTGCCTCATTAGGAGTCAATGTGGTCCAAACAGAACAGAATAGAAAGTCAACAGTGACAGTAAAGCAGAGAAGCAGAAATATCTCTGAATTACAAATCATGTGGATTTCTGGGACAGTACCACTGATCCAAGTACTGTTTTCAAGTACTTCTGAGACACCAAAACAACCTCCAGGTTTGTAGTGTTCATCAGGCAGTTGGGCAAGTGATGCTGAAGAGATGCTAGTCTAGAAGTATCACGAATGTCTTTGGATACCCTGCCCATTATTGGACAAGAATTACGGAAGTACCAAGGTCTAAAAAATTTTTCTGTACATCTAAGGTTGGTCCACTGTCATTTACTACTTCCAGTAACATAACATGGAGTGCTATTTGTCATTTTCAGTTAAAGCAGAGGAAATTACAATCTGCTGTCTTGGCATTGCTAGCTGCCTCAGCTCTCACATACACCGAAAAAAACCCCTACTACCTTCTTTGCCTTCTTATGGAACAGAAGTAAAGTTTATGAACTTATTCCAAACTATGCAAGTCAGGGAGCTGCTCACTCCCTCTCATGATGCTCCCTGGTGATAGGATGACTTCAGAAGTGTTATCTCCCAGAAGGAGCCACGACTGTTCCCACAACTTTAAGCACTGAACCCAAGACAACATTTAGATCACAATATACAAAAAAATCCTACAGACAGTTCTACATGTGACAATAATGCCTGTTAAACAGACCTGCTGGGTTCACTAAAGTAAATATCCAACAGAAACCACTTTGAAATATTACAGAACTGTTCCCACTTAGTGCCACATTTTGTATTCCTATACAATATTCCCTTGTTATTTCCATCTCTGCTCTGTCTCTCATTAGCCTGGCCCTTCCATATTCATCTTTTGTGCAGTAGCAGTTTCATTAATGGATACTTCTGGGTCACAGTTATAGATAACCATATTAATTGTGTGTTAAATGATTGCAGCAGCTACCCAGAGTGTTACAGGACATCTAAGTCCCAGATGAGACTGCATTATGAAAGATGAAACTGCAATGCATCCTGAAAACAGCCTAAGGCGGTGTATTACATCAGGATATAAGCAGAGAGTGGTCTACAAAGAAACCTGAAGTGTACTTATATTTTGTATAGTATAATATAATATAGTATATATATTTGTACAAAAGTAGACGTTTATATAAAATATAATTGGTATAAAACCGAAAGTATATTAATAAAGTAAATTTGGTTGTGCGTCAGCTAGGGCACAAGGGGCCACGCAAACAGCACCTTCCCTTATACTGTTATTAGGGAGCTGGCTGGAAAGTTTCAGGGAAAGCATGTCGCTGCCTACTGGAAGGAGTGGGACATAACTCACGTTCCAAACCACCATCACTGCTCTTAGGGATCAAAAATCTAAAGAGTTTGGGCCGTGCCACCAGAAACGCCTTCGGGAGCAGCACAAGCCCAGGACCGCAGCTCCGCCGAGGCGCGGCGGGCGGGGGCTGCAGGGCCAGCGCCGTGCGCCCCGCCCCTCGCCTCGTCGCGGCGGCTCCGCAGAGCCTTCGCCCGCGGGAGACGACGAGACAGCCCGAGCGGTGGTGCTGGAGAGCCGGGGCAGGGCTGGGGACGGGGCGCGACCGCCCCGCGGCAGCGCGGGGGAGCGGGAGGAGCTGCTGCCGCGGGCCGCAGCGGCGCCGCTTCGCCTCCTTCCTTCCTTCCTTCCTTCTCTGCTTGGCCGTCCCGCCCCTCCCGCCCTGCGGCGGGGGCGCGGCGGGGGCGCGGCGGTGGGGCCGGTGCCCGCGGGGCGGAGCGGGGCGGGCGCGGAGGAGGCGGGCGGAGGCGGAGGGGGCGGGACTCACGTACTCTGCACCTGCAGGTCCATCTCGCGCATCTCGGTGAACCTGTCGCGCAGATCCATGGGAAGCTGCTCGATCACTGCGGGGACACGGGGGAGCGGGAGAGAGGGGGGAGGAAGGGGGGGAGCCAGTCAGTCACTCGCCGCCGTGGGGGAGGGGGGGCGCCGCCTCCTCGCCGCGGCTTCCCCCGGCTCCCCAGCACCGGCCGTGCCCGGCCGCCCGGCGCCCCCGCCGCGCACACACTCACTCTCCAGATAGTCCTCCAGGTACAGCATGGCGGCGGCCGGGCCCGCGCCCAGGGGCTGCTCGAGAGCGGGCGCTCGTCCCTTCCAATATGGCGCCGCCGCCAACAACACCAGCGCCTCGACTCAGCGAAAACAAGATTGGCGGCGGACGGCGCTCGCCCCGGCCGCGCCGCGATTGGCTGCTCGCGCCGCTGACGCACACCGCCGCCCGCGCTCTGCCGCGCGGCATCACGGGAAGTGTAGTCTGTGCTGGGCGAGCCGCTGCGAGACTGCGCGTCCCGCCGGGCATTGTCATCCCGGCCGGTCAGCGGTCCGGGCTGTTCCGGGGTCCTGCGGGCATTCCCGCAGTCCGGGGCTGGTCCTGCGGGCGTTCCCGCGGTCCTGGGAGTACTCCCGCCTCGCAGGGGCCGCGGCACTCTTCTCCGGGAGCAGCTTTCGGTCCTCCGGAGCGCCCCCGGCGTGCCCGCAGCGCCGCAAGTCAGGCGGACGGAAAACTTGCGGCTTCTTGACCACTCTCGAGGCTTTTGTTTGTCCGGTGTTGTTTCGAATGCTCGTAGCCGGCAGTAGTTCATTAAAAGCGTAACAAGTGGCAAAACTAATGAAATTGCTTCAGTCGGTGACCTCTCAGGGCGCAAGGTGAAGAAGCCGCTCCGTTCAGCACAGGTCCCGGGTGCGGACAGCCTTAGGAGAGCACAAACGTGCCTGGGCTTTATAATTGCTGTTCAGAGCGCAAAGCCAAAATTGGCTGACAGCATTGGTTGCCATCCAGTTACAACGCTCCTTGCAGTAATTCACTTTTTCGTGTTTGGAGCGGGGTTTTTCACGCATTTTAATTCCCCCAAACAGTTTTTTCATCACCCTTCTATTGCTGTTACTGCTTTAAGTATGGAGTGATGCATTTATCCAGGCGTTTTTTTTGCCTGGGGAAGGAAATTTCTGGGGGTTGCACGATGTCAGGTGTAAGTTCAGGAGCATAAGAATTGTATTAGCAGATGAGGTTTGCTCCCCACCGTGCTTTTTGTTCCCGTGTCTTTATCTGTGCCAGGTGTATCCAAGCAAAAAGGAAATAAACGCTTAAGCCAAGTATGAGTAAAAATTGCATGGGATGTTTTTGAGGGTCAAGACCGGTGGAATGTGGTACTTTTCTCATATCTGAAGTTCATGTGTTGGAAGTAGGTAGTTAAAGATGACTGAATTTTGGTAAGTGAAGCATACATTTTGTATGTATTTGTGAGGAGCAATGGTGTGTTGAAAACACATGGTATAGCAAGCAAGTTGAGGGGTTTTAATTCCTTTGCCATTAAAGATGGGGGAGAATGAAAAAGGTCTAAGAATAAACTCAGTAACTTTTCAACTTTGTGAAAAGTGCTGCATCAGTGTGGTCATTTTCCATACTCACTCCATCATCAGCCATGTAATCTGCACTGCCAAACCAGAAATATCAACTGCTCTCATACATAGAAATGAGAACAGATATTTAGATGGTCATTAAGCTGAATTAGACTTAGTGGAAATAATCTCTCTATTCTTGCTCGTACAGATCACTTTCCTCTACAACTTCAGCTGCATGACATATGCTCCCAAACATGTCTACAACATTTTATTTCTTTGAAAATCATTAAAGTTGCAACTAAGCATAAAAGAAAGTGGTGTCAATCAATTCAGATTTCCCCTAAATTCACCTAGCTTTTCTTCTAATGAATACAGGATATCATTACTTTCCTGCGCTTTTGCGTGGATTAAGTTCTCTTGCTGCATCAAACCCTTTCACTTCAGTAAATGCAGGCATTTACCTTCCCTCAAAGGTTCAAGTCTTTTACATACCAAACTGAAGCCAAACAATTTCTCTAACAAAACCTTAAAAATACTGTTACGCCTACACTAGTGTGTCAGAAGTTGTAGAGGAAACTACAAATGGAAATACAACTCAATTTGTCCACTATCTACTGAAAAGAAAACAGGAACTTATTTATCTACCTGTAGTCTTCTTTAGTATTTTTTAGACAAATGAAGAAGCTCATATTTTTAATTTCTGACTCTATTAATTCATGTTGTGTAGTCAAATGACTAGCCACACCAACTTTAGCAGGATTGCTTGTGTAAATGCTGTTTATCATGACATACCAATGGCACTGAGTTTAAGCTGACATTTAAGAAGTGATAAGCCAACAGACCATAAAAAAGAAACTGTTTTTACAATAGAAAACTTCCTGTTGTTTATAAATGCAAAGAATTAACGCTATTGGTTAACTCTTTTTGAACAGCCTAATTAGAACAGCTCCTGATAAGGAAACGGGGATTAATGACTGTTTATTCGAATGCAAATACAGTGAAAAAGACTTAAACCCTAGCTGTGAACTCAAGGTACAAAGAAGTTCAGTTTGTGAATTGCAATCAACATTGCTTAAAAAACTCCTTTGCAACTACAGAGCTGCTTAGCACAAAAGTGAAGGGAGGCCACAGGAGTTGCTGTTTTCTGCTGTTTATATGGTGTTATTAATGTTGATGGCATTTCTCCAGCAAATGTTTCACATAAATCGTGTTTCATCACTGTGACAGAGTGATGGCATAAAGGAATATTACAGATACCTTGTGATCTACCTAGAGCTAATTGCTTGCTTAGATTTCATTAGTTTTCAACTGACAGGAGAAAAAGCCGATTAAAAACATAAATTTATATTCTGATGCATGCTTCTCAGACGGGGGTTAAGATTTTCAAATCTCACTCTCTTGTGCACTTACCCATTCCATATCTCTGTACTGTCCTTTTGCTATTCTAATTTTGTCTATCTCTTCCCATGTGCAGGGCTGTTTGACACATCTAACCCTATAATTTCTGTTGGGAAAGATGAATCAGGAAAACCTTATAAATATGATTGCCTAGCAAAAGATTCTGAGAATGGAAACAATTAGTGAGGTTGAAATGAAAGCCATCTTTGAGATACCAAACCTTAGTTACTAAATAATTAGAAGACAATGGGATGGCCAGCCAAAAGTAATTCCCCCTTCATAGAACAATGCCTTCTGCTGGAGAGCAGGTCCAAAGGTCAGAGAAGACCCTGCTAGCTTGGCAGAAGGAGTCCAAAGAGTAGTTTTTAGAGTTTAAAGTGTAACATAGTATGGTAATGTAATAATTCCTATAGGCTGTATGTAAATGCTATAGGATTTGTATTGTGGATTAGATTGGTTAGTGGAAATTAGAATATTCAACCAAAAGAAGATTTATTGTATTATAACAGAAACTTTGCACTCTTACTCTTATTCTTACTCTTAGCTCTTGCTCTTACTCTTACTCTTACCCTCTTGGTCTTAGCTTTTCTTTTTACCACCCTCTTACCCCTTACTCTAATACTTTTTACTTTCTTACTGCCCTGCTCCGAGCTGCAGCTGGCAGCTCCAGGCAGGGCCCTTTCACCCATACCCTTTTGCAATAAACCACAGGTTCCAAGACCTGGCTTTAGAGATCTCTCTGTCTGTCCTGACCATCCAGCCCACTGCTTACAGCCTCATACAGTCTCCTACACATTTCCATCTTTGTGTTGCATCTGCTATCTATCTGTTGACACTGCCCTTTCCTTCTTCCTTTCAAATCCATTCTACCTTCTGAGCTCAATGATTGCTGGACCTTTCTGTACCCATTGCAGTCCCATTTAGTACTGTCACAGTTGCGTATTCACTTCAGTACTCTGATTTTTAACTCTTGTCTAATACAGTGCTTCTGTTTTGTCCTTAGGTTTTATTTCTTTGTTTTCAAGAAGGACACATTTCTAATGATATTATTTGAAAAATCAGGAAGGACCTACCTAGCCCATCCCTAGTTGATATTCCAGGTCTCAGCTACTGCAGGTAGGTTCCTGTGCCTAGGTTTCTCACAAGGTTTTCTGCCTGTGGCACACACAGCTTGCAGATGTATATCGGTGTGCTTCTGAGGGCTCTCACAGAAGAACAAGGCAGAGTGACAGCTAAGTGGCATCCACCAGAGCCTGAATAAAACTGCAAGCCAGGGTAGGTCTTAAACCAGCAGAAGTGAGCATTTTGCTTTTCTTTGGCACCTGCTTGTGCTGCACTAGGGCAGTCCTGTGTGGCAGGCCAGAATCCATTCACCACGGCACACTGCTGTGACCGTGTGTTGTGGATCGCAGTGTTCCCAGCAGTTCTGGCTGCCAGTGTCTGTATCAGGCCTGCTGCTCCCCTCACATGCCTTCAACTAGTTTATTGTAATTCCTCCTCACATCCTGTTTGTTGCCTGATGTTTTTCTGCTGTTGCAGCTGTTTTTTCCATTCTTTCCAGTCCACTCGGTTTTGCAGTCCAGCTGTTCCTCCCAGCTGCCATGGACTCCGCCATCTCCCAGCTTCCACCCTTTCTGCGGCTGCAGGGGCATCACCCACAGCCTCACTCTCCCTCTGCAGGAAATAACTATCATTCCTCCTCTACTGCACACCATGGCTATTGGAGGACATCAGTTAAATAACTGAATTGTCTAGAGACTGAGCACTATGTAAGGATTACAGCATAATCGTATTTTTTCTGAGCAATCAACTTTATGTAATGGGAAACTCCATCCAAAGCTGGGTCCTAGGAAAAAGCTGTGTCAGAGTTTTAAGTACATAATATTACTGTAGTCAAGTGCAGCATTATGCAGGAACTTCACACTTGCATTAAACAATCTCTCAAAATGGCAAATTTGGCCCAGGAATATTGTATCTGAATGGTAATCTCTCTTGAGAAATCAGTTTCCTTTTCTGCTTATTACAAACTCTCTTGGATTCTGAGATTCATGTTTCTGTTTCTGGAAGAAAATCCATGACCCCAGATAATTAATTTGCTTTAACAGTCAACAGGAAAATGGAACTGCCATTCATCTTTCAGCTTGACTTTGTGTACAGACTCAGGCAATTATATCTCCATCTTTTAGTTAATTTTATCTGCTGCAGACTCAGTTAAATTTGCTTGCAGATTTCAGTTATTTCCTGAAAATCTGCAGGATATGAGCAATTGCTGTTTATATATTAATCACTGAAATGCTTTATCCTGACTTCCTAAGGAAATAAAGCTTACATGAGCAATCCATATGTTTGTGTGAATACTTCTTTATCTGTTTTTTCACTCTGCCCTGTCTCTATAGAATTGACTAATTTCAACCTAACTGAAAAAAGAAAAGCTGTTCTTTAAGAAATTAATTGTGTACTTATTAGATCCTTGCCTGCTTTTAATAGTTTTGCATTTTTTTCTCTGTTTCACTGAGAAGAAGATTGCAATATGAACCTTCCATGTATTAGACTCAAAAAAATCTCAAAAGAAATGAGTAACCAAAAATTTCTGCTGCTGAACAACTTAGGCACAAGGAACCAACATAAGCAGTTTTGCTGCTCAGAATGTCCAGGTTTGTTTGCTAGATTTTCTTGCCGTCCTGAATATTGGACCATGTGGCAGTAAGTTGGAAAGTGATTATCTTAATGATTACTTGAATATTTAAAGTAAAATTTGACATTTCAAATGCCTTTAATTATTTATCTGTAATGGAAGACATTTTCTGCCTTTTTCTTTTCATATTTATACATGTATTTTTTCCATGAGACCAGGAGATATTTCTGCCTGGAATTGGCTAATAACTACTAGTTTCCACCAAGAAATGCTTTAAATTTCTGGAGTGGCACAGAAGAATGTGGGATATGACACCATCTATGCCCTGTGCTGCTCAGAATATGTGTCCTCTGAGATTTGAGGTCTACAGATGGAGCAGGTAAAAAGTAAAAGATCTGAACAGTCTTGTGCTCAGAGCACACATCTAGGAGATGACAATGGAGTTGTATTACTCTCCACTCAAATTCATGCTCTTGCAGCCTTCTTTGTCCGTGGAACAAATTCACAGAAGTTAGAAGTGGCAGCATGGGAAGGAAGTAACGAAATTTGCCAAAATAATGGCATTATGATTGACTGAAGTAGCACAGCTGACCCAGGAGAGGATGCAGACTTTGAGGGCAGGCATGAATCTTCACTGCCTCTGGGCTTACACTGTCAGATACATGAGGATAATCCAGGAATCGCCTCTTTCATGGTTTCAAGAACCGCAGAGACTGAGGCATTCAAGAAACTGGAGTTCAGACTCAGAGGAGTTGTAGGACAGAACAGTCCTTGTGACAGAAGGCAAATACCCTAACTTCTTACCCGGGAGAGAAGATGTACTGCAATTTAACATAGTAAAAAACTTGGGGCAAGAAAGAGAGAACAATTTTTTCTTCCTTGAAGTTCCTTGAAGTTTTATTACCATATGTATTCAAGATGGTTGATTCAAGCCATATTGCAGCTGAGGTACTGGGGAAGCTAACTTAGATGATAATTACTTTATTAAGATGTATACAATTGATGAAAGTACAGACAACTTGGAGAGCACAGAAGTTCCTCTCCTCCAGTCCTAATGACTTACGTTGTCTGATTTTTTTTTTATCTTTCATGTGATAAATATACCTGTTTTATATATCCTTGGTCAAATTTGCATTAGAAGTATAGCTTAGCTTACAAATGAACTAATCCTATTCCTTACTGGCTTGCATCAGCATACTTTAAGGTTGTTACAGTTTATTATTTTTGTTCTGAAATGCAAATTCATGGTCTCACATGTGGTGAGCCCTGTCATGTTAGTTCCTACAGAAATAAAGAATAAAAGGTGATGACAGGCTAAGTTAATACCTAATTTGCTTTTCATCTCATGCACTGGGGGAGTAACCTTACCAAATTTTTAGATGAGTTCTAAGGTTTGCAATCAGCACATACTGTAATGATGTAACAAATTGCCTCATTTTTGCATATATGCAAAAATCCATAATGCAAGCATGCACAAGGTTATTTGAAAATGCACTGGGAAAGCAGAAGAGGCAATAAGTGCCACTGCAGTCCATTTTAAAAGGATTGCTCTTGTTTCAAGTTTTCAAACATTTCCATTATTCTGATGTATTTCTTTCCAAAACAGAAATGCAAGTCTTAAACCTTCAGTATTTTTTTAGTGCACATGGAGAGTTTGCCTCTTTATGTATCAGTATTGTATTTCAACAAAATATGAAGAGAATTTTACAGTCACAGTCACTTTGGACTTCACTGGCACAATAACAGTTGCAATGAACAGCCTACTTTCAGGGTAGCGACAGGAATGCCACAGCTTTTCTAATGTGAACAGAAGATCTTACTAACAAAAGAGTTAATTTTGATGAAGAGGATCTAATGAAGAAATTTTTCACCTCTCATTTTCATGCATGTTATTGCAGAACTGTCTGGTCTTTTATATTTGCATATGTTACATCTATTAAATTGATTCGTATCCCAAAAGTTACAAGAGCTTTACCAGAAAAGAGAGCTACTTTGCAGGAGGCCACAAGTTGATTTTTACAGAAACCCAAATGTGGCAAGGGAACATATTTTTTAAAGGGAAAAACTCCTTATTGATAATTATCTGTCAATAATTTATAAGGAAAGTACTAAAATCACTTCCATTTTTTATATCAATTAAATTTGAAAACAAAGAATTTGTATTTTTTTCTGTTAATAAAAATCCTATATTCCGCTTAGTTACAAACTCAGGTTTTCTTGGCTTTTCTGTGTCTCTGCCCTTAAAGATTAATGCAAAACTCTTGGGAATGCACTTGACTGGGAATTCTTCAATGAAACAGTTTTTTAGCTGGAAAATACTCAGTAGAAACTAACATGCTTGCAAGAACCTAAGTGCTTCAACAGGGCTTTTACTGAAATGCAATACTCTAGAGAATGAGAGGCATAATAGGTAATAGCCTTGTGGTCATGAAACTCCTGTGACTTAAGCAACAAACTCACAAGTGTCTTCTGTCTGATTTAGGTGTTAACCTGGAGATTTTTTTTCTTTTTGATCTGCCTTGTGTGAGAGATACTGCTATGGAACTAGTCCAATATTCTGTGTGGTTGTGATTCTGAGTACCCAGCTTCACAGCTTTGTTGCAAAAAATTTGAACAAAATATACTCATACAGAATGTCATAATCCATCTCTAGGAAAACCACTGTAGGGTTGATTTCCTGGTGTCTGGAGCATATTTCTGGGACAGGAAGAAATGGCAGACCTGCAGACTGAATCTGAGACTTTCACATCCCAGGTAAATTCCTCTCATTGCTAGGCTATTACCTGTGCATTCATTAAATTGCAAGTGTTTAGTGACATTTAATAAAGACAAGGATCATTTAAGAAACTTTAAAAAGTTTTATAGGATTGAAAAGCTCCATTTCCTAGTTTAACCTGATACTGAGTATCTTTCATTGATAGGGAACTGGTTTAATTTTAAAAATCTTATAAATCATTAAAACTCATTCTAGTTTGACTGCGATTATATTTATATTCTGATACAATTAACATTAAGAATTACTTCTGTTAGCAGTGAAATCTGATCCTCCATGACTGACAGTGTTATCTACACAGAAAGGGGGAATCTTTCTTGAAAAAACTGACAGAATGTGTGAAGAACTTAATATATCTTTCAAGACAATGTTTTACAAATGTTTGAGAAAAATCCAGTGGCTCCTAGATTATGTGCCTTTCAGGTCACACAATATTATAATTCAATAACAACTGCTTATAACATAGTAAGTGAAAAATACTTGTTGAAAATAGAAATAGGTCTTAATTTTTTTTATCGTGTATGTCAACCTTTCTTTGCTGCAATTATGTCTGGACTGTTTTTCCATTTTGAGGCTAAATGCAAATTCAGATTATAAATGATTCCTTCTAAAGAATACTTATTGGATAAAGAAAAGCCTAAACCAGTATGTCTTAGTAGTTATTTTCTTTTGTAAACAGGATCAACACAAACAGTGCTGCTAGACGATGATGATTAATGGTCCAAAACACTATAGATCTGCATTATGTAATGCATCTCATATCCTTGAAATGAGGATTGTAATTTGTCATTGTTGTCTAGAGCTAAAATTACAGGAGGTAATTTGCAAGAATAGATTGTAGTGTTTTATAATTGCTTTTTTAAATTCATATGGTCTTATATTTGAATAAATATTAGATCTCAGGGCATTGCATTAATTTTCTGTGTAGTGACATGCAGTGGCTGGATAATCAATTATACTGTTTTTTTAGCTAAAATGACCTCTATTATATTTCTCATATGGTGTGGTACCCCATATAAGTAGTACGAGAATACAAGCACATTCCTCCCACCAAGAAGTACTCATTTTCTACTTTTATTTCCATATCTCTACTCAACCATGTGACTGATAGAGTTCAAAGCTAACCCTTCAAGTTAGAGCACGTTCTGACTTCTCATGGGAATTACCTTCCGGTCTCTTGTCAACAAGCCCTTACAGGGGGCTGCTTTTTCATGGGCCCTCCCTGGCACCTCTCTTTGCCACTGCTGTGTGCCTCTCTTTCAAACAATGGCCTTGGCTCATACCAGATATATGGTTTATTGTAGGCTGTGGAGTTCATTAAAAGGCACATGATAATTCATATTCAAAGAATTTCTCTCTCTGTACTCAATTACAGAATTGAAAAAAAAGTTATGTAAGAGATGCCAGATAGAAAAACCTGATTCACGGCAGTTTGTTTGGGGTTTTGTTGTTGTTGTTGTGGGAATGCACTAACTATCCAACATTTTGTATTGTGATATGGTCAAATGTGCTGCAATTGTCTGAATGGGAAATTCCATTAAATCACTGACTTGTGGTTCTGGAATTGCTCAGTGACCTCAACTGCTGGAGGACAGCTGTAGCCTGCCTTCTTTATTTTCTCGTGTTGGCTCATAGTGTATCTTGCTAGCTTGGACAACAGAGGCAAGTCCCTTGTGGTCCACTTTGTTGAACTTGACTGAGGAATGTCTGCCCCTGGAAAGAAAAATATTTGGTTTCCAACAGAGAACTAGAAGTTTCTGTGCCAAATGGGAGAGTGTTTGGAGCAAGCTAGAATGGAATGGAAAGATTAAATTATCATGCTAGGACTGAAAGTTATTATATAGATACCTAAAACTGAAATACACCTGTACAGGTGTTTGTTTACTGTCAGTGTTCTCCCTTTTCTATTTGCAGTCAGTGTAAACTGCATAAAACGAATGTATCGTCATTCCTTGGTATTTTGTTTCAAAAATATAGGCACATTTTCTTAAAAAGGCAGCAAGCAATACGGTCACATCAAACCCTTTAAAAGAAGACAAGTGCAGCTCACATCAGTCTTCAAAGACTTTACAGGGTCCTGCAAAAATTCAAAGTAGCCAGAGCTAAATGCCTTTGTATGTAGTGTCACATACAATTAAAATACAGTGTGGAGGTACTTTGTGTCTGCTGCCTGTCTCAAAGATGTGAGAACTTTACACTATTAAGAATAAATATATTTTATGGTTTTTAATTCAGAACCAGCATATATTGAATCAAGGACAACTGTTGCCATCTGATGATGAGTTCAGCTTTAATCAGGCACTCAGAATTGAATTTTAATCATCCCCTTCCAAACACACATCCACTCCATATATATATGTGTATGTGTGTCCTCCTGCATAATTCATTTCAGTTGCCACAATATAGACTTATAGATTCAGAAATTGAAAGAGGTAGGAAAAGGAAGGAATGCGTATTTTCAGTGAAGATATCCATGTGATTCTATACAAAATTTTTATATGACTGAGTTGAAAAAGAGCAAAGAGAACATAGTAAAGTATAGAATTTAATGGAATGTTATAACTTTGTTGTATTTTATTAATTTATCTTAGAGATTACATGGGGAAGTAATAGTCACAGTATATAATCTTGTGAGATAATGTCAAAAAATAAAAAAGACACACACTCATATAAATTCTGTTAGTTTTAAAATGATCTCTGTAGAACCCTGCTAACCTCCTCACCTCTGGTGAGTTCTGAGGGATTTTCTGTAGAGATTCTTCTTTAGTCTATTCACTGGAAGGCTGAAGGCATGGATACAGACACGTGCCTTATTCAGTTAATTACTAGTAGCTATCATTTACTGCCTTACTACAGCAGTGACAAAATAGTAACAGAGAGCAGAACTCCCATATCAGGTAACATACACACACCAGCTGTCCCTTTAACCCACTGCTCTCCTCCTTTCTCATAAAACCTTTTCTTTCCATCTTAAATATAACATGTTCTTCCCTTATGAATAATAGTGTGCTTACAATGTCACATCTTAAATACCCAGGGAATCATGGAAAATTCTGTTATTATAATGGAAATAAAATATTTCATATTGGTAAAAGACACACAAAAGTTTGCCATTCACGTAAGCTAGTATTTGTGCAACTTTAAGAAATGTCTTTGCATCATGTACACAGGTGTTTTAGTAATAAAATGCTTTTTTTCCTATCATTGTATAGAAAAAATAAAGCAAGACAGAAAGCATGTATGTACTTTTACTACATATCTTCATAAGATAGTGTGAGGCAAATCTCTCCTAGTGGAGACTGTACTACTTAAGACTATGCATAAATAATGGTAGACCATAAAAGGTGCATCACTGGTGCCACACCGTGTTTTATGGAAGAAAGTTACAGTATAAAATTGTTAGTTTGAGAGGGAACCCACAATAGCACAGAACCTGTTACTAGGTGAGCATGGCCAGTGCTCTATCGCTTTCAGATTGCTATCAAAGGATGCTTCCTTCACTGAATATAAATTTCATCATATGAAAGAGCTTTCATTTCATTATCTCCATTATAAAATTTTCTCGAAAGAAAAAAGAAAATGTACAAGATAGAGTGCTGTTCATAAAGAACATAAACTTTACTAACAATTCAGATTATTACTTTCATAAAATTATATCACTACAGTTAAGTGACCAGCTGTTGGAACTAACAAAACATTCTTAAACCTTCATGCTCTCAAGTTTAGAAAACAATAAAAAACAATGATGAGAAAATGTCAAAGTTTAAGAGTAGAACATGTAGCTGGTAAATACATAGGTGATATTTAAGACTGACAATAGCATGAAAAAACACCAACACAACTGTAAATAATCAGAACACACTTAAACTAGGAGCACATCAAACATAACTCCCATTTTTGTTGTTCAGCCACCTAAATTTTTATTTTATTATTTGGATAGTGGGGAAAGTTTCTTATTTCCTGTGTAGCTAAGTAAAGTAAGTTCTTAACACCTTATATATAATGGTTTGAAAAAATCCTGCTCAGCTCCAGCTGCAACTTGATCATCTCATGGCTTCAGAGAAGACTGAAAATGGGCAGATAAAGAAAGAAAGAGAGGAATTTTTAGGAGGTGATTTCTATGACATCAGGTGGTAGAAGCAAAGTTTTACTGAGGAGTGCTTACTGGAAAATTAAAGAATTATCTGACCTTCTGAAAAAAATAAAGACAGAAAACATAAGAACTGTCAATATGAGAAATAAAAGAAGAATGGAGAAGGTTACAGTGAGTATCCCTAAGCTGCTGTAAGATTTGTCTACCAGAATTCAGGATACAGAAAATGAAAGGAAATTGTTGATGATAACATTGGGGGAAGAAAAAAAAATACATTTAAAGGTACAAAAGAGAAGAGGGGAAACATGGCACAGAGTAACACAAATAGCCATGAAAGAAGACTGAAAGAAAGTACTGAGAAGTCATGGTCACTCATGAAAGGCCAACATAAAGCCAGTAAACATGTTGGAAACAGTGGTGGCTGGTCAAAAATAGTTTGGATAGTCATTCCTAGACTGATCAGAATTTTAATGAAGATAAAATTAAACTGAATCGTTATTTTGGCAAGAAATGAAATTACTAGCTTAACATGTTTTTTTTCTGAAGTGACTGGTCTCTTCCTTCATCATTAAAAAATTAAAATGTATTATTCTACTGTTGAAATTGTACCATCACTTCCCTTTACCTCTAGTCGTCTCAAAATTTGTTGCCAGAGAAGCTTTTCCCTCTCAAGAAAATGTTCTGTGCTTATCTTGGCTTGCTAATAGTCAAACATAACATCTGGCATTAGATTTTGACTCATTAATTTATAGAGACATATAAAAAAATTTCTTTGTCCTGTAGTTAGTTACTATTTAGGAAATGGATGTTACAGGCAATAAAGACTGTTTTTTGAAGACAGAGCTGAACATTCTGCAATTAAAACTGTCATCCCAAGTTCCTGAAACTGGAAAGTGTATTCTTAGTGCCCAGTGCAAGGCTGTGGCCAGCACTAATCATTGTAGCACCAGTACAAAGAAGGTGTTGTTATGATGAGACACAGATGAAGTTCTTTTTGCTTATCTCCCAGATCCTGTAACTCCTTATAAATCCAAGATGTCCCGAGAAGTGTCCCCAAAAGGTCTTTTACTATTTTAATCAGTTTTGTATCTAAAATACTGCTGCATGTAAAATTTTAAGGTCTTACTGGATTGAATTAAATATTTTTCAATAATTAGGAAGCATGAATACCAGTCTATGTATTTAGATGCTGAGAAACCTGAAAATGAATTCTAACTTGGAAAACAGATTGACTTCTTTTTCATTTATTAAGGAAAAAAAAAGGAAAAGGAAAACACAGGCCAAAAAGATTACCTGGGGCAGGTCTCATTTGCAAAAATAGCAGTAATAAAAATATGTATTACATAAAAGCCAAAGTAATTAATATCTGTACTGCAAAGTGCATAAAGAAAGTAGTTCATACACAGTAAGAACTATAGCTATTAAACTAGCCTATTAATCTGTAAAGCAAATTTTGTGATCAGTTAGCAATTTTTCAGTCTCGAATAAGACATTTTATGGGAGTCTAATTAGATTTGTATGTCAGCTCTGGGAATACCACTGTGTGCGCTTTTTCTACTGCTTTATAGGCCATAACAAGTTGTTCCCAGAACACTTAATAGACAAGTCACATTTTCATTATTCACTGGAGCCTTGAGTACATTTAGGACACGTCCTGCAGAGCTGTTCATTGTAGTGGTTCAAGGACACCTAGTGCTGTGGAACAAATGCTTTGTTTACAAATACAGATTTGATGAGTTTCTGAAGTGCAGTAAGATATCCTTTGATCCTGAAAGAGCTGATACGGACTAGTGTGGTGCAAACAGAGAAGACAATTCAAATTAAAACATGTCATAGCTATCAAAAGCATCCTGGTGATGTAGCAGTGAAATAAGTGTTCTTTGATAAGCAATCCCCTGGGACTGTAATTCCATTTTAATATCTACCATGGAAAATCATGGATAAATGACAGCAGGTAAGTGTCCAAGTCACTGATATGTTAGCTCAGAGTGAACAATTCTCTTTAATAATGGTGTTCTAGTGTTGCACAAAATTGAGCTTTAAGGCATTTGGCACTCTGTATTTTTCAGAGTTGCCTAAAAAGTCGATTTACACACATTCTAGCATTGCTGGGATGTTGCACTAAAGCTGTACAGCAGTTCTGTACCCATGTTTGTGCCCAATATATCTTATGGGGTGGATGACGTAGCTGTGTCCAGCCATGTCAGTGCCAAAGGATGGTGGCACAAGAACAGATGATGTCCTGCACCACTGAGTGGCAGGCCAGTTCTGCATGCTTATGTCTGCATTGCAGATCCAGCACCATTCCTCAGTGCCTCATCAGGTGTCGTCCATGGGAGTAATGCATCAACATTTCAATAACACATTGTTTACATAACAAGCAGCCAACTGACCCTTGAAAAATGGGCTACATTTAGGGAAGGTAATATAAAGAGATTCTTTGTGGTGGAATTTTAACCAAAAAATGCCATACATTCTCAGCTGCCTGCTTAAAATTCAAAATACTTGAGAATTACAAGTACTTGAGAATATAATGAGGTCTTCTGTTCAGATGAAGCTGTACAATATTTCTGCTGTATTTATGAAGTAATGGTGTTTGTCTCACAGCAAGGGTGTAGAGGCTTCACGGACAAATCAGAGCCTGTGCAGAACACTGCTTAAAAAACACGAGCACTGAGATGGCTCAGATTTAGGACACAAACAACCTACTTCAGATAACTTGCAGGAAGTAGAAGAAAATATCGAAGAAGTCAGAGTCTCCACTGTCCCGTGAAAGATCATTTCAGATTCGGACTGAAATCTGCTAGTAGACACTTGCTGACTCGTGATACTAACCTAATAACTCATGTATACAGTGCTTCGTATTGCAGAATTGTGAGACTGATTACAACTTGAGGGGAAAATATGCTAGTAACCCTGCTCTCACTCATCATTCTGTGGAGAAAAACAGTTTTAGCTAAGATAAATACCTAAATACATTAACTTCTTCCACTTGTAAGTTCAAAGCAATTAAAACCGGACATTTGACAATTTAAGGTGCTCCATAAAAGAAAATATGAATTGATAGGCATCCTTCTCATAAAGTCTTGCCATGCCTTTTATATATATATATTTTTTTTTGTTTAGATAAACATCTTGGCTGGTGTATACCTTTTTTCCTATGGAGATCCAGTTATCACACATCAGAGTAAAAAAGTCATTGTAAAATCTGTGTCTTCTGATATGGGGAAAAAAATTATTAAAATCAGAATAAAATTTTAGCCAGACAACTTACTTTTCTTCTATGAAGGACATCAGTCTAAAGCATTTTTGTTTCACACTTTCTGCCAGACTTTGTAATGATAGCAAAGTAATATATAGTTCTTCATACAAGATGTCTTACTGTTTTCTTTTGCAAGCCTCAACATCCCTCCATCATTCTGCAGATTTTTAAATTCTTCTTTGTCTTACTTACTCTTAATGTCTGTTAATTTCTACTTATTTCTGTCATTTTAGTGTCCTGCTTTTACTTGCATCTTACTCAAGCCTCCAATGACAGTTTCAACAGGAATTTTCATGGGAACTATGAGGTAGTTGGGGGGGCTTTCAGATCCAAGGAGAAGGGAACACCATTTGTCTTAAGGCATCTCAGGTACTGTTGCTTCAGGCTTTGCCATCAGAAGACTTTGGTGTAAGTGATTCGTGGTTTCAGCCAGGACAGGGTCAAATTTTTGCACTATCTGAGAAGGTTCGTGGCCAGACCCTACTGTTATTTCATACCACCCCAAGTAATTGCCAGGGGCAGGGTAAAGGGACTCTTGCTTCCCAGGAGAAGGGGTTCCATTCTCTAGGTGGAGAAAACATGGCAGATGGATGGAATGGTTCTGTATTTGTTTAATTGTTGGGGATTACTCTGTGTGTTTGTTTCTTATAATTTTTGTTATTAACATTGTTACTGTTCATTTCGTTATCTCATTGCAGTAAATTGTTCTTATCTCAACCTGTGATCTTTGTCTTTTGGACCTGCCATTGGGGCAGAGGGAGAGGAGCAGCATATGGACTTCTTAGGGGGAAGTACTGAACTGGAGAATAACTTTCCTAAACCATGACAGTGATCCAAGAAACAGCCTCACCTCAGACATTTTTTTATATGTATCCAGATAACAATGCAGAGAAGAATCTGGAGAAGCTACTGCAATAAAAAAGGCAAAACACATCTAGCAGTAGAGGACATGTAGAATAGGAGAAGGAAAAAATGGAGATTAAAACTAGGATAAGGAGAAAAAGGAAGAATGTGAAACAAATTAAAAGAAGGGGAAGACTTATCCCTTCCTTGTGAGACTGCAAGCATTTGATTTCATCACAACTAGTAAGTTCTCTGCTAATTCTTAATCAGACTTGAGCTCTGAATCCTGCAGCTCTGAATCCCAGTGTAGTGAGATAGAACAATAAGGTGTAACAGGTGACCAAAAGGCAGCTCTGTGCAGAGCAGTATATTCGCCTCAGCTGGCAAGAGACTTTATAAAAACGTATTTCATATGCACATTCCCAAAGAAAAACTGCCCTAGGAGATAATTTATCGAACACTGAAAAATAAGGAAGTGTCAGAGTTAAGGATGTTGGTGAATGTTTATTCCCTTATTAAATTAAGACACCAGCTTTAGTTATATAGTCATACATGTTTTTTTCCTTGACCCCTGCTTCATTATGTGCAATGAATAAGCTTTTTAGTATATTCCTTTAGTCTCATTCAGCATGAGGTCTGTATACTTTCACTATTAAGTGTTTTAGCTGTTAGGATAGCCATGCATTTCCTGCTGGCTTGTTTTGTGACTCTCATAGCACATGTTGCATAAACATTCCTCCCCATTTCTCTGAAAGAACAGAGTTTTATCATCTCTTCCCTGCAACTGGGAAATGCAAGCTGTACGAGCATCTGAGAATTCAAGCTAATCCATCTGAATAGTTCACAATGAGTTACATTTCATATTTTTAAAGGGCAGTTCCCAGTAGCTTCAGATATAGTTGTGAATGTTTAGCATTTCTCTGAATCAGCCTGTAAGATCTCAAGCTGGACAATGAAAAAAGAGGACAAAATAACGGGCTGGGAAAAATGTGATTAAAGAAAGTTGCCACACAGGAACTTCGCAGTGGAGACTGACTACAGTTCTCCAAAGCGGCTACTCTCCAGTGATGGGATCTCCTTTGTATTTCCCTACAGCACCAGGGCTCTATGATAAGAAGTGTCAGCAACCTTGATAACTAGCAGTGCTGTTGACACATCACTGGTAATAAAATGTGCTCTTTGCTCATGTAAAATCCCCTGTTGTGCCTGAAAAGGAAGTGTGGACTATAATCCACAGGACTGTGAAGATTGCTGGTAAGAAACTGAAATTTAGGAGACTTCAGAGGTGGGCCTATGCAAAATACATGGCAAGGTCCTGCACCTGGATTGGGGAAATAAATCACAAGCAGGTTGGGAAGAGAATTAATTGAGAGCAGCCTTGAAAAGAAGGACTTTGGGGTGCTTGTGGCATCATAAGGAGTGTGGGCAGCAGGTTGAGGGAGGGAGGGAGGGAATTCTTCCCGTCTGCTATGCTCTGGTGAGACCCCATCCATAGCATCTTATACAGACCTGGGGTCCCCAGTATAAGGACACTGTCCTCTAGTTAAGCAAGAAGGAGGACATTGCTCCCCAGTCAAAGTGTGACCATGAGGAGATTCTAGAGGGATACTGATGGCCAGCACAGGAGAAAGAAAGGAAATAGGCAACACAGGTTTAGACAGTACCTAGGGGAGGAACCTATGTTTGAAGGGACCAGCTATGAGGTCAGACCATGTTGCTCAGGGATTTATTCATCTAGATCCCAGAAAAAAACATGCTGAGGTGTTATTTCAATTCAGAGAGCCTAAGAAAGTTGCTGAGCTAGAAAGCAGGGAAGACCATTTTCAAGAGCCCTTTAAACCAAAGTGTTTTCAAGACTGTGGTTTTAATTACTTAATCTTGTTAATCTGTATTCTATTAATTTCAAGTGCTGCCTTATTCCAGACTGTTATTTAAATGTTCAATTAAAACCAAGCTCTAGAGACAGGAAAAAGTTGGTGCCTTTTGATGTCTTTGTTTCAAAAGAAAGAAGGGAACTTTTACCTCATGGTAGCAATGCTGGGTTCTGTTACAAATGTGCATTTACAAGACATGACTATTTCTGAGCCAACTAGAACACCTTCCATTTTAAAGATGACTGTGTATCTGATAATTTTGTTCCTAAACAAACCTCCATCCTGCCCTTGACATTAAACCTGCCATTAGAGAAGTATATTCATTGGGCAGACAGTCATAACCAGTGCTGATGACCAGACAAGAACCAAGTCTAAAAGCCAGGCGGAGAATTTAAGAAAGGTACCAAGCAAAGAGCTAGGGAAAAGAAACATAGAGATAAGGGTTCTAGAGAAAACAGCTCAAGGAACAAAGGAAAGGAAATAAAGTAAGTCTAGGCTAAAGAGCAGACAGATCTGGAGCAAAGCTGAAAAAGAGCTAAGCTAAGCACATAGGACCAAACATATAGAATACCATTATAATAAAGTAAAAGACTGAGAAAGCAAGACCAAGTGATGAGATGCCTGCCTGAGTCACTGAAAAGCCGTCAGCTACCTTCAGAAATCCATCCTGAGTTCAGTGGTGGCACAGCTAGTCACACAAATTTCCCATTGCAGACAGAGGTCAGTTATAGAACTTGTCTGCCCAGGCTATACCTGGCAGGGACTTGGAATTAAAAAGCTGTTTGTAAAAAGGAATGACTTAAGTGTCCTTGAAACTTTACAAATACCATGGAAATTAAAGGCATCACAGAATTTTCACATCTAACATACAATGTGGCAGGAAAAAATATTAACTCATTAAGAACTACCATGGTGCCACCAAAGACATTTCTAGCTTTTACTAAAATCTTGGAAATAAACCTGTCCATGAACAATTTGTTAATTGGAGTAGACCAAGTAGAGCAGATACATCACAGAATTAAAAGGAGTATGTGCCAAAGCACATCCATGTTTATGTCCCTCCGTTCACTGCTCATCTGAGTAAATTTAAATGTTATGGTGGCACATAAAAGGTCATTATTCAACTAATCCCTTTTTCAGTGATGAAGTTTCCTGCCAAATATTAACAGGTAATTATCAGCTATAAATTTGCATGCATGCCTAATGCTATTCTACTTGATCACATAGTTTAAAGACACTTTCAGCCATGTGCTGAAAGTCTTTAATATCCACTGCTCTTTTATTCAGGCTTCCTGATGAGTAAGAGCTTACAAAACCATACCGTTGTATTCATGCACACTAAATGTTTGTCAAACCACACTCTTCTAATAGCTTTTGAACCTGCTGGCACATTTGACAAAAAGGAGCTAACTTGCAGATATTAGGTTTCTATATATCAAATTGAAATAGGCAGATAAGCAGAGGAAAGAGGTTATTGGAGTTAATTGAATTTTCATCCCCCTCTTCTGTCATTGGTGAATAGACTGTATCATGAACATTTTATTTAAGTCTAGAGAATTCATATTAGAAAGCTATTGTGGACGCCCTGTGACAGAAAAGAAAGCTTCTCAGATTGTATTTATTAGGCACTGGAGAATCCAAGCAAAAAATACCAATCCATAAGGCTTTCCATGTTCTTAAGTCTCTGTGCATTAAATAAGCATTACTTGCTAACAGCAAACACATATTTCAAAAACTTAAAAAGAGCTTCACCATTACACTTCTGTTTGTAAAAAATACTCTCTCGTCTTGCCCTAAATAAACAGGTTACTCTTCAGAATGTATGGGAACTGCCTGTGTATTTCTTTCCCAGTGCTGACATCATGGAAATATCTCAAAGTTTGACAGCCTGGTAGAAAGCAGTATTCCAAAGAGACCTTGCTCTTGCCCCTATAGAGTTTAGCAGACATTCATAAATAGGACCTGTTTTCTTTAGGTTTTGAGCAAAATCTCTTCTGGACAGGTAATGATTTAGCTAACAACAAAATGACAGAGAAATTATTTAACCAATTAGGGGACCCTCTTTATATTTGTGATGAAGTTGTTGCAGCAGAATAAAAGAAAAATTAGTCTGATAGTCTTATTACAGAAGACCTCAAAGAATGAAAACTCAGAGACACAAAATCTTGAAGTGCCATTTTTAGCAGTATTTTTAACATGTAAGATGTCTAAGAGACTGGATTTCTTTTTCTTTAATTTCCTTATCACACTTTATGAATAGTTTTACACTAAGCCAAAAAATATCTGAAACCAGTAAGATAACTTCTTGTATGCTATTTTAGGTATGTTTAAAGAAAAATCATGGAGTGTAAGATAACTGAATATTTTTGTAGTGCATCTTTTATAAAATTTTGCTCAAGCAATTTGCTGTCTTCCCGGAAACAATCAACAACACAAACACAACCTCAGTTATTTTTATGTTGGTTTAGATCAGATTGGATTGTTCTTAGCCAAGGCTGAAGCTCAGTTGTAAATTGACACTGTTTTTGTAAACTGGCATAGGTTCACTGAAAATACCATACCTGTTCAAGATCTGTCTGACTGTGTTCATGTGAAGTCTGTAGTAATAAAAAAAATGAATGGTATGTAAACAGCAGAATGAATGTACAATGTCACCTTTTAACAGTGTCTGTTGTAGCTCAATTTGCCTTATTTAGGTATGGAATTATCAACATTCACTGAATATTTTAAATGTGCATACTACACTTCCCACGATTTCACAGAGGATCAAAATAGCAAAAAAAGGTTAGCAAATTTCAAGGAGAAAAAAAATCTTCACACACTTCTGCAATATTCTTAACTCTTTTCAACTTTACTACAATTTTAACTTCTATAAATTTGTCATAAAATCCCTGTTGCATGGGGAGTCCACTTAACTTTATTTTTAAGGAGGAGCAAATACACCTAAAGAGTCCATCTGCCCCAGTTCACCACAAATGACATGAAACAGTGAAATTAAAACTGCATTAAGATTCCAACAGCAGCTTTAGTGATAAGCATTTGAATATATGGACTTTGTGTGTTGTTTCCCAAGACATTTTTTCTTCAGGAAACAGATTTTTCTTTGGCCTCACAACAGCTAGATTTTATCCATTACATCCTTTTTCCTCTTTCTCAGCTTTAACTAGCAGTTGTTAAAACAATCTTTATATATCATGAACTCAATAGTATTTTCCTGTTCTAGTTAAGAAATATTTTTCAGTATATTTTCCTCTAATTTTTGTGATGGAATAATATCTCTCCAATATGGTTGCTTTTCAGAATTTGCTGTTTAACACTGAACTGCTCAACACTGCTAGGAGCGGGTGCTGGGCTGTTAACGACCGGATTCAGGTTCTATGTTGGCACAGCTTAATTTCTGGTGCAGATGCTGGAACCTTGTGAGATGCCTGTGAAACATTGCAAACGTGGCATTTGCCACCTTGGCCCAAAGCGTCATTCAACTCCAGTCAGCCCATTGCTCAACATCTCCCCTGAAAGAGAAAAGGCCACCAGCTCTGAAGCCCCGGCACAGCGAGGATACCGGGCATGACCGTATGTGCCGGGGGCACAGCCCAGCCGGGGGCACAGCCCAGCTAAAGGCACACAGCCCAGCCGGGGGGACACTGCCCAGCTGAGGGCACACAGCCCAGCCGGGGGGACACTGCCCAGCCG
>PYHW01010514.1:823208-838174 GCA_013186435.1 Turdus rufiventris
GGGCACAGCCCAGTCGAGGGCACACAGCCCAACCGAAGGCACACAGCCCAACCGAGGGTACACTGCCCGGCCGAGGGTTCCCCGCTGGGACGGCGCTGGCGGCGGCGCTAGGACCGTGCCGGCGGCGCATGCGCGGGGTGCGGGTGCCGCGGGCTGGCGGAGCGCTGCGGGCGGGGCGGAGGGGCCGGGGCAGCCGCGGGGCCGGGCCGGACTTTCCCCGGGACCGGGCCTTCCCCTGTGCCCGCTGCAGGGCATGGGCGCCGCGGCTTCGCGCTGCGCTGCCGCGCCCCGGCCCCATGAGTCCTCGCCGGAGCAAGTGAGTGCGAGAGGTGTTCGGGCGGTAAGTGGCCGCTGTCTGTCCCACGGCCGCCCTCCCTCCCCAGGGCAGCGCGTCCATCCCGAGCTGAGAGGGAGCTGGCGTCCTTGGGCCGTGCCTCTGCTGCTCTCAGCTCAGCTCCGCTGTGCCGCTGGGGTAGCCCGCGGCTTCTCCCTGCCCGCGGATTTACTATTTGTACGAGAGCAGCTCGCCCCTCGCTGTCTCCGGGCGGGGCGGCAGGGAAAGGGAGGCTGCCGGGGGTCTCCGCAGGGCGGGGCCGGTCCGGGCTCGGCTCCGCCGCCTCCACCTGCGCGCTGGTCGCTCTGTTGGGCGGACTCGCCCACCCCTCTCCCCCTCTTGCCCTGCAGGGCGCCGGCGGCCCGGCCTCGGGAGGGAGGATGTGGTGAGAGGATGGGGCTGTGTCCCGCGGCGGCTCGCCATGGCCAGGGAGGACTCGGTGAAGTGCCTGCGCTGCCTGCTCTACGCCCTCAACCTGCTCTTCTGGGTGAGTGCAGCCCGCGGGGCAGGTGCCGGTCCCGGGGCGCAGGGCGGCGCGGCCCCGGGCTGTCCGCGCTGCCCAGGGGCCGGAGGTGCCACCCTTGAGCCCCTGGGCCCATGCCAGGCAGCTCCCGCAAGTACATTTTACTGGGGGAAAATGCCTTTAGAAACTACTGGGAAGTAGAATTGAATTAGGCTTACCTGTGGGAATTTGTATACCTGTAATATGTAAATGGGGAATATTCTCGGGCAGCTTCTTAGTTTTAGAGCATCCTGTGACCCAAGATGAACTCCAGGCTCTCGCAGGTACTTGAATAGTCTTCCCAGAGTAAAATTTTGTTCATTTAGTGGACAGATCCTAAGTAGCAAGCAAGGTTCCTTCATTTGTTATGAGGATTTCAGTCAAAGGTATATTTATAACATCAGGGTTTCTCACTCTCAGCAGAAGTGGGTGTGATCAACTCTTGTTCCTTAAACTTTTGAAGCTCTGAAGAAACAGCAGGAGGGATATTTTCAGAGTCCTCATTCATTTGCAAGGAGTGAAATCTCTTTCACCTGAATAGATGAGTTTTGTGTATGGTAATGGTAAGACTATAAAGGGGATGCCATTGCACACCTGTTTATAAAGGCTGGCTCCTGAGGTGCTGTATGATGCAGGGATAATACATGGGCTGGGACCAAACCTGGTTGGTTTTTTTTTTCAGCCTGAATCCAGCTCTGGGATCCCCAACACAGGAAGGACATTGACCTGTTGGTGTGGGGAGGGCCACTAAGATGGTTAAAATGGTAGAATACTTCTGTGAGGAAAGGCAGAGAGGATTTGGATTTTTCCACCTGGAAAAAAGAAGGCTTTGGGGTGACCTATATGTGGCCTTCCAGTACCTGAAGGAAGCCTACAAGGAAGATGGAGAAGGCATATTTACTAGATCATGTAGAGGTCAGGACAAGGGGGAATGGTTTCAAACTGAGAGTAGCTTTGCATTACATATTATAAAGGAAGAAATTCTTACTGTGGTACCAGTGAGTCACCGGAACAGGTTGCCCAGTGAAATTTTGTCTGCTTTATCCCTGGAAGTGCTCAAGCTTTGAGTAACTTATTCTAGTAAAAGATGTCCCTGGCCATGGCAGGGACTTTGGAATTGAGATGAAGTCCCATGATTACTGAAAACTAAGTGGAAATCAGAATGTGAATGAGAGAGAAAACTGTTAAATAGCATTTGGAACTGAATGGTAGTTTTTGTGCAAAAAGGATTGCTTTGTTCAAGCTGGGGGCATGAAGCCTTTGGAGTCCTGAATAAAACTGCAAAAGTCAGGGGACACCTTCTGGTAAGATTTGACTGTCAAGCTCTTTAGAAGAGAACATCTGAAATAAGCTTCAAAGTGTGTCCTGTGTGCAGCTGTCCCAGTGTGCGGGATGGGACTTCAGAATTTGTCAATGCCAGCTTGGTGAGGATAAACTAGTGCCTATGAAGTTCCTTAAGGTCACACAAGTGGCTAGGCTGATCATAAATACTACTGAAAAACTGAAAGTGCAGATGATGACTACAAAACACTGCTGTCTGCATTATTTGATTGTTCCTGGTGCCTATGGAAGCAGGGAAGTGAGAAAAGTCATTCTTCTGCTATCCTTGTAGATTCTCCATAGTATTCCTTATAAATGTACAGCTGTGTGCTCTGTTTGAAAATAAACTTTTTTTACTGAGCTCAGCTGATGAGCTGTGATGTACCTGTATGTGCATGAGAGGGAGGCAGGCAGGAAGTGTTGCTCATAATGCTTTCTGTCACTTTTGACCTGAAGTCTGCTTAGCTGTAAATATTCCGTAAACAATCAGCTGAAAGCCCATGTCTCTGTTACAGTGGTTTATCCTGTTTTATAATGAACCAGTAAATCTACTGCCTTTACTGCTTCAGAAAAACATTGGTTTTGTGGAAGCGAGTGTATTGGTACTTCAGGACCTGCAGCTTGCAGAAAGCCTTTTTTCTTACAAGATGGAAATAAATTTATTGCCAGTACTCTTAACTGTTGTTGGTTAAGTGACTGATGCTGGTCATAGACCTGATGATGCCCTTCTGGGAAGTTTTTCCATGGGCAAGTGAAGTGTGCATCTGACTTCAAGATGCCTCTTTCATAGCAGTGGAAGGATGCCAGGACATCCTCAGTCTTCTGATTTTTTTTTTTTTGGCAGTGTTTTTTGTGAATGTCCTGGACAGGGAATATCCTTCAGACTAAATCCTATAGTTAACATTTGTTTTTTTTTCTTCTGCAATCCTCATTTATGTATAAGTGGGCATCACTTCTTAGCTTTAATTTGCAAGACTGAAGGATCCAGCTTGATTCTGTGTTCTGTACCACTGCTATTTCTAGTATATTAAATTCTGGACAGCCTAATAAAAGAGGAGATCTCAAAAAATGCATGATTTGGTGTTTTGTGGTCAAGGCTTAGTGCTTAGCTAAGCAGCCTATCTTAGTGGTTCTTGAGGGAAGATGTGCTCCTACTGCTTCCTATTTTTCTGTTCTTAGGGACAGTACTGGTCTTTGTTGTATCTAGATTGTGTGTGTGTTGGGACTTGTAGAAATTTAGTTTTGATAGCTTTACAAATATATTTTATGCTGTTTATAAGACTGCAGGGTTTTTCCTTCTGATGGGGAAGGAAAAACCCTTTATTTTACTGGTTTGGCAAGCTCCTGACACTGTCCCAGCTCAGTAGCAGTCCTGGGTGTAACATGAGTATCCTCAATCATTTTGAGCACGGTATAAAGTGTCCTCACAGAATCCCTCTTTGCCACAGTTTGCAGTGCTGCCATTGTTCTGTATTTTGCTGTGGTTGTTTTCCTAGTCGGATCACCTTTGCAAGCAGATCTTCAGGCACAAAACATGGTCAGCCTGTAGCAATGGCATAGACTGGAGTGCAAGTATCCCCTGTGGGTTGTGCTAGAACAGGAATACAGGGATGAATACAGGGAAAATTAAGCCTTCTGGCTGCCTACAGTAGTAGGTATTAAGCAAAGCAGTAGTTTTGAGATGTACAGTCTACTGTCATTTGCCGCTTAGCTATGTATGTTCTTTTAAAAAAGTTATTAACAGTTGAAATAGATGAACTAGATAGCGATAGTAAATGCAACTGAAAGCAACACAATAATTTTATCAATTTTCTCAATTTTTTAAAGAACAGCAAAGTATAATGTGGCAGGAAGAGTGCATGGAAAAAGTCTATATGGACTTTCTATCTTGAGAAAACGAACAACTTTTTTTTTTTGTTGTTTTCCTGGTGAGCGAGGCAGGAGAAGCTGCTGTTATGTTGCAAGTAATTGAGGATGACTGTACTGTAGTGCTGCAGACAAATCAAGGTTGTAAGTTGCAGTTGACTGTGTCACAGGTGGTAAGGATCTCTTAACTGCTGATTATTAGTGTCAGTGGATGTTGAGCCAAGACAGCAATCTTGCCACTTTTCTTTCACCTCACAAGGGTTTTTTTGCCTAGTGATAGGCCATTTCTGTTGATCAATGTTTAAGATTTCCTTCAGCAGTAACATCTGATTTCACTTGCGTGATTGCAGCCAATAAACACTTCTGGCAAATAGTGGAAATTGTTTGCATCTATCTTGAGCTTGTGTTTGTGAACAAAGTTAAAAAAAATCATATAAGATGAAAGTGGGGCAAGTTTTCCATTAGTTTTCCATTTGAGTACTTTGCTCACGTAAGTCTTCTACCTTTGCCTGTTTGTACTAATTGTGAACTCAAAGCAAGTGAATATGAGTGTTGTGCTAGGAAGTAACTAAGGGTGGTTGGAAGCAGTGATACTTTATTTCTTGTTTTCTCCAACTTCAAATACATGTGTTTAATCTTGTAATTTTTTGCTTTATTTTTCAAGTTTGTTGTGACATGAGAAAGAATTCAGTCTATCCTGCCTTCTATGAAAACAGATTCTGCATAGAGGTTGTTTCTCTTGTGTTTTGGATTCCACTTTTGTTGGTGGGATTTATGGATACTTTGAATGAAAAGTTTGGGTCAATGTTTTAAGTTTAAGTGGCAAACAAGACCTATTTAAATGAGCACTGCCTGGCCAGGTACCTGTAGCACTGTAAAAACTGTGTTTTAGGCTAATATACAGTAATTTCATGACTATAAGGCGTACCCTTTTGACTAAAATTTCAGCCTGAACCCGGAAGTGCGCCTTATATACGGACAAAGTTGCGAAATTTGCCAGCCCGGAAGTGTGAGCCGCGAGCTGCGGGGGGAGCCGGCAGGGCTGCAGCAGCCGGGTGGAGGCGGGGCCTCGGCCAGCAACTGCGCGGGGGAAGCCGGCAGCAGATCCTCGCCGCAAAAAAAACAAGTGCGCGTTATAGTCCAGTGCGCCTTATATATGGGCAAAAGTTCGGAAATTTGCCGACACCCGGAAGTGTGCCTTATAATCTGGTGTGCCTTATAGTCGTGAAATTACTCTGATTTTAGAAATTGCCGTATAGACATGTGTAATTAAAAGCTGATTTTCTTAGCATTTTTTGTATAAAGAAAATAATTGTGGCTTCTGTGGGAATATGCTGCCTTTTTAAAGGTATGCTTTCAACAGAGGAAACTATAGGAGGAGTTTTAAGGGACTAGAAGTATTTTTAATTCTGGTATTTGAGAAATCTCTTTTTGTGTCTTTAGGCTGTAATATTTATACATCATCTTTACATTAGCAGAGTATGTCCTAACAAAGTAGAGTTCAGCCATAAGTCAACTTTGTGTCTACTTCTATATAGCAGTTTATTCCAAGTATCTCTGTAGATGATATGGCTCACCCTGAGTGGCTTATCAGCTGTGAATTGCTGAATGAGTTTCTGGGAAATTGTCCTGAAAAAAAGTAGCTTAATGTGCTAATGGAAAGGGAAAAAAAGACACCCAGACCCCACCCAAATGTTAGAAATTGCATTAATATGCTTTTTAATTGGCATTGAGAAAGAAGTGAACCACAGGCATTTTTTTTGGTAATACCCACCATTAACTCTGTGGAGCGCATTACATCAACTTGGAGGATGAATCACAAACCTGTGCTGACAAGACTTGAGCCCATGGCTCAGGGAGAAGGAAAAATTTCAAGCTATGTGCTTACACTGGTACACCACAATCTGGAGCAAACTGGAAGGGTACATCCAGCATGTAGGTACTTGTATATTTTTTCTTTCTTTAAATTCACATCTTTGTTTGTAGAAGGTAGCTATCCAGGATTCATGAATCTCCAGTACCCTGTGCCCAGTATGCTTCTGTACCCTGAAGATTCTCTATCACCTTGAGTCTGTGGTAGGCTCTAGATAAGGCTCATAGGAATATAAAAAATTTTAAAGTATCTTGTAGCTTTTTCACAAGGTATAGGGGACAGTTTAATTTTGTGTATTTTTATAGGAATATGTGATTTTAAATAAAAATGTAGGTTCATTTTCATGATCTTTGTGTGCTCATGGGTATTCATGTGTAAAACAGGAAAGTTAGCTATAAATGCACTAACAGCTAACACGTAGTCCTGTGCATCATAGGAAACATATGCTCTTTTAAAGTGTATATATATACATGTACGCCGAGTTAAAAAATAATTTGCTTGCATCTCTGAGATTGACTGCTTTCCATGAATAAAAGCAAACTCTTAGAGAAATAAAATTAAGAGTATATTGTGTATATGTGAAGGCATATAATCTTGATGGTGATGTGTGGATTTTGATATGGATTGGGTTACTTGTGCTGTGAGCATTGCTCTGGATTACCTGTGATGAGCAGCACATGCCTGTTCCTCCCCAAAGCAAAAGATGTTTTGACAGTGAGATTGTTACTTTTGAGGGAAAAGTGGCACAAGTTATGTCCTAACAATAAGTGCAGTGCCTGTGTAGTCGTAGAAAGGGTGGTTGAAAAAATACACACACTTCTTTATCACTCTTTGCTTTTAATGTACCCTTGTGCTACACAGCCCAGAGGCTGATGTGGGTCAGACACACAGTAGAACTGTACCTCAGCCTTGTTTGCATGCTTGGGCTTTTTCTTTCTGCTGTGCTTCCTCTAGGTGCCTTGAACAGCCACCTGCTGGAAAACTGGCTCATGTTCCCCAGGAGGGTGACATCTTAGCAGCCTGTCAGTGCTCCAGCAGTTCCCTTATTGCAAAGTGTGTGAGTTCCAGCCTGTGCCAAATGTGGAGCAGGTTGCTAACTCACTGTTGCAGCTGTGTAAGCAAACCCAGATTCAAACTGCAAATATGAACGTGCTTCAGCTGTTTACTGATACGGGAAGAGACCAAGGCATAACCTTGTAGGAAGCTTAGCTAAAATGAAAAGTTGGAGCCTCTGTAGAATAAAAGGTGCTTTTTTAGGAAATAGGGAATTTTCCTTTTCTGTAGGCAATTCTTCTTCCTCTAAACATTTAAACGGTTTTGCCAGGTAACATAGAAAAACAAGGCCTCTTCTTCCCCTAACTTTGTGTCCCTCTGTCCCAAATGTAGCTGTTTATCCATGGATCTGAGTTATCTGTGTTTGTTCAATGATCTGAATATTGAACCTAGAAGTGAAAATCCTGTAAAAGCATTGCAGCGTGCTTATGACCTTGTAGTGATGTATCCCACATGCCCCTTGGTAAGGGTAAGTCATAGCTCAGATTACACACATCAATTTTAACAGGAAGATTTTCACAAGGTTTATTTTGTGTTTTGGGGTTTGTTTATTTGTGTTTTTCTTTTGTGTTTTTTTTTTTTTTTAAACTAAAATTACAGAATATATTCTGATGAATGTTATTATATCTTGGAAGTAATTTCCTTGTAGCCAGAAACCTATTTATGCAAAGCAGGTTGCTCTGTAGCGCTGCTAGTCAGTTTTTCATTATGGATATCAGAGCATGGCCTCAAGTTGTTTAGCCCATCTGTTAGACTAAAAATTATTGTGAGTGATTCTTGGTATGGAAGATACTTTTAATTTTTCTTCCAATTTAATAGTTTAAAAAGCCCTTTCTCAATTTTGAGCAAAAGTAAAATGAATGTGTTAGAATGTTTGAATGAAAAGAAATGATGAGAGGGTGAACACAGGTGTGGATATAGCAAGATCAATTGTACTTCCTCCCTTAAAGACAGGAATCCATATTCATTTATTAATTGGAAATGCAGATTTATTTTCCAGTTTAGATATGGCGTCAGACACACTGGGAGTAACACTTTCAAAATAATGGTTTAAAATATGTACTTAATGAATTGCAGATTATTTTATATTTTCATTTTGATGTCTAATTTATGTAAGAGAGTTCCAAAGACAATTTAAACTATGCTTGGAAATGATTGTTCCTAATAGATGAAATCTGCTGTTGGATGTTGTATTTCACTTGTCTGAGAAAACCTTAGCAGCTTAAAAAACTTTACATTAGAAATTAATTAAAAAATTTAATATAGTATTGTGTGCATATTGCTCATATATAAAAATGGAATTTATTACCTATGTTCAATCAGTATGAAAATATATTTAAAATAGAGTATCACAGTAGGCATCATTGTGAACTCCTCGGTGTCATGTTGATGGCTGTACAACATAGTGTGACAGTTCAGAATTAAACCCATAGTGACTTGTGCAGCCAGCTGCAACAAATAAACATGTTTTATTGTGCACTACCATATTATATTTACAGCACAGCAGATTGGCTGTCATCAGAGAAGCTTGAATGCAAACTTTTTGGGGAAATGATGTTGCTGCTAATGTGAGAATTATCTTAGCAGTTTTATTTGTCAAACTCATGTTCTTTCATCTGATTGCTTGAAATAGATTTTAGCTGTGTTTTGCATGCAAATTAGTTACAAAGCAATGGCTGAAGAGGGGACTGCCAGTTTTTTGGGGCCACCATTTTACCATCCTTCAAATGAACCAACAATAGCTGTAATCAGCACCTTGCTTCTGCCCATGACTTCTTGAAAATCACTTGGCAGTGAATTGCAGTGATGTGCCTGCTGATGCTTGCTGGTGGATTTGGATGCACACCAAGGTTTTTGGGGAGGTTGTTATTGTTTCTGCCTACTGAGTGCCTGGTCTCAGTTGTACTGCTGCTGGACTTCCTGTGCTGCTGGCTGAAGATCTGTATGTGCTCTAGGTGGTGTGAAGTGGTGGGTGCCTGGAGCTTTCTTGATGTCATCTGGCACTTGAGGATGTTTAGTGCTTTTACAGGGCAGCACATGTGCACATTGAGTCAGCAGGAGGCTGTGGAGGCTAGAGCAAAAGGATTGATGGATGATGGATGGGAAACTAGTTCTCGATAATCTTTTGTCACTAAAATAAACATCAGTCATTATGCAGGGAAGTCTGGTGTTGCAAAGGCATCTTTCATTTGTAAAGGTGTTGCTGCCCTGAGGCTCACTACTGCTGATCAGAGGGGATGCAGATTTTTCCCCATAATTTCCTTCTATTACTGAAGAGCTACCAAGCACTTGCTGGCTTATATGCTGTGAAATCCACCTTTTGTAATCAACTTATTGCTGAATTGCTATTTTGAGTTACCAGTTTGCTCTTTCATAGGCCTCTTTTCTTCAAGAGGAGCCTCTTGAGTATTTTCTTTCACTTTCTGACCCATGCCTTTCTGCTGCCCCAGCTTGGACACTTACTGACTTTCATGCCGCTGAATGAGGTGTGTCACATCACTCTGACTTTCAGGTCATTCAGAGTAATAATTCACTTTGGACTTCCTTGGAAATATGGTGCCCGAAGGTGCCTCGCTAGGAATTTGATGCGCAGGAGAGTGTTGCATAGGTAATCTTGTAACATCTGTGTAGCAGTGAGATAAGGCAATGTGCTTGCAGTTTTTTCAGAGTCATGCTGACCTAGCTCTTGAGCATTTTCAGAATAGCAGAAGTCAGTAACACCTGAAGCAGTTAATGGTGGTGAGATCATGCTAGGCACAGAGTAGGTTGAACGGTAGGCTGGCTTTCACAGGTGGAATGTTCTTGCATGTAATTTGCATGAACAAGAAACAGTAGTACTTGTTAGTTATTCATACTAAATGAGAATAGCCAGGGAGGATCTAAATGGCTAAAACCTTTCTAAATGATGCATGAGGCCTTTCATAGAGAGTTTGTTCTTATGAACTGAAATGGTGTTCATGTAGTTACATTATTGGTGAAGGTTTTGTTCCCTAGATTAAAGGAAGTTGTCCTTTTCTTCCAGCTGCTGTTTTTAAGTGAAAAGGGAGTCATGTTCTCTGATGTGGTCATTAAGCGTTTCTATAGAAGTCACACAGCCTTAGCTTGGTGATGTATCCATCTAGATTTTCCATGGATTTTATGTAGGTAAAAATACGTATCTAGGTAGAGAAGATTCAATTTAGGCAGATAGAACAGAAACAAAAGTTCTTGTCCTTCCTGATTTGCCTTTGCATGCAGGTCCTTTTCTTCTAGTGAACTGAGTGATTCCCCTAGGGACAGGACTCTGCTCAGTACTTTTGGTCTCCAGAACATCCTTTCTGTCCCCTCTGCCTTTTACCTGGTTGCTCTGTGATCTCCCTGTTGTCTGTGAGTAACCTGCACGCTTCATTATGCTGCCAAATCTTACCTCTGCTGAAAGAGCTGTTTTGCCTTCCTCAAAATGCACCACCTCTCGCTGCTGTGTATAATGTGTTGTTGCATGCTAATGGCTGCAAGAAAATTTGTGCAGCCTGAGAGTGCCTAATGGGCAGCTAGGAGGAGGTCCACCAGTCTGGTATGTGAGGAGGAATATTATTTAGAAAACATCATTTTTCTGGTACTGTTTTTGTAGCAGTACTATCTGGCTCTTGCTAACAGGTACTCAGCATTGTTTTGATGGACTTCTTGCTTCTGAACACCACTGTTGTAAAATGAAGTAACCAAATTGGGTTGTATCTTAAATTTCTTGAATATATCTTAAATATTTTACCATAAACAGAATGGATGTTTGAGCTAATGTTTTTCTGTGTGTATCAACAGGCCTTTCAGGGAGATGTTGAGGGTTAAAAATGTTTCCTACTGCCCTTTGAGAACAAGAAAATAGACTGGCTGCTTGTAGTCTGCTTTATCTCTCTAGTGTTTTTGACTGCTTGTGTGGTATGCTTGCCTGATGCTTGCTTCGGAGATAGGTGGGAGGAGTTTATTTAGGAGGAGATTCCCGTCATTTTGTTTTCCTTGTTCCTGCAGCTTCCTGCAAATAATACAATAGGAAATGTTTTTTACTGTTACTATTTCACCAGCCAAAACAGATGGCACAGAGTGTAAAGAACATGAGTGAATAGACATGTAGCATGCACAGGCTTCCAGGAGTATGCTTGCAGCCTGTCAGGCACCCAGCTCCTGCTCACAGTGCTCAGAACTATGGCAGAGATTGTACTTTGTGCACCAGGAAGAAGCTCTGGGATAGCTACTGGGACTTCTGTGAAATTTTAAAGGCAGAAGTAGTCTGCTGTGGGCTTGCTGCAGGCTAAGGAGCCATTAAGGGCGCAGAGTGCCTTTCCCTGTTAGATTTGAACCACTTACCTTTTGTTCTTCAAAACAACTTCAGCATGAGGGCATGTGAGAAGCTAGATGTTGGGGACAACAGGGGAGATATAAGCTAAGTATAATGCTGGTGTGTCCTGTCATACCCCTATGCAGTTCATGAAAACAGTAGCATTCCGGACAGTCAGCATGCTTAGGACTCCCTCCCTCAGCTGGACAGTGGTGCTTCTGAGGTCCTGTGTCTTCTGTGGTTCAGTGTGAAACTGGTTGAGGAGTGCCTTGTCCTCTAGCAGTGCCTCTGCTACAGCAGCAGCAGAGCTGGTGCTGTCGCAGCATGGCATGTTCTGAATGTGTTGTTCGGGTTTGGCTTCTCAGGAAAATCAAAGGTCAGAACTTCTCCTGGTAAGTTCTAGGTGTGCTGAAGTGTACAGTCATCAGGTGACAGAAATCCTTGTCTAATGAGGTGGTGGCCATTCTAGATGGGCATAGTCTTTGGGATTTACTTCCTGTGGGAGCTCTCCTGGTGAAAGTGTAGTGGCTTTATGTCTCTGAAGTGCCTGGCATGTTAGATATCCAAATGCTTTATAGGGTTTATAATTGAAATGCAGTTAGTTTTATTTTCATTTTACGGTCCAGGAAACTGAGATATAGTGTTCATGGTGTGACTCTATCTGAATGAACAAGAGAATCAGATTCCGCTAAATTTAACACAATAAAGATAAATCTCCCCTCTTGAGTGTCAGTGTATCAGGCCTAGCTTCTTCACTAGCTGTGTATCTGAGCATGGCTACATGATTTCATGCAGACTGATGTGTATCACTTGTGAGCCCTGAAGAGTTACTGATGTTAGCAGTGTAAGTCCTCCCTATTGTTTCTGTGGTTGCAGTGGTGGGATAGGAGCCAGCAGTAGTATCACTAGGTGGAAAGAAGATTATTGGCATTGGCACACTAGCTAGTACTTGGGCAGCAAACCAGTTCTAAGTATATAGAAGTACAACTTTGGGGACAGTATGTTGTTGAAATAAATGAATGCATGAAACATGTTAGTGATGACTGATCCTCTACTAAAATTATGAATGACCTTGCAATTTGCATTAAACACATGAGAAGTAACTTAATGTTTTCTTTTCAGTTGATGTCCATCAGCATATTAGGTGTTTCTGCTTGGCTGAGAGACTACCTGAATAATGTTCTCACTTTAACTGCAGAAACAAGGTAAAGCTTTAGTTAAACTTTTAATCTGTGTGGGTTACTGACTGGGGAAGCTGTTGTTCATTCTGTGTGGTAAGCTTCATAATTAGGATTTGTAGCATTGAGAATCTTTCAGTTAAACTGATCATTGTTTTATTGGAAGGTGCATTTTTTTGCTGCAGTTTCGGGCATAGGTTGAAATTAGAAAAAGGGGAAAGAGTTTCAGTTTTGTGCCTTTCTCTTCTGACAGGGATGAATCTTTGGCCTCTTGACAACATGTAATCATATGTTATTACTATTTAGTTTTGAATACTTAATTCAGTCCAGAGATTTAGAAATTCTGTTAATTTTATTACAGCAGTGCTTATGAGCCCTGGTGATAAAACAGGGTCTCATTGTGCTGCATACTGTGCAAGTGTAGGGCAGGAAGATTACATTTGCTCCAGAGAGGTTTTGGACAAAGCAGTTTTTGGTACCTGAATGCAGCGTTTGACTTTAAAACCATGTTGAAGAGATTTTTGTGAAATGTGTAAGGTGCTGGAAAGAACGCATCTGCTAATCAACCATTTTTTTCTTAATGGCTGTATTTTTTTATTTTATATAACATTTTTGTGATTGTGCTTTTTTGGTTATTGTTCTAATTGGTTTTTAGGGTGGAGGAGGCTGTCATTTTGACTTACTTTCCTGTGGTCCACCCGGTTATGATTGCAGTCTGCTGTTTCCTCATCATAGTTGGAATGCTGGGATACTGTGGAACAGTGAAAAGAAATCTGTTGCTCCTTGTCTGGGTATGTTTCATAACTTCTGTTTTGTTTCAGGAATGTTAGGTTTTAATTTTTTATTACCCTGTTGAGTTACGGTATTGGTGAAGAATTGTAATTGCAAAGCATGCGGTAGGAAATAATTTATTGCCTAGACTGCGTTATGCTATGACTGAAAGACAAGTAGTGTCTCAATTGCAAAAATTTCACTTCATTTAGTAGAGGAGTTGTTGAAGGGAAAAATAACTCAGACTCTTCAGTACTATAATTATAGGGATGTGAGTCTGAGTACTCTGAAATAAACCTGTATGTGACTGTTTCAACTCCTAGATCTGCAATAGCTACCTAACCTAGACTTTGCTTTATTCCATTGTTGACTGTTTTTGTAAAGTAACAGCACTTGTAGCTGAGGAAAGTTAATTCTGAGTATGTTCAGAAGCTTTGTCTTCTCTTATGTGGATATGGAATTTTGCAGTTGCAGTTTCTTTTAAGCAAGTTTAAAAATTTCCAAGTGCCTGTCTTTTTCCTTCATTTGGAGAGTATATAACTAAGTTGACAACAGCTGAAGTGCAGCAGTCTCTTCTGCACAAGGCTTTGTGTACAGTTTAACAGTGATGTGGCTTTGACTGTCAAGGGAACCAAACACCATGTGTTCTTCCTCTGGAAGTCAGTGAATTTGAGGACAATTAAAGAAACAGTCAACCGAAAGCAAAATGCAAACAAAAATAATGCCCCTCCAACAAAAGCCCATCAAGTTCACACAAATTTTAAAGGTTTAGAGTTAAAACTTTTGGACTGTTGGCAGTACTGAAATCCAAGAGTGCCATGTATGTGTATGCTTCTTAAAAGGGCATTTGTAGCTTTTTGCAGAATTGGACTCTGTTTTTTAACATGAGGATAAGCAGGATTCCAAGCACTCTAAGTCCAAGAGAGTGGGAACAATGGATGGGAAAGAGGTGTATCAGACTTGATTACTGTAATTGCAATAGGAGAAAGTGGACAGATAGAACCCTTCAGCTCTTGAGAACCTCCAGGATCCCATACAAGTAGAATTGGGCTCCTGCTGCTTTTTCACTGTAGTGTGTATTGGGTTCTCACGGAGTGCATTCAGTTGAATTTTTCTTGTGGATGTCTGCAGGCTTGAGTATGTAGCACCTAAACCTCACAGACTGTGCCCAAAATGACCATAAAACACCGTAAGAAATTGGCTGAGGTTTATGGAACCTTTGCTTTTCTCTAATAGAAATATTCTAACTGCAGAATAAACAGTTGCAAAACTGTACTGGGATTTTATATTAAAATGTCTTTTTCTTTTAATTTGAGACGTTTGGAAAAAAATTTATTTGACATTTCTGGCTGAATGTCTGCAACGGGAGTGCTCTTCAGTTGCAAGAGGGCAGTGCTGTTTCTCCTCTTGGATATTTTGTTCAGCGTGTATGCAATGTGAAGATTATTCTTCCAAAACTGCATTGTTGAGGAAAATGTCATTTAAATCTGAACATGTTAGAGTAACAGAATACTCATGTGTTTTTATTTCTAGATCTTAACATTGCAGTGTTAAAATAAATGGAAACTAGTTCTAAGACAATTACTTAGTTGTGGATATGTGTGTAAGAGTAATGGATTAATGTAATTTCATACCATATAATTATTATATATTATTATTACATTATAATGTAATTTCACGATTACAGGCTGCACCATTTTTACTAAAATTTTGCTCCCACCCCAGAAATGCGGCTTACACTCAGGGGCGGCTAATAT
>PYHW01010514.1:838502-859915 GCA_013186435.1 Turdus rufiventris
CCCCGTCGGCAGCCCCGAGCGGGTCGAGCCCTCACGGCCCGAGCCGAGCCAGTAAAAACCCTGATCCCATTATTCTGTTACTAATTGGCAATATTGTTGCATGCGGGTCCTTGCTACGAACGACAGAGCAGCTTATAATTGGGTTCAACTTGTGTATGAGCAAAGAACAAAATGTTGCCGACACCCGGAGATGCGACTTATAGTCAGTGCGGCTTGTAATCGTGACATTACAGTAATCTTTTATACATACCCCAAAAGGGCTTGGTGCATATTTTTATTTCATGTAAATAATGAAAGTATTAAAATATGATAAATTTACTAAATGTTAGATTTTTTTGTAAGGGTATAAGATTACTTTTATAATGTGTTCTTTATTTTATAGTGGTGGTAGTTTTTAATACTAATTAAATTAGTTAAAAGGTAAAAACAACCATGTGATGTAGATCAATGCCACAGTATCTGGGGAAAGAAAGTTGTTTGCGGTATAAGCTTTGAAAAAGCCCACCTCGCTATTTCAAGAGATAATGAAGTTAAAACTTGTTTTGGCCTTCAGTTTATTTACACTGCAAGTGAAAAGAAGAAATAATTTATAGCCTTTAGTACCATCTGGAAATAAATCATTTGAAGTGTGTTTAGGCAGTCAAGTTACACTAAATCAAAACAAGACATTTCTATCATGTTGCAATATTTCATTTTCAGGAGCTTGAGATTTGCTCTTGCTAAATAAACTGATAAGCAAAACTGAATTATATCTTCCTAAGTATGTCATTGTCTTTGATTGATTGTTAAATAAATGCAGTTATGTTATACTATACAGAAGTATGCAGACATAAGTCAATGCTTCATTCATCAGACTAATGAGAAAACTGATGGATCAACAAAATGAGCTTTTGTTCAACCAGATGAACTAAAAGAAAAGAACCTTCATGTAAAACATTAGCAACCTCTTCAGTCGTGCTTTTAGTCTTCTTTTTGAAGTACATGAAAGCCATAATGATGGCATGCACAGATATTTGGCTACAAGTCTTGACATTCCTGGCAGCATGCTTATTGCTAGTGCTGATGTTAATTGAAATGGATTTTTGGAAAATGTAATAAAGTGTAAAAACAATAAAATAGATATAGTGTTTGGTTTTAATACACTTGAAAACATAATCATTTCCATTTATTTTTAAAATTTTGTCATGCAATTAAATGCTTGAAACCTTTCCATCTTCACATAGGGGCATAAGTATGCACTAAAATCATGTTTGCTCAGCTTTATAGTAGGAAAATGTAAAACCTCAGTCTTCTGAGGTGCATGATCTGGACTTTTTGTACAACCAGCATTTTAAAGCAATGATAATTTCATTTTAATTACTTCAGAAATACGTCCTGAAGGGTAATTGATCTGTCAAATTAGTCTGTGTATGTTTTCACAAAGGGGAAAAATGTTAGAAGTACTTGATCCTATTAATGATTTTTATCATATAGTTGACAGGGTAATAAATATTCCTTAAAACTAAACATTGTTAGCCCCTGTTGGTGTGTGGTTAAGCAGCTTATTAATTTAGTTGTGGTGGAACCTGGTTATAAATTGGACCCTGGTAGACTAAGCTGTGTATTGAGTTGAAACACAACCAGGCAAACCATCATTGGACTAGTGCTTTCTGTGAAGTCTGTCTAGAGAATGCTGAGATACTGTTGGCTGTACTACCATTTGTGGCAAATTCTTGTATACATGTACACCCATTTCAGTCCACGTTGGTGCAGTGGTGATAGAGGTGTTTAAATTTGGGCATCTGCTATGTTGCAAGATACCAATAACTGCTAATGTATTCTTTCTAGAAGGCATTCTTAGTCTGTGTGATATGTCAGCTGCTCTACAGTACCACAGAATCAACTATTCTGTAGTGCTTATGACTACAGTTAGCAGGAATTACTATGAGACTTCAGTGATAACAAATTTTACTGTTTTTTTTTTTCCTTTTCGTGGCAGTTTCTGCAGTAATACATAGTATAGGTTATTTTCTCTCTAGTAATAGAGGATATTCATTCCTATCCATGTGGACTCAGCACACTTAGAGCTGCTGCAATACCTTGTACTAACATTTGGCACTGGAATTGTTATTTACCAACCAGAAGTATTTCTAAATTATTTAGATACCAAGCATTGAAGGGAAGAGACAACTAACAAACATATTTGGTGTAAACCCATGCAGTTTAGTATTAAGCTGGACAGACTGAGTTTGTATTTTATGGCTTTTATCAACAGCCCATTTTCAAATGTGGTATGAGTGGGAGGAAGACAGAGATTCACAAGACAGGTTGGCCTACCTTGGTTGAAAGACTGGTTTAAATGTGTTTATAATACTGTAGTTCAAGTTTCATGAGAAGACTCTGCTAAGCCTCAGCTTCAGATAGCCAGTGAATTACTAAGGGGCTGGACATTTAGCTTGCATTCTGATGTTCCACTGGTAAGAGAAAATACACTTCAAGTTCACCAATTTTTATTATACCCCAGTAGTTTCAGATATGAGCAACTTTCTCAAAAAAAAAAAAAAAGAGACTATTTTTGTTCTTTCTATATTTCTAACTTTGAATTCAAAGTTAATCTGGTGGAGATGATGCCTGTACTAATTACTATACATCTCTTTGCCTTGAAATGGGGAGTGTGTGTCTTTCCTGTTTAGATCATGACTTTTAAGGTTCAGACAAGTTGTTTGATTTTGGGATGGATTTTGGTGATGCCACAGTGTCATCAAAGAGCTGAGCCAAGCTTTGCAGGAAAGTGTGCACTCTGTAGCGCTCCCATCTCTGTAGAGTAAATTAGTCCTGGGGTTCAATGCCAACCTCTCTGGCTACCCATGTAAGCATGCTGTATTTTGTTGACCTTGTCTTCCCTGACATAAATAAGTCTTTGCTGTGTATGTCCTTAAAAGACTTTTTCAAAGGCAAGTGCTTTGAAACAGTGCCTAATTTCCTTAAGTGGGGTAGGGCACCTGCAGAGGAGACATGAGTTGCTTGGCCATGTGGGATATTGGGAGCTGTGTAGCGATGAAGGTGCTGCCTGTGGAATACATGGCAAGCAAGAGCAGCTGTGTATTTGAGCAGCATGGGGAAGCATGACAGGAATTGAACTGGTGGGAGAGTCCAGGTCTTCTTGCAAGTACTTGATTTAAATCCAAATGTTTGCTGTGATCATGATGGTGATCTGCTGCTTTCATCCAGGCACTGAGCAGCTGCCTTGAATGCTCAGCAGTGTTGCAGAGGCAATGCAGCACTATTTGGTGCCGTTAGGAGGGTTGACTAAGGAAACATTTTTATGGTGTGTAATTTCCTTGGTAGGAAATAAATGAAAATAAAGAGCAGGTAGACAAATGAAGGAAGCTGTGTTTTGAAAAATATGTGCACAATAGGAAACATTAGGTTTTGATATCAATCTTATGAAATAGGGGAAGAAAAAAGGGAAATGGACTATGACAAGCCACAAGAAAATCATGGTCCAATGTCTATCTTCACCTATGTCCTGTTTAGCAATCTGCCATGGTGTTGCAATAGCCCTCCTTGTGGGAAGTTCACTGACTTGAGGTAATTGAACCCTCAGCAAATAAATCCTAATAATTGTTTGAAGTGTGTATTTGCTTATTTCCAAAGTAATACCAGTTTACATATATAAGCAAAGGTAACCATTTAAGTAAATATTTACAACAGGTGAAGAATATCATGCAGAAGAATCAAGGCTGTGAAGAAAAATCTAACCATAAATAATTTTATTTAGTTTTTAAAAAAATGAATGGCATAGTAAAAAGAACTTGGATACATAGTTTTAAAAACGGAAATGTTCATTGCAGTAAAAAATTAATTTAAAAATTATGAATAAAGTTTTACAAAAGAGAGGTGGACTTTGCAAAGATCATAGACTTTAAGACATATTGATAAAATTTTGTGATCTAGGAAAGCAAATCTAAGATAGTAGAGATACTTGATCATTTTTGTGTAAAATGTATTTATTTTGAAGAACTGGATGACATTCCATAGCTTATGTTGCAAGTAGACGGTTTCAGCTCATTTCCCTGTTGACTTTAGGCTGCATCTCTCACAAATTTCTGTGTTGTCAAGCAAATAAACCAAATTTAAAATCAAAATGACTAATGAACTGTTAATTCCTACAGGGCAGGGCTGAAGGTACAGGGAAGAGAGACAGGGGAAAATTTGTACTGCTGAAGTGGATATACAGGATGTCAGTTTTCCATGCAGCTTGTCTAAATCTGTTTAATGAGTTTTTGCTCCATTTTTAAAAAGATACTGGATTAATCATTAAAATAACCTTGTTAGCTTGTAAACGGACAAAAATAATGGGAACCATAACTTCTGAGTTATTGAAGGAGGTAGGACTTGTTGCATTTTACACAGAACAGTTCTGGTTCTTGTTAGTGATCAGTGGTGATGGTCATCTGAGGTTTCCCAGGGACAGAGAGATGTTTGGATAGCTTGCATCTCAGGGGATCAAGGCTGATGCTCTCAGGCTGTTAGCCATTGGGAAATGCTATGCATAACTTCTGAAATCTGCTGGCATTTGCTTTACATACCATATACTCTGATCTTTTAGAGGTTACGGTAAGGTTTCATTCTGCAGCTGCCCTCTTGGAATTTCCTTCAGCCTCTGCCCTTTCCAGAGCTTTCTTCACCCCTAATGCCACATGGAACATGTTGCTCAAGACTGCAGTGTGAGACAGCAAGCTGAAGAGAATAGATTTGTTGATCAGCTGCTCTTTGTTTGCTCTGGCATAAAGGCTGGGTTTTTCCTTGAGTCTAAGTGGGGGAGAAAAAGGGTTTTTATCTTTTGAGAGAAAAGTGTTTGGGAGGAGAGTGGTAGAGCTTGAAAAAAAAAGATGTTTATGAAATAAAATGTAGGTGACGTGAATGATGATTCCTTAATACATACACTGATCTTTAAAGAAAAGTGCATTTGCTCAGAAAATTAAGGATTTCTACAGTCTTGTAGAAGAGGTTTTCCAGAAGCTCCCCATGTTCTCTCTTTCCTTCACTGTATTGCAACTTCTGGCTCCATTAGTTAGTCCTGCCTGCCACTGCTATTTGCTTTCATATAGAATGCGCTCTTGTTGCTTTCTCACTGTCTGGAAGTGGGCTTAAGAAGTCAGTATTTTGACTGTGTTGTGTGATGAGATATATTTGTTCTCTGGGGATTAGTAGATAAGTAGATGGTGAAGTCTCTTCAGGTTAGTAGTTAACTAGGAAGCTGTCAGAACAGAAGGAATGATGCAGCCTAAAACCAAAAAGGTGTGAGTGAGGAAAAAGAGAAACAAAACCATTCTTGTCCCTTCCTAATTCGGGTGAAATTTGGGTTGACACAGAACCCTATCTCTGTTCACATTCATGGCTCTTGCTTCCAAATCATACTTGTAAACAGCGAACCAAACAATCACTGGTATGAACAGGCTCAAAGGAGCATGACTGGGGGATGTGTTCAGGTCCTTGATTCCCCTTGTGCATAGGCTAACAGCACGGTTTTAGTGGTTATAGTACTGCTTACTAATGAAGCATTTCATAAGTCATTGGCAACAAATTACTGAAGCCATTAGTGGCAGAGTGAAAAAACGGATAAAAAGCCATCACTTCCAGAATATACGTGGGTACAATCAGCTTTGTGGTACAGCAGCCCTTACTTGCTTGAGTTGCTTGGCAGCAGAGTGCCATAGTGACTTGATCCCAAAATACCCCAAGTCACCAAATTTCTATTAGGGTTCCTGGCCTTACCTTTGTTTCTGACAGAATGTTTACACAGGGTTCAGAGGACAGTCATGCAGGTTGCGTATCTCTGCTGGTGGGATTGTCATGGTGGCTGAAGTAGGGCACTGGCTGTTGACATTGCCCAAAGGTGTTGCACTGAAGGAAACTACTGTAGGGCACTAGAGTTTTAACTCCAGTTTTCCTTTGCTAAATGTAGTTAGAATTCAGTATTTCTGCAGTGAAAAAATCTCTGAGAAGAATTTGAAATCTCTCTCTCGTACTATGTTCTCCATCATCATGTTGCCATGTTAGTAACAGAAATAGGTTATTTTTGACCAATTCCTTTCACCTGTTGCCTGAAAAGCAGACAAATAATGTTAGTTCATTAATTGCAGGTATCATGTGCATTCAACACAAAATGTCTAGAACTACTTATAAGAGTTTTATGTTACATATCTGCAAAATATTGTGCTTTATGTTTTACATCCTTCCCTAAGTTGCCCACAATTGCAACAAAGAAATCCTGAGGGATCCATGAGGGAGAGATTTTATGTTGGGAGACACTTCATGTGTGTGCTCTTTGCTATTAATTTCTGAACAGAATGGGAGTCATTGGGAAAAAAAACCTTTTAAACAAATATAAAATGCCTGAGCTTCAGTAATAGTGATTTTGTGCTTGCATTTGCTGTTTTTATTTGTGTTTTTATCTAAGTGATTGAGATGATCAAGAAAGAAATGTGTTCCTGGAATGTGTTTGGTGTGGTGGACATTAGCTTGATTTGATAGAACAAATGTAATATCAAAAAAGCCTGTTACAATTTACTTAGGATAAACTAATTTTGTGACTTAGTTTTTAGTCTTAGATGGAGAGATAGGAAGACATTTTGGGCATATGCCAGACCATATATGCTCCATGTATGGAGCACTGGCTTGCAGTGACATATATAGAACTTGGGTGCCACTGTGGTGTGCAGAAATTTTATTCAGACTAAAATTTTTGGTTATATTTACTTAGCCCCTACAGATCTTTATAAAAATAGGTTTTAATGACTTTGATTTTTAATGCCTATCTGGAAACACTGTGTACATTTTTTAGTGTTTTATCAGGTTCTGATAGCCTTTATGCAGCTAATTATTTTAATTAGGACAAAACCTATTCAATATTAACTAGTCCCTGTTTTTTGGTTTGGTAGGTGTTGGTTATGTTTTGGTTTGGTTTTTGTCTTTATTTACTTGATGGTTACCTCCCTTCTGTGGCTGAATTCATCATAATGGGATTTGCATTCACTATCCCCGTCCTTTCTGTCTTCATATATGAATTCCCTGTAGATATCAACTTGGGGTTGTTCAACTTGCCTGGGAGCAAGAGCTCTGTGGAGGCTGTTACATGTTGCAGTAGGTGAGTATAAGCTGGTAGCATCTCTGCACTAGTAGCTAGTATTTTAGTGATGGGATTCCATGCTGTTGCTGCATGTGGTTTCTGCACTGGAAGTTTCAGGATTTGAATATTGGCTGTGGTGACTTCAGTGGCTGTACCACATGAAGAATGTTTCAGCAGAACAGGATCTGGTGATTACATACAGAATATTTTTACTACCTCTCCTAGGCCCTTCATGCCTTTTACATCTTTGAAACTGGTTTTCACAGTAATGACTTTGTTTCTATTCCCACTTTTTGAATATTCAGTCTCTTGCATAAGAAAGGATGGAGAACATGATTCTTCTGAGTTCCCAGGTCTTTCACCTCTCTTTCAGGACTGATGTGCTGGATAAACAGAATTGTTTAAGCCTCTGCAGTTTGTCAGTGCTGCAAATCTAAGTGCTTGTGTAATGTTCCAGGTATTAGATGAAATGTTCCTGTTGGAAAACTACTTCTTTACAGAGATGCTGCCTCCCTTTCTTCTCCCTCCTTCTTTCCTTCCAGCCTGTCACCTGTGGTAGAGCAAGCTTAACAAGGAGGTTGCAGGAGACCAGCTCCTGCAAACTGACAACATCCCATTTTACAGTAAAGGGATGCTGAAGTTGAGTATCTTGGCCACAAGCATGATGTATGGAGCAGTAAATGGCTAATGCTTTATTTAAGTTGGCAAGTATTTTTGCTATGATTTATTACTCTTTAAAGAGTGTGTTCTGCCAGCATTTCTGTCATTCAGCTTCTCTCAAGGAAGCAGCATTTTAGGTTTTTCACAGTTTTGCTGGAGGAAATCCTTCAGTGAAACTGATGGGTTTGTAACAGGATCAAGGCACTGCTCCAATTTTCTGATTATTTCACATAGTCAGACTAAGGAGAGAATGACAGTCATTAACAATTGTCTACAAAAAGGAAATGTCTGTAGGATTTGCCTTGTAAAGGATCTCCAGTTCTTAAAACAGTCATAACTGTGCTTTTATTTTATCATAGCTTGTAGATGTCTTTGCAAAACTGTTCATTCCCTTATGTGCCTTTTCCTTCTTACCCTCTCTCTGCCAAGGAAATAAATGAAGAGACAGTAGAAAATATCTCAGCAATGGCCAAGAATACTCTGAGGGAGATGTTCTGTAGAAGGCACTATCAGGGACCTCCTGGTGCAGTTTTGAGTGTGATATACAACCATCCTCCTCAGTGAGTTACTCATCTTTATGACATGTAGCTACTCAGCCCACAGGAAGAAATGTTAAGCCTGCTTCAAAACCAAGTCCCTGTTTCTGGCAAGAACCAGAAGCATGGAAATGCAGGAAGATGCATTTAGCAGTCAGACTCTTCTGGGAATGTAACTGGGGACAAGGAATAAGCATTGAAGCCAGTAATAATTTCTAGATTTGGAAGATGGAAATTAGGAGTAATACATTTAAATAATGGTTAGAGGATATTTTTTCCCAAAAAAAAGCGCTTATGTATGAAATAATTTGTTTTCCAAACCATTATATAGAGGAGAGGTATAATACTCCCCTTCAGTAGTGGAGAGAAACAACCTCCTGTGTGCAAGTTTGGTGTGCCTGCAGTCACTCAATTCAGAGCATGCCCTTTCATGTGTGTAAAATCATTGTTTTCTCTTTTATGTTATGTAACAAGATGGGCTTTCTCAGGACAGAAAGCTTGATTCTGCAGTGCCCTGATGTGTCTAGATGTAGCTAGTCAGGAGTGCTCAGTCCCTGGCAGAGCCAGAAGTGGTTTATGAGTGAATCTGGCTAAATAGTTTTCTATCTTGGGCTCTAATCAGCAATAGGAGAAAATCTTGGGTTTGGCTCTTCTGTCTCCTATTACTACCACAAACATTCTTAACTTACATACTGAGAAAGATGAGGAAGTTTCAAATGTTAATCTTAACTAATTAAATGTTACAAAGAACTTCAAATTAGGAGTTTTGCAGAGAGTGCTGTATGAACACCCCCAGATGTATCGCTTTCACCACGATCAGTGATTTTTGTCTAAGATGGCAGACAGTCCCAGGCTTGTTAGAGCATAAACACACTGAAATTTCTTCTGACAGCCGAGAAGTGAAATGCATTTTTCATTGAAACATTTAGTTGTTCTCCCTCTCAAAAATGTCAGTGTTAGTCATAATACCCTTAAACATTTTTTATTATAATTATTAATTAAGAGAGCATGTGGCACTGAAGCATGTGGCATTCTTTCCTGCTTTCAAAGTGAATACTTAGAAAAAGTAGATTTCCATGGGTTTTTTTTTAAGAACTCTCTGCATAGCTATTAGGCACTTCAGTGATAGTGGATACATTGCATAGAAGGTCATGAATTTATTTTTTAGAGGAAGCATCATTGTTCTTGGAAGGTGTGACTCATGTTTTTTCTCCTTTGGACCTTTGGGGGATGAACATTTTGGTTATTGAAGACCTGTACTCTGTGTGTGCTTACAGTGTTGATTTGTAAGGAAATGCAATGTGTTGTTCAGCTGTAATGACTGTAAAGATGCAATGTAACATGATGAAGGCTAGTAAAACAGGAATCCTGCTTTCAGTACCATCTTTATTGGATAGACCTTTGCAGTGGGAGGGTATGGGTACAGGTTTCTCCTGAAAATTAACATGAGTATTTTTAAATGCACTTGTTGTACATCTCTGTGCACATCTACATGCCTAATTCAGTGAGTTAGATTTGGTGAGCATATAGAGATTAGGGCAAGAGCAGTAGCTGCCAAGGTGAATTACTGAGTTCCAGATCAGATGAATGAAAAAGGTGTTATGTAGATGACTGTTAAAGCCTAATATTTTTGGATTTATGCTCTGTTTTAAACAGAATAAATAAATCTTATTTACCCATTAATAGGAAAAAAAAATCACTTATCATAAGTATGTGTTTTGGGTCCTAAATAGATTCTAGAATGAAACAGCTAAATTAGGTGCCATTTGCCATGTATCCTACTGATGGAATTATATAAATATATTTATTCTATTCTACTCTATTTTTTATTGTGATGGTGTTTCTTTGATTTTCAAATTAAATTAAAATCCATGAAGATTGTAACTTTAAAGTCTTGTGTACCAAGAACAAAGGGAAACTCACTCCACTGACCTGGAAGAAAGTTTGGAGTCAGTAATGAATGAGAGTATACTTCTGCTTTAAATAAAAGATAAAAAGGTTATTTTTAATAGGGAGCACCAGTTAAAACAGCCTTAAATTCCATGTAGCTTTATCCTGCAGTTCAGAAAGGGTTCATTGATGCTATATAGAAGATACTCCTGCTCTTTTTAATTGCAGCAACCAGTTTTTCTTAAGCATCATTACCAAGGTCTGTACTTCTTTATTTACACTTGTATTTTCTGTTTTTAAATAGTTCAAGGATTATATCTTCTAATAGTAAAATATATCTCAATTAATCTCTAAATATTTGTGCCATTAGATCTGACCTTATATACTTAAGTCACTTTGATAAGAATGTAGTTTTAAAGAAAGAAATGTCCCATGATCTTAGCTTTTAGAAAGTTTGCTGCCTGACTCTTTCATAATTTGATTATAAAATATTTTTGTTTCCATGTCTTAAATCATGTGAAATTTTAACAATATTTTCAGATGTTCTTTAACTGTGAAGAAAAGACTGACAATATCAAACTTCACTTTTGTGTTATTTCAAAGAGGATAAAAAATAGCTAAGACCATTCTTGTTTTCTGCAGTATTTTGGAAGTTTGCTTGTAATATTCTGCGTTGAACTGGCCTGTGGTGTTTGGACCTACGAGCAGGAAATAACGGTGAGTCAGAAAAGGAGACTGCATTTTTTCAGTAGAAGAAAACTAAGTTTTCCATTAGCTAGCTGTTTTCTAATTGCTGTGGTGTTTATCTCTGTTCATTATTCTGACAGTTTAATTTCAACTGATTGCCTTCATTTTAAACAGAGAATTCTCCTGGGTGAGTTTGTCTGTCTGGAAGGCCCTGTCTGGGTTTTTCCTTACCCCCATTGCATCTGAGAGCCAAATCCTTCTTCCCCCATTTAAGAACTTAATTTTTTGTTAATTCTTGCTCAGGTAGGTTCTCATTAAAGTCTTTGATACTTTTGAGGATAAATTATGAACTTGAGGCTTAAATAAGGATTTTGAAAGAAGAGAGAATTTGAAGGGATTTGGTCCTAAAAGTTCTTTGCATTTTAAAGAGTGTACTACATTGTAAACAGACAGCGTGTTCTTTCCATAGAGGACTTGCTGTCTGCTAAAATCTGCACACTATCTCCACAAGCTATAAATGCCAGTTTTAAGCAAAACATGTCTTGACTATAAAACACTCTTCTGTAAACTTGTGAAAAGGTTTTATCTCTGTCTAGTTTTTGTAATTACACCAACCTTTAATTTTCAAACTGAGGACTTGTAGCCATCATGCAAGAAAATAGGTAAGTGTTGAGCAAATGAAACTGAAATGTAACTACTAGTTGCTATATTCTTACATCTCCTACTCTTTTTATGAATAGCGGGACAAATATTTTTCTCTCAACTGCCAAGATATGCCCAATATAATGGTCTTTCCAGTAGTTGATGACAATTATACTGTAGTAAGATGTGAGGTAGCTTTCTTGATATTTACACGTCCTTGGATGAAAGGAGCTTCTGGCAGATCTCAAATCTGAAGTTATATAGCAGGACATCAGAACTCATTCCCCTGCAGTACAGATTCCAGAGAGCCATTCTAATATAATAGAGATTGAGGCTATTCCTTTACTTTAAATGTCAGCTTGTGTTGATTCATTTTAAAATTGGGAATACAGACATGAGACATTCTTCATGTTATGGGCACAGCTGCCCTCTGCAGGGATTTTGCCAAGGATGACTGTTACAACTAACATTCATCATTCGACAAAAGTCTTGTCAGTGGAAACTGCCTGAAATAACATAGCCTTCACAGCACTGGAACATGCTTTTTGAGCCTTCACTATTTAGTTAGAAAACCTGAAGTTATGGTGTACTTTAGTCTGACCCCCAAGCTTTTAGTTGTCTGCTGTTCTACTGGAACCCAAGCCTGGGACAGTTTGATAAAAGCTGACATAGCCCTACCATATGTTGTGTTGCTGGTCATGCTGTTTCCCTTCAGAAGAAAGCATGGCTGTCCCTTCAGCCTTTTGCTAAACTGAACAGTACTGGATTCTATGTCTGCATCTTCTGTAGTGTGTCACAGCAAACAGAGTTGCTCTTTTATGTTTTTCTTTGTCTATTTTCTTCTTTCCTTATATATATGGGGTTTTTAAATTCCTCATCTCCTGAAATACTGGTTTGAGTTGTGTCTTTTTGGGTTTTTTGTTTTCACTTTCCACCTGATTTCTTTTTATAATTCCGTTCGTCCTAACACTACTGCTCCTCATGTAATGAGGTGGATTCCTTGCTGCTGAGAACCATAGGGAATGTGGCAGTTATGAAGAGAACAGTTATTTTTCAGTAGTTCTTCCATACCTGTGCAGGTCATTCCCTAGAAAGTGCTTCCTCCTACTCGATAAACATAAGACGATTCCCTCTTATAACCACAGAGTTGTCTTGATGTGCTATTGGTTTCAGTGTAGCATTAAATCATATGACACCTGATGGGTTTCAGAGATCACTTGGCATTAGTGTAGGTGGGTGTGTAGTGTAGTGTGGGTGATGTTGTCAGTAATGTCACTGAGGCAGAACTGCCTCTGCTGATCCAGTGTGGGCTTTCTTTGGTATGTGGACAAGTTTCTCTAAAAGTCCTTGCATAAAGAGCTTTCCTTCCAGATCATGATAGCTCTCAGTATGTAGTATGCCTCATGACTAATTTATTCCACCCACAAGATTGAAAAGCCAGTGTGGTTCCTTAGCTTATTTAGGCATTGATCAAGCTTTGATAGTAATTAGAAAAATAATAATGAGTAATTATGTTTCAGTGGCTGACTGAGCTTTATAGAACTTAGGTTGAAATCAAACCAGCATCTCTAGGTTTTTTTGTCTACATATGAGTATTGGTATGTAGTCGAATGCATCTCAATCATGTATTACTGTGCAGTACCATGTATATGAGCTGACAGGAAGATATTTAATAGGTGCATCAATGTACCTATTACCTGTATAGTTTTACCTGTTTGCATTCTTGCAGCAAATACACAGATTCTGAAATTCCTCCTTAGCTCCAGCATTTAAATTGCTTTCCTGCAGTGTAGTTTAGATTGTTTTACTTTGCTTTTAATTTCCTTTTCTCAGTTCTTGAGTATTTTTTTTCCTCCTTTCCATTGATTTCCTAAAGAAGTTGGATGTATTCTGTTGCTTACATAACCTTGGAATGTGTTTAACTTAAATAAGTTAATAAAAAAATAGCCTAACAAATATGAGCTTAATTGCAGCACTGTCAAATATTGTCCAAAGAAAGCAGAGTGCTAGCTTATGATGCAGAGGAAAGAGAAATGCACTGAGTAAAAAACTAAATTAATTTATTACAGTGACCTGTGTAAATGTTTATGATAGAAATATTCTGTGATAATGCTTTTATGAATTTTTAGTACTCTACTCTTAATATATTTTTCATGTGAACCATTGTGAGTTCAATGCAAAAATCTGCTGAGTGAAAGGCATGTTAAATTTCTGGGACCTTACTTCTGCATGGACTATATGAAGCTTTACTAGGGCATCAAAAATGTAGTATAACTTAGCTATGGTAATGACATGTTATCAAATGTTCCTATTTGTGTTACGGGTTCAGGCAGGCAGTGATTGTCTCTCTATTTTTACAGAAGATCTAGCACAATGAAGACCAGGTTCCTTGGGGAATTATTGTGCAAATTTTCTTTTCTTAGATACCATTTGTTGCCATTTACAGAATGCCCCGTCTGTTAGCTTCAAATTGAAGAGCAGAGCAAAATCATGGCTTCTAGAGGAGCTGGGCTCCCCTCCCATCCAAGCGACAACTGATATTGCAATTGTGGTTTCTTTCACTGTGACTCTTAAGGTTGATGGAGACAAGGCAAAACTCAGCATGGATAGTATGTAGTGACATAGGATGATGACTGCAGTCTTCAGATCCTTGTTTAGGTTTTTGCACACTGAAATTTCTGCTGCTGAGTTGAAGTGAGGTTTTGATTTTGACTCATAACTTCACTACATGCCAGGTGCCATAGCACTTGGCTCTGTTTGCAGCAGATTGCTGACTGAGGTGTCATAGACAATGGAGTGCACCAGCACCTCACTTCGCAGTTGTCACAGTTGAAAGAAAAATACTACAGGAATCCTTTCAGAAGAAAAGATTTTCACAAGGCTGTGAGTGTGTTTGGGAAAAAAGGTCATAGAGCCTTGCCTCTATACTTCCTTGTTAATGTTTTTGAGCAAGTTACTGAAATCCTGCACATTCGGGATACCTGTGTGCAGGACTCCAGACAAAGCCAGGAAATGACTGAAAGAACTCCAGGGATAGAATTCATCTCAATTAATTTTACCTATGTAGAAGTTAGACACTTAAAGTTTTTCACTTTAGTGAAGTGGATTTGAGACTTCAAGGGAATGATACATCTGCTCTGTTTAAATTATTTATCTTGAGATGAATTTCCCCATTTAGCTGCCTGTTTATTTCTACTATCTAAGACAACACCAGGGGGATACCTAAACTAGGGCAGACGAACACCATCCCTGACAACTTGGATGGGACTCAGTTCAAGTTTTATGCAAAGTAAAAAATCTGGTAATGATATCAATAAATTGTACCAAATCATCCCTGCATCTCTCGAAAAATATAACTGCTTTTCAGCGTGCATTTATTTGTAAGCAAAGGAAATGAGTAACTTTTCTGGGATATTTTAAGAAAAGCTTGTAAAATATATTAGTATCATAAAAATTGCAACACTTGTTTTCCTATTTTGTTTGTGTACATAGTTATTTTAGTCATTGCACTGTAAAGATCTCAGTATAGATGAAACCTGTGGGTTTGGAGCCACAAGCCTACTGATCCACTGTGTGAGTCACTTCTCTCTCCTCGCTCCAGGTTCCAGTGCAGTGGTCTGATATGATCACACTGAAAGCCAGGATGACCAATTATGGCCTACCTAGGTACCAGTGGCTGACCCATGCTTGGAATTTCTTCCAGAGGGAGGTAAGATGCTGGTTAATTAATGAACTAAGGTACTACCTGCTCAGTGAGTGTTATTTATTTCCTAAAGGGGAAGGTTTGGTCTTAAATGAATAGGCAAATAAATGCAAGTTCATTTGGTGTGAAACACTGCGTAGCGATGCTGTCTTTAAACATCACTTTATATCCAATTCTTTGGTTTTTGTAGGCCCTAAAGGTACTTAAACACCAAAATCAGGATGTTAATAAATTCATTTCAATTGTCAACATTCTCATTTTTCAGTAAGGTTAGGACACCAATACCTTTTAGGATTACTATAGCATTAAAGCATATGATGTATATAAAATTAAAAATCTGCAGGTGAAGTAAAATGACTGTGTCTATATGTTGTTTTAATATTAAACTGTGCTCCCCTTCCCATAGGCTCTGTTAGTTTCCTTTCATGGAGCTGTCATGGTTAAGATATGTTTAGCTGGAAAGGAATGGGAAAGGAAGTTTCCAAAAAGATGCCAACACTGTCTCTTTGGCCGAGGTTTGTGAAAGTGATGAGGGGTTTTATTTCCTTTGATTGGGGGGTGGGAAACAAACCAAAAAGCTTCCTTGTGTATTCACAGGTTTGCCCTCTAGCCTACTAAAATTCAGAACTGTTTTTATAGAATGAAGTATTATGTTACAGAAACATGAAATCGCCCAAGGTAAAACCCATTAACTCCAAATATAACTCACGTGCAGGAAGAGAACTCTTTAAATGCCTGTCGTTGTGCTGCCCTTGTTGAAATGTTGAAATCTATCATTGTTGCACAGCTTTCCTGTTTATTTAAACATTTCCTGGCAGCACTTGGTTAGTCTGTATTTATACTAAACCCTGAAAGACAGAGGTTACACACCAACACCTACCCCGCCTCCCCCAGTTCCTTGCTCTGGCCATGTGAGTGCTCTGTGAAGCTGAGTAATTCTTCCTATGCAGGTAGAGTGTTTATGTCTGTTCTGTACCTGGGATAATATAATCAAATGGTCTTAATCAATTTGCCTTGAATAGAGCTGGTACTTGTTTTAAATGTATGGGTTGATTAAATTAAATAGTGCCTATTCTCCTAGTTGTTGTAGTTTCATCATAATGGCTGGTTATAATATGACTATTGGTAATAAAACTTCAACTAAGCCTTAATTTTTCTAGGGGAAAAGAATTTCCTTTAGAAGCTAGAAGTTTTAGAAGTTAGATTTTCCTTATGGCATCTGTGACCAAATTAATGATTTGGGGAACTGAGAAAGCTCTTTTACAGTTTCTATTTATTTGGTGGGCTCTCATGCATATTCCATCTACACATGGTTTAGATGCTGGATGTATGAGCCTGGTACGTGCTTTATATCTGAATAAGCACTTGTGGCCCTTTTTCAGTCAGCAGAATTGTAATTACAATTCTGTTACCAGAGGTTCAGCCCTGATTAGCTTGGTATTCTTTCTTCTATAACTTTTAACGTCTGAGAGAGAAGGGAAGTGTATTTACCCCCAACCCTCTTGCTGGTCTAATGTCAAAGTTGTGACTATGCTAAGGAAGATGGAAAGAGTCACTGAAGTCAGGGATGAAGAACTGGGTAGGAGAAGAAAAGATACAAGAGTAAGAAAAGGGTGTTTAATGAGGTGGTCTTTGCAATTGCAATGAGGAACCAAAGCTTGAGCTTTCCTTAAAGTCTAGTGCTGGGAGGAGTTTGAGTAACAAACCAATAAACACTGAGACATGAGTGCTGTGGTAAAGAAGAGAGAAGTGAGATTTTTAAGAGGACTGGTGAATTTAAGGCACAGTGTGTGCCAGTATGTCTGGGCACAGATCTGCTTGATTGTGAACAATGAGTGGTGTGGAATACAGGACCCTGGCGCTTGAAGTGGGTAAAAACGGGCAGCTGTGTTCCCAAGCCTGTGGATCAAAGGACTCAGGGAATTACTTAGGCTGGTTCTAGAGGATGTTGAGGCAGAGAGAGGTAGTATTTTGTTTCTGCAGCAGAGCATCTTCTCATTCAGGTCAAGTCCACATCTAGTGTCAGACCAAATCTAATGTAGATGCTTCACCCTTTTCTGTGTGAAAGCAGCTGCTGAAAGGTCATTTGGCTTTAAATCTCAGGGTGTGCTTTGCAAAGAAGACAGGTTGTTGGTCCTGGTGGGTTTATAGCCAATTACGCCTCATCTGCTTTGCAGCCAAACTTCTTATTTTTTTGGTTGATTCTGTTGCAGTATTTATTTTAATGTGGTACCCCTTCCTTCCATTTTCAGTTTTGCTTTCAGCATTTGTGATTTCTATACATTTTTGCTTACTCTTTTATTTTTTTTCCCTATATTCAGGTAAATCTCTGCTTTTTCTGTTTTCAATAAATGTGTCTGTAGTTGTACCCTTGCAAGAATAGTCCTCACTAGTATGACCTTTTTCTGCTACTCCTTTCAGCCACAGATATACTTGTTCATTTGTCCCCATTTTAACATGAATTTATGTTAGTTCCTTGTAGTAAGGATAGGTGAATCCAGAGATAGCACAATTTCTGTGAAGCATTCTTTGAGGAAGCAATTAAAGGACAGAGCAGTATTGTTGGCTGTTTCTGAAGTATTCATTGGTCACTATATTACATTTTTCATGTTGCTTTTATGTCATAGTTCAGCAAAACAAGATATATGGAAGCACTCATAGATGTTTTTAGTTATGTAAATTTTAGTTATGTAAATATTTTGAAAGCTGGTATTAGGAGCTTTGTTAGGTTTTTTTCTTGACCTACTTTACCTATTGAAGAAGTAGCATCATTATTGCTAATCTTGGCTAATGCTTCCTTTGCAGTTTAAATGTTGTGGCGTGGTGTACTTCACAGACTGGCTGGAAATGACAGAATTGGACTGGCCACCTGACTCCTGTTGTGTCAGAGAGTTCCCAGGATGCTCTAAGCAGGCACATCATGAGGATCTCAGTGACCTTTATCAGGAGGTAAGGAGAAAAATATAGATATACTGGAAGGTTCTGTTCATTCTTCCTGATCCAGTAATTTTTCAAATTCACCATTTGCAGTGCAATAGAGTATTCTTTTGTAGAGTAATTGTGTTTATGGAAAGTGATTATGGTTTTTCTTTGCTAATGCTGAAGCAGAGGGACGAAAAAAGGAAGAACAAAGCCACCCACCCACCCTTGCCTGGAAGTGAGATGAGCTAGTGGCAATGCAGTTAAAACCTATGTTTTAAGATATGTTTAAACTTTGAAGTGTTTGTTTTATATTGATTAGGTTGGAGTTCAAATTTTTCACAATCCAAAAGATATAAATTAGGTGTGACAATGGCCAGGCCTCATCCCATTAAACTACCACAGGGTAAGTGGAAGAGTACTTTAGTGAAATGTACAGTGAAGGATACTTTTGAGAATTCCTTTGGAAGGTAAGAGCTCTCTTTTTAACAGGTCTCATGTCAGAAGGCAGATAATTTGCTTGTTGTACTCTGAACATGTGTAGAAACTTGTTGTGAAAATGCTGTTTCCACATTATAGTATGATCATTTAAAAAGAATTACAAAAAATGCCTTAAAACATGACAAGAACCTGCTTGAACTCAAATTAGGTAAGGGAGGTTGTCATGGTAGCAAGATACTACTGTATTTAGGGTGAAAATTGTAAAAACAAATAAATATGCTCTTTACTGAAACTTCTCTCAAATACTGTCTAAAGTCACCTTTGTCTGAAAACTACTTTGTTAGCCACCATTTTGTTATGCTAGCAGATCTCTGAAGACCTATAATTGTACATTCAGTAACAGCAGAATGAGCGACAATCCAAGCAGTCCAACAGCAGACAGAAAGTGTGGCTCTGTCACACAGTTCTGAGGATCTGAGAAGAGGTGCTTTCTTCACTGGATTGCTTTTAGAGTAATACAGAGTGCATAGGAAGGAGGATGGGCCTTAGAATCATGCTCTCAGATGTACATTTCAGCATGTACATTTCTTCAGTGGATGGTATAGCTCTGCATTGTTGAAGAGTACACAAAGAACCATTTTATTTTCTCCCAGTCTCAGAGGCTGTTTAAGAAACATTCTTACAAGAATCTGTTGCATGGCTCTTGTTCAGGAGCTATGGAGCAGTGTGGATGATACAAATCCTGCAGCACCTCTGAAGCAGAGGAGATTTGCTATAAAAAGAAGCCAAAATGAATATTAGCTATTGCCAGGAAACAATCAATGGGGAAATGAATTTGTGTGGTATTGACTCTATGAACAGTAATTATTTAATCTAATTAGGACTTTCAGATACCCATCCTAGGAGGCCATATGCTTCCACTAGGAAGAGAGAGGATAGAGCTGCCAAAAGGCAGGTGCCTCAGAAGGCCAGTCTGTGCTAGGAACCTTAAAGACAGTGGCAGAGGTTGGGTTTTTTCCCACCAGCTACTTGTAGACCCTCTCTTGCCTTCTGGCAAGGCTCACAGCACTGACAGCACAGGTTACGCTTTAGAAGTGTTAGTCCCTAAGTGAGGGAAATCCCCTTCTTCTGGGGTCTGCCAGGCTTACACATTTTGAAAAACTAAAAACTGCATCTTGCTCTGCAATAATGGTTGCTTTTTGTAATATTGTTGCTACTGTTAATACCATACAGACAAGTCTGTTGTAGAGAGCCTCCAAGGAGTTTATGGAAGCTGTAGAACATTCATTTGCCCCCTGCCTGAAAAAGAAGGAGTATATAAGCAGTGTCACTCAGTGAAAAACTGCTCTTTGAGCTCAGGAAACTCAAAATTTTCTGAGAAATATTAGTCATTGGAACGTAGTGTCCAAAGTGCAAGGTTTTCTCGTGTCACCTCTTTTGCTAACATTTCAAGCTTGTGCCATATTCCAGGAAAATAGTTCTCTGAGCTCTTCAAATTTTCTTTGGTTCTCTTTGGAGAAAATCAATAGCCAAAAATGATTATTATATAGGAGATAAGGGCTGTGTTAAGACCCACTTGATAAAAAAAACAAAAAAGGCTGCTTGGCTTTTTTTTTCAAAAGAAATCTGAAGGGCACATTTACGGTTCTTCCCTTACTGTATCACAGAGCATTTTGGATGGATTCAGCACTGAGCAAAAATTTATTTTTGGTTCTCTACTGCAGAATTCATTCCAAAAAGGGACAGACTGTGTTCGGTAGTATCAGCCACAAAAATACTTCATTTCTCTTTGAGATATGTACAGTATTTTGTTGGCAAAAAGTTTCTTTCCATGGGACTTGCCTGCGGGATGTCTCACAGACTTTTATAGTATGCTTGCTAATAAGTTTACCAGTATTATGCAAAACCAGCTTACACTTCCAAGACTAATTTGTCTAACTTCTGCTTTGGAGAACTGAAGGAAAAAGCTTTTTAAAAAAGTGATTCCAACCAAACTTGCATAGTCTGATGGTTTGAGAGGGAGCCTGATAAGATTAGCCTCGCTAGCCTAGAATGGGTTTATGTAAATATTTGGCAAGTCCATTCTGGTACTTCAGAAAAAATTCTTTGCAGTACTTCAGGAAAAATGAAATTTGGTTTGTCTGAGACTAATAAATGTGTTTTCTTGTGCTGTGATTTTTTGCTGGGAACTCAGAACTTTCTGTAGTCTAAGTTGGACTACTTCACAATTTAATTTTTGCTGAAGGAAGGATGACTTCCAGTTCTACTTGAAAGTACTTTTGGCAGGAATCACATTTTCCCTGTTGGATATTGAAAGCTGTTTTTCGATTTCTTTAATTGCTTTTATTCTGATGAGCTTCACCTTTAGTGCAGTTTAATGAACAGACTGACCTTAGAAAGAGCATAGTTGTGAGGGAAGTGTGAAGATGATGGTGTGGTCTTAGAGGTTTGTTGTGGTCTGAGGACAAAAGGAGCTCTACCCATCTTGTGATTGGGAACTGCAGTGTAAATAAAATGATTGGTGGGAGTTGATAACTTTAAAAAAAAAAATCAAACTTGCATGTTCTTTTCTTTTGGTTTCTGGTATAATTTTGAGTACAGTAATTTCACGACTATAAGGCGCACCCTTTTGACTAAAATTTTCCCTCGAACCTGGAAGTGGGCCTTGTAGTCTGGTGCACCTTATGTGAGCTACATAGTGGCAAAAATTGCCAACCCGGAAGTGTGAGCCGTGAGGGGGAGTGGCCCCGCGGGGCTGTGCCGGGCTGTGAGGAGGAGTAGCCCCGCGGGGCTGTGGCTGGCTGGGAGGAAGAGTGGCCCC